>JAHUXG010015099.1:0-554038 GCA_020740815.1 Sciurus niger | reverse complement strand
TGAAACATGTTTTTATATACTTATCATTTTTTCTGATGTTTGCAATCCAAACACAGGAGTTTGTGGGACTAATGTGATGTGCTAGTGCTGAGCTAGACACTGACTACAGATACATTAACATTCGTTAAAAATGAAATGGAAATTGATTATAAATTATTTTATCCAAATTTACTCTCACCCATAAATCAAATTTGTTCAGATTTATATGTTTAAAGAACATATCTTTAAAAAAAAATTTTTAGTTATACATGACAGTATAGTTTGACATAAATCATTCTTTTTATGGCTATGATTCCATTGTGTACATATATCATATTTTCTTTATCCATTCATCTGTTGAAGGACATTGCTCTTTATTATTGGAATGCATATTAAGTCCTCTCTTGTTCCAAAGGAGATTTTAAGTTTTTATAAAATACATAATAATCAACCATATAAGTTGAAAGTGCTACCTTAAAAGAAATACAAAATGTGTAATAACAAATATTTGATTCCTTATCATAGCTTTGGGTTATAGTAATACAAAAGAAAAGATATATGTTGAAAGAAAAATTCTGAATATGCTCTTACACTGTAAGTCAATTGTAGGTATACCTGATATATTTTATGAAGCTAAAATCATAAGTGAATTCATAAGGCTGTATATAAACAATAAGTCTTGGAATCTTATTTGACTTCAAATTATCTTTTTAACTGGGGAGGATTTATGATAGTGCAAAGATGATCATTTGAATTTGTCAATTTACTGAATCATTTCAAAATACCTTTTCTATAGTATCTAAAAGAGTTACTAGCAATAGAAACTTATGAATTAAGATAGTAGTCTTTATTAATACCTTTCAATTATGTGTGTTTTAGATAATAATGAAGGAGAAATTTATAATATGAAGCTAAAAGAGTAAAGTTTCAGAGAACATAGAGTTTTTATTAAGATACTAGGATACTAATTCAACAAACATAGCATCAGACTAAAAGAAAACTTTTGTGTTTTCTGGCAAAAATCAATAAACAGATAACAATATTTAACTTCAGATGTACCCTGAAAGAAGAAGAGTTGAAGAGAAGAAATGATGATCTGTTACATGAAGTAATGAAGGACCAATTAAAAGAAAAATAAACAGAATATAACAAAGAGAATAAAGTGAGAAAACAAACTGAAATCTCTGTTAGTACATTAGATACAGAATTGAAAATTGCAAGAAACAAGTTTAATGAGGTAAATGAGCCTTTGAAGCTCTAAGCCTTCTAAGTTTCAAATTCTTAGTTTATTTGGATAATATTATTTATAAAACCCTTTTAACTTACTATATGTGGTCGTGTTTTACTTAATGAAACATGACCTGATAAATGTGCTGTTCGGCAATTTCACCAACATGCAATCATCATTTGTGTGTACTTCCACAAATTTCAGACATCTCCCACAATGCCAGTATATATAAACTTCCAAAACCTCCATTGTACATGCAACCTGTTGTCTCCCATACCATTGGTATGTGGGGTGTGAACTACTATTTGTGTTTAAGACAAAATCTTATCTCACTCTAAAACTAATTGATGACATCTATGGCAAAATTAGTTACTGCAAATCTTAGCATCTGGTAGATGTTTAGCATTTGTTTCTTGAATGAAGAAGTTGAGCTTAAACACTGATATAAATACAAATTTAGGGGTTTTTATGTTAAGATACAGAATAAATAGCTATAAAACTAGTTAAGTACATTTTTGAAAGTTTTTCACAGTAACATCTCTGCCTGTATGTAAGAGATGTTTTCTCTCTTTGACAAATTTTTCTGTCATTTGTGCAGGTAAATTGTAATTGATGTGTGATAAAGGTTAATGTGTTTCAAAAGTCTACTCTTTAGGTTTTTTTTTTTTTATTTTGAAGATTCAACTTTTTAATTGAGCTTTTAGACTTTCTGCCATCTACTGATATGAGGCCAAACATTGTTGAAATATATTTGTAGGTTTTATCAGAACAAAATGAAACCTACAGACACCTATCTTGAGGACAGAATGCAAAAAATTCACAATATGAATTGCAGTAAAACATCTTTTTAAACAAAAAGAGATAGGCATAAAAAAAGGAAATGTTTTATGGGTTATTGTCCTCTGTTGTTTTCAAATGTGTTTGCATATGTGTTTGTATGTGTGTAACATATTTTAAACAGTAACTATATCCATCACGGGAAAGTATAGGGGGTTTCATATCCATATATGTATAACCATGATGCACATATTTTGGGGGTGAGAGTTGTACTTTTTTCTCATTGAATGAAGTAATGTTCTTAATTCAACTCCATTTCTCTGCAGCAATCCCATGGTGACTTTCAGAGTGGTTTCATACAAAGGAACAAATTTTAATATTTTCCATAGGAATAGATGATTTTTCCATGAGTTCAAAACCCTTGTTTCTAAAAATAGATCTTCTATTTTGGGGAAGTTACTTACTCCCCTGTTGTGTTAATGTGTATTATCATTCCCACTGTTAAGTAAGGAGGAAGTGTAGCCAGTGAAGACCCAGGTTTTGTTTACCATTTCCTCACTTTTGAGGAAAGAAACACTTTATTCCAAGCAATTTTCTATTTCAGTAAAAAACACTTTTGGAAACAATGGCATAACATAATATATACTTAGTAATAACTTACTGGTATTTTTTCCTAATAAATTGGGTCAGTTTATTTCCACTATTTCATATTTACTCATGTTTCAAACTTCACTAAGAAGAAGCAAATGCTTTTGAGTAGCAATTACAGGATTTTCTCAGTACAGCCCTACACATTTGCCTTGTTTACCATTAGGACTTTGAAACACAAGCTTTATTTTGTGTTTATACATTGACAGGACAGAAATAGCTAGCTTGATATATGAGCACTAAAAGCAGAGGCAATAGACTTGGAGAAAATCTTGCAACTTGCCTGTTTTTAGCCTCACCCTACTTTTCAGAATTATGATACATTGTTCATTGATATACAGAGAAGTCCGACTCCTAAATTGATCATTTATAAGTGGATTCAATTCTCATAGCTTGTTGAGGGCCATCTTGGACAAGATGGTGCCTGGCAGTGAGCCAAAGGGCACTGGATACCAAAATAAGGAAGTACCCAAAAAGGTTGCTTACCTACTAGTTCCTTGGAGACTTATGACGTGTTAACGCCAGGCTCTAGGATTGGCTATCTAATATCATGCCACCATGGACAGCTCATGATCCATATAGTGCTATGCCGACATTCCTCTGCATGCTCTCCTGTGTGAGAGAAAGCTTTGCTATAATTGGCTGATAAGCTAGGAGCCTGGGGGAGGATAGAGGGAGAGGGTAGAAGAAGGGAGATAGTGAAAGAAGAAAGGAGACAGGAAAACAGGGAGGACGCAATAAATCTCGTGAACTAAAGGTTGGTGGTCTCTCCTTTCTCCGCACCGGTTCCACTGGATGGAATAGCTGGCTACAAAATATTAGAATATAATATTTTATAAAACATAGTGTTAGAATATAATATTCTATAAAATGTCATAATACAATATATTAGGGATATTTTCAGGAAAAGAACTTGGGGAAATTTTGTGTGTCTGAGTACCTGTAGAATTATAATTCTTACTATGGACTGATCGTATACATGAGGTGTCAGATTGCAAGCTCATTATTTTTAAAGTTAAATGTTCTTTTATTCGCTGTTGAAGCCATCCCAACAGAAAACTACATAATAAAATATTTGGAATTTTTAATTTTTTAAATATAGAGAATATAATCCTAAAACCTGGATCAACATGAAAACTAGTGAATTATTAATTTTTAATGGTTCTTTTTAAGTATACATGACATTAGAGTGTGTTTTGACATATTATAAATACATGGCATAGAACTCATTCTAACTAGGATTCCATTCTTGTAGTTGAACAAAATGTGGAGTTTTGTTGGTCATATATTCATTTGTGAACATATGAAAGTTATGCGAGATTCACTCTTCTGTGAATTTTCCCATTTTCTTCCCAGCTCTTCATTCCCTTTTGTCTAATCCAATTAACTTCTATTATTTCCTCTCCCACCCTTATTGTGTGTTAGCATCCACATATCAGAGAGAACATTCTTTCTTTGTTTTTTCTTATGGGGGGGGTACTGGCTTACTTCACTTAGTCTGATAATCTCCAGTTCTATCCATTTACTGACAAATGCTATAGTTCCATTCTTCTTTATGGTTAATTAATGTTCCATGTGTATATATGACACATTTTGTTTAGCCGTTCATCTGTTGAAGGATACCTAGGTTGCTTCCATAGTTGACTATTGTGAATTGAGCTGCTATAAATGTTGATGTGGCTGTGTCACCATAGTACGGTGATTTTATGTCCTTCGGGCATATACTGAGGAATGGGTAGCTGGGTCATCCTTTTATTTCCTTTTGTCTAATCCAATGAACTTCTATTCTTCCCTCCCCCACTCTTTTTGTGTGTTAGCTTCCACATATCAGAGAGAACAATCTTTGTTTTCATCTTGTGGGGGATATTGACTTACTTCACTGAGCCTGATAATCTCCAGTTCCATTCATTTACTGGCAAATGCCATAATTCCATTCTTCTTTATGGTTAAATAATGCTCCATGTGTATATATGACACATTTTCTTCATCCATTCATCTGTTGAAGGATACCTAGGTTGCTTCCATAGTTGAACTATTGTGAATTGAACTGCTATAAATGTTGATGTGGCTGTGTTACCATAGTATGGTGATTTTAAGTCCTTTGGGCATATACTGAGCAATGGGCTAGCTGGGTCAAATAGTGGTTCCATTCCAAGATTTCTGAGAAATCTACATGCTGCCTCTCAGAGTGATTGCACCAATTTGCAGTCCCACCAGCCATGTATGAGTGCACCCTTTCCCCACATCCTCACCAACATTTATTCTTACTTGTATTCTTGATAATTATCATTCTGACTCGAGTGAGATGGAATCTCAGTGTAGTTTTAATTTGTATATCTCTAATTGGTAGAGATATTGAACTTTTTTCACATATTTTCTGATCGCTCTCATATTTTCTTCTGTTAAGTGCCTATTCATTTCCTTTGCACACTTATTGATTGGGTTTTTTTTTGTGTTTTTTTTTTTTTGGTGTTAAATATTTTGAGTTGTTTATATAGCCTGGAGATTAATGCTGTATGTGTGGCATTAGTGACAAAGATTTTTCTCCCATTCTGTAGGCTCTCTGTTCACATTCTTGATAGTTTCCTTTGCTGTGAAGAACTTTTTTAGTTTGATACCACCACAGTTATTGATTCTTGATTTTACTTCTTGCATTTTATGTCTTGTTGAGAAACTGGTTTATAGTTTCTACTCTATAATTTCTCTGTAATGAATTTTTCATACAAGTAGATTTATACAACACTATGTTCTTTTTGACCAATTTATTTGACTTAGTATACTCTTTTCAGGGATCATCTCTGTAGTAAGTATCACTACTTCATTTCCTGCTGTTGTTCAACAGAATTCTATTTCATGACTGTATCATTTAGCCCATCATCGGTTGATGAACCTTAAAATGCTTCCAAATCTTGATCTGTAACCCTTGAACAAATGAAAAGTTAATATGTCCTTTTATAGAAACTTAAACTATTCATCACAATGTTGGTATAAATTATGTTTTGTTGCAATTGAATTTATGTTAAAATTTTTGTTGATTTTGTGTCAAATATTCTCTGCATTCTATTCTATTTTCATACTCTATTATTTTATTCATGTAGATAAATGATCTCACTACAAATATGTACATACTATCTTCAAAACATTTACATCTAGAAGCAAACTATCAATTTTTTACCAATAACTCATTTTATTTAACAAATATAGAAAATACACTTAAAATAGAAAGAAATCAAAAGAAGGTGCAAGAAGATATAGTAAGTCTCCAAAGGGACAAACAGAGCAATAGAGTGGAACAAGGGCAAGGAGTACAGTGGAAAGGTGACACAGAACAACAAGAAAGATGGAATTTAGATGAGGAACAAAAACTGGTACCTCTATATTTACAGGTTACCTTATTTATCTGTAATGTGCTTTAATTAATCTCAGTGAAAATTGTATTTTGGATATATATTTTTGTGTGTGTCCTCTATATTTATATTTTGCAGATTTCTAAGAGGAAAAAGTCTGTTAATGTCCCAATACCTTGGTTCACATCATTCTTATAACTAAATTGATCTGAGTAATGATTTTCATCAAATATTCATTCAATATTTAATTATAGTAAGCACAAACAAGACTATGAGGAGAAAAAGAAAAAAATGTGATGCAGAAATATCATATACTTTAGAATTGTTGAGTGTAATTTTTCAATTTTCAATTGATTGTATTATTCTCGAAATTATCATATTATCTAAGTACCAATGTAAGAGTGATTCATGACTGAGGCCTAGTTCAATGGTAGATCGCTTGCCTAGCCTATGCAAGCCCCTGGGTTATATCCCCAATAGAAAAGAAAAGGAAAAGGAGCTCAGTATGTTTATTCCACATATTTAAAATTGCTCTCTGAATTTTTGGCTCAGAATAAAACAAAATAAATATATAATAATTATTTAGATTATGTTTGTTTTTAAAATATGTTCTTTAAATTTTCTTTAGACACAAGCAGCAACTCCAGAAATTTCAGAGCATTTAGGAGTGACTGATTTTGCTACAATAAGTCAGTTGGAACTCAAAATTAGCAATCTGGAATCTAAACTGAAAATTCTAAGAAATAAAACTGGAACAATATAGACAGTTCCGTGTAGAAGAATACAAATTTCAGAAGTATTTTAAAACCTAGATTGAAAAAAGGAGCTTATTCTCCTTATTTTGTTTCTACTGCATAACTTTGAGACAGGTTCATGAAAACAGGAGGATGCAAAAGCTAATTAGACAATATAATTTGGAGAGTAATGTTAGAAAATGAACTTATTTTGGAAATATTAGTTCAGGAAGTTTTTATTTTACCCTACCTTTGCATTTTACATCTGGAAACAAACTATCAAGTTTTCTTTCCTTAGTTTTCTCCTTTGTGTATTCTGGTCTTAGACTGTTAAGTTAAGGATTATTTGAATGTTATAATTCGATATATGTGATTAAATTGCTTTATAATATCTCGCGTCCCCTCTGGCCGCAGAGAGAGACACGACAAATGTCTGAGCTTGGGAGGAAGTTTATGTGGCACAGTACTTCTTTCGCTGCTCTTACCCCTAGCTTCTGCGCACTCCCAGCTTCCCCTTCTTTCTCCCGCTATCTTCCAGCTCCCACGTAATCCCAGCTTCCAGCGTGGCTTCAACCTTCCCCTTCTCCCGCTTCTTTCCTCTGCTTTCGCCCCCCTCACTCCCCCACCCACCAAGCTTATATACACTTCAACCAATCGGGGGGAGCACACGAGGTAAACGCGCGGACAGCTGCAGGCATAGAATAGGTACACGAGGGGGGTATGCTCTAATCACATCGTTAACTAGCCAATCATTGGAATTCGCTGGTTGTTTACTGTATAGCTGGCCGCTTTTGGCTCAGCGTCAAGCGCCATCTTGACCATGCCTAAGGCTGGGGGTCCCGGAAACCCCCACAGATCCCCCTTCTTTACTATTAAACTAAGGCTCGGGACCGTGTCTGTCTTAGGCTGAGTGGTCAGCATATGTCCTTACCCGTCATCAGAGCCTGCAGAGCATGCTGCAACTCCTGTCTTAGGTTGGTACACAGCCACCTCCTTCATTACCCGTCCTTGACTACCGGTCCAGCATCAAGAGCCATACTAATGGGGGGCTGTCGGCCTTTAGGGCGGTCATGGCCTGATGAAAGATAATTTGATCTCTCTATTTGCTAGCTCGTAGATGCATGCCAAAACGAATGAAGAGAAGGAGGCCAAGGCAGAGGAGTACCACCATAGCTCCTAAGCTTGCCTGCTGTTTGACAAATCTATAAACAGAAGAAAAACCATATAGCCATATTAAATACAGAAACAATATACATCCCAATGGAGTTACAATACGGGTAACACAAAGCAGCTCCCAGGGAATAAACGCATCCCAGTCCCAAAAGATCTTGCAAGGTATCCACTTGTTCTTATAGTGAGTCCACTCTCCGATAGAGTCTCTATGGTCTGTGAGGCTACAGCTGCATTTTCGGCCAAATGATCGTTGTTGTGGTTGTGTCAATGCTGCTACTGCAAGGACTGTGGTGGCAATGATCACGGCTGTTGCAATGTCAAAACCTCTTCTGTTTCTTGATAATAGCGCTGGCAATTCTATATCTACAACAGAAACTAGGACTGGTAGGAAGATAGAAATGTGCAAATTGCACAGGTGGCAAAAGAACCATTCCAGTATTATGAGAGATAGCACACGGTTAGTGAACAGTTAAGGGGTGTTATTAGAAATGTTAGTTGGTAGAAACATAAAAGGGAGGAAATACACAAGCTGACGAGGGAGGAAAAGCAATATCACAGCTAGGGTCAGCAGAACGAGTTGCTCTACTCTGGGTCTGATTTGTAGCATGATTCCAACGGCAAAGTGCAGACTTTCCTCCTGATAAAGCAAAGAAAGGCTAGAAATATCCTTGTCACCAAAAGCAGCACGACCTGAAAAATCATCAGTAGAATTGACAGGCTTGTACAGGAATTGGTGAAAAACAAGAAAAGGAAGGATAAGAAATGTGTTAGTTAGAAATGAAAAATATGGCCAGGCTAATAATGGCCCATAGGTTCCGGGTTTACCTTTCTGTCTGAGTTTTTGTTATTGGAGGAAGGCTCAGACTCGCCACTGCGAGGAGCAGCATCATCACTTGCATGCTGTAAAACTCTGATTAGCCTTTCTGGAATCCAGACTGGAGTCTGTTGATCCTGTGGGAAGATACAAACAGACCCTCGGACCCAACGAAGGACTGGATCCGGTCCTTTCCAACAACCTGTCAGGATATCTTTCCATTTTGTCCATACTTGAGGAGTATTATGGGGATTTTAATGTCGATCAGCTGCAGAATGGCCGTCCCTATCCAGAGTTAAGAAATTTAGAATGAAAAGAACTAAATTAAGTTTATCTTTAGGAGACTTGTAGAAGGCTCCTATTCCCCCTTTTTGTTTATTTAGACAATTTTTTAAAGTAAGATGTGCTCTTTCCACAATGCCCTGTCCCTGAGGATTATAGGGGATGCCAGTGACTGATGGGATGTTAAATGTTTGTAAAAACAACCGAAAGCTTTTGGAAGTATAAGCAGGACCATTATCTGTTTTAATAACTTTAGGTATGCCCCAGCCAGCAAATGCTTTTAGGCAGTGTTGAATGACATCTTTTACCTTTTCTCCAGAATGAGCGGAAGCCATAATGACCCCTGAAGTAGTGTCTACTGACACATGTACATACTTAACAGTACCAAATTCAGAAATATGAGTTACATCCATCTGCCAAATATGACCAGGCAGCAGTCCCCTGGGGTTAACTCTAAAGGATTGTACTGGGATTAAAGGAGCACAATGTTGACAATTTTTTACTATTTGTCGAGCCATACAATTAGATATAGGAAATTTTCTGCTCAAAGTAGTGGAATTTACATGAAATTTTTCATGAAAGAGTTTTGCCTGTTCCTCTATGGAAAAAACAAAAATTGATTTGGTGGCCATATCTACCAAGTCATTAGCATTGGCCAAGGTCCTGGTAAATTAGAATGAGCTCTAATATGTCCTACATAGAATAGATGTTTACGCTGTAGGATAAGGTTTTGTAGCGTAGTAAAATAAGAAGCTACCGTGGACATGGAAGAAATATGTGGTACCGTTTCAAGAACCTGTAAAGCGTTAACGATATATAAGCTATCAGATAGAAGATTGAATGGCTGATTATCTGCTAATTTAAAGGCTAATATTACAGCTGCAAGTTCAGTAACCTGTGCGGAGTTGGGTGGAACTATTATGGTGTGAAGTTGTTTACTTATAAGTACTGCACCTACTCCATTTTTGGAGCCATCAGTAAAAATGGTTACACAGTCTTTAAGAGGCTGGACACTAGTCACTTTTGGAAAAACTATGGGAGTATTTTTACAGAATTGAATCCATGGATGTTGGGGATAATGGTTATCGAACTGAGCTGAAGTGGAACAATATAATACTGACCAATCATCATCATTATTAATTAGCCATTTAATTTGCTGAGTGGAATAAGGAGTTATAATAATGGACGGATGGATTCCAAAAACAGTAATGCAAGATTCTATTCCCTTGAATATTACCTGAGCAATAGCTTGGGTATATGATTGCAATGTTTTAGCCAGAGAGCTAGGGAGATTTATACTTTGCAAAGGTCCTCCTTGCCAAACTATGCCAAAAGGGGCATTTTCTCTGAGATTATGATTAAATTTAATGGTTGAGTAGGATCACAACGATCAACGTAACACTGCTGAAGTCTATTCTCTACTAGCTGCAAGGATATCCGTGCTTCAGGAGTAAGTTTCCTAGGGGAATTCAAGTCAGGATTACCTTTTAATATATCAAATAAAGGTTTTAATTCCCCTGTGGATAATTTTAAATAGGATCTGATCCAGTTAATGTCACCTAAGAGTTTCTGAAAATCGTTCAAGGTATTCAATTGATCTGTCCTGATAGTCAACCTTGTTGGTCTGACTGTAGTAGCAGTGAGCCTTGTACCCAGATATTCTTGGATCTCCTCTAATTGTAATTTTTCAGGGGCTATCGTTAGTCCTCTTTTTTCTAATGCTTGAGTTATAAATTGTAATGTTTCTAACAAAACTTCTTTTTCTGGATGGCAAATAAGTATGTCATCCATATAATGATAAATCAACAATCTCTTAAACTTTTGTCTAGTAGTTGTTAACGCTTTATCTATGTATATTTGACATATACTAGGACTGTTAGCCATACCTTGAGGCAACACGGTCCATTCGAATCTCTGGTCAGGCTGAGTGTGATTAAGAGAGGGCAAAGTAAAGGCAAATCTCCAACAATCATTTTTGTGTAAGGGCATAGAGAAAAAGCAATCTTTTAAATCCAGAATAATAGTAGGCCAATTTTTTGGTAGTGCAGTAACAAGAGGGAGTCCACATTGGATGGGTCCCATAGGGTACATTTGTTCGTTTATAGCTCTTAAATCACATAATAAACTCCATTTTCCTGATTTTTTCTTTGTTAAGAATATTGGAGTATTCCAAGGAGAGGTAGAATGTTGTAAATGACCTGCTTGTACCTGCTCTTGTACTAGCTTATGAGCTGCCTCTAGCTTCTCTTTTGTTAGGGGCCACCGGGGAATCCAGCGAGGCTTATCATCTTTCCATATTATAGGGATTGATGGTTTATCAGTGGCCCCTAGGAAAAACCCAATCCATGAGAGTCATTTTTTGGTAGAAGTAAAGGCAGTGGTTGGGCAGATCCTTGACTATGTCTTCCTAATCCTTTTTTATCATCATAGTTCATATTTTGTAACATATTTCTTACAGGAGTCCCTTGGTAAATCTGATCAGTGGTGAGTTTCATATCCATTTGCTGCAGGACGTCTCGTCACCATAGGCTAATAGGAACATTACAGACATATGGCTGAAATATTCCTGTATGTCCCTCTGTATCTTTCCACGATAATGAGGAAGCGCTTTGATTGGGGCTTTCTGCTACTCCTAAGCCTCTCAAGCTCTGAGCTGCTGTGATCAATGGCCAGTGCTTTGGCCAGACCATTGTGCTAATAAAACTTTTGTCTGCTCCCGTATCTAATAAACCTGTAAATTCCATATTTCCCACTTTTAATTTTAGGAGGGGCCTCTGTCCCATATCCATAGTAAGGTTTATTAAAGTGGTTCCTGTTGATCCAAAACCTCCTTGTCTTTTATTTGTATTTTTACTGGGCCACAAAGAATGTCGACTGGGCAATATAAGCATTTGTGCAATGCGATCCCCTGGAGAGATGACCGTAATTCCTTTTGGTGAAGAGACCAAGGCTTTTATTTGTCCAGTGAAATCAGGATCAATAACCCCTGGGTGTACTATAAGTCCTTTTAGTGTTGAGGAACCTCTACCTAGTAATAGTCCCTACACTGTTCTGTGGGATTTTTTCATGCCAATCAGTATCAATCATCTGCACCCCCATATCTGGGGTTAGTATGAGTCTGGAGGTGGCACAGATGTCCAATCCGGCACTTCCTGAGGTGGCTCTGCGCTCCCCTTCTCTGTGGGAGGATACCACCATCTGGGAACTTGTTGAATTACCCCGTATATTTGTTGCGGGCCCCGGGGAGGGCCCTGTCTCCCGTTTTTTTGAAGTTTAGGATTCAACCCTAGGAAATTATCCTCCCTATCTCTAATAGGCTGACAGGCACTATTCCGATGACTTCCTCTTCTGCATCTTGGACATAGCCCAGGTCCGGTTCCCAGGTTATTCTTTGTATAGATGTTCCCATCCCGGGCAAAAGGTGGCCTTTTGTTTGGACAAGTGGCTTTTAGATGTCCCTTCTGTCCACACACAAAACATGATCCTAAAGACTCTTTATTAGTTCTTGAAGGGAACCTCCCCTGGGCTTGTGCAAGTGCAGCAGACAGCAAGGTGGTTTGTCTGTCTATGGCTGCTACAAAGGCACTGCTCTGCTCCGAAGTATCATTTACATCTCTACACACTTTTAAGTAGGCGGACAAGTCTTTGTTTCTCCATGGTCTTATGGCCTCCCTACACCATCTGTTAGCTTGTTCGTAAGCCAACTGTTTTACTAGGGGCATGGCTTGCTCTGCATCTCCAAAGATGCGTGATGCTGTCTGAATTAGCCTATCAACAAAATCCGCATAGGGCTCACTATTCCCTTGAGTTACCTTTGACAACTGGCCCTGCAAATCTCCTGCTCCTTGTAATGTTTTCCAGGCCTTGGTTGCAGCCACGGCAATTTGCGCATAGACTGCTGGATGATAATTAAGCTGTGCCTGAAGGGTTTCATAAGGTCCTACGCCCATAAGCATGTCCCTATCGATTTGGGGATTCCCCGCTGCTGCATTTCGGCAGGCGGTATCCGTAGATATTTCTTGCCATGATGTTTTCCACATAAGGTACTGTCCCCCAGACAGAGCGGCCCTAGCAAGAATAGTCCAGTCCTGGGGCACTAAGTTTAATGATGTCAAAGTATCTACCAAGGCTATAGTAAAAGCTGACTGAGGACCATATGTGCTAACTGCTTCTTTTAACTGTTTCACTATTTTAAAGTCTAAGGGTTGGTGGAATCTTTGATTTTGAGCATCCTCAAAAACAGGATACGCTACAGATCCAAGATGACTCCATTCTGAGCGTAATCCAGAACCGGACGCTTCATGAGGGGGTTCCCTATTTATGGGAGGTGCACTAGGCAACACGGACACTAGAGGGGGCTTTTATCTAGTCTTAATCTTTGTACTCTTTTTTCCAATTCCTCTCCCGATAATTCCCCTTCCGATAGTTCCTCATCTGAGTTAGTTCCTTTTTCTGAATTTTGAGAAAGATATGAACATTCCTCTTTTATTTCTTCCAAAATCTGTCTTCCCTCAGCTAAAGGTTCGGTGAGTGAAGGTTTTTTGTTTTTATCTTGCAGACAGGATTTAATAAGAGACCAAATAGCCATAGTGCCTACTGGCAAAGGATTTTGCCTATCCGCTATACGAAGGTCTTTCCCCAGCTGTTCCCACTGTAGGGTATTCAAAAGGCCCTCATCCAAACACCAAGGGGAAATCCTTTCCACAGTATCAAGAAATACTTTAGCTGTTTTTTCCTTTAATGGCGTCCCATGGTTTTTTAATAACTCCCTAAGGGGTTGCTGCATTCTGAATTTAGACGTTTCAGACCCCATTGTTAGTAATTTGAATAGCTTTAGTTATGGTAATTACAATAACAAACAGTAGCCTAGCCGCCAGGAGCAACAAAATTACTGAAAGGAAAACTATCAACTGCGCATTAAAATTTTTATAGCGGCTTTTCACGTACTACCTAATTGGACCACTCCAAGCGTGTTTCTACTTTCACTTTAATTAGACCGTGTTCCACGTGCCAGGACCGCTGATGGCGTGTCCCGATACCCCCCGACCCGCGTTCTACGCGTTAGGATCCCGATACCCTTCAACCCGCGTTCTACGCGTCAGGACCGCTAATGGCACGTCCCGATACCCGCGTTCTACGCGTCAGGACCCCGATACCTTTCAACCCACGTTCTACGCGTCAGGACCGCTGATGGCGCGTCCCGATACCCGCGTTCTACGCGTCAGGATCCCGCACTCCGCGTGTCCCCAGGACCACCAATGGCGCATCCTGACACCCTTTAACTTTTTTATAACCGGTTTAACTTGTATACAAAAAAAATTTTTCAAATATCTTACCTTGTTTTCTTTTATAAGGCCTTCATCTTCCCGGGTTTCGGCACCAGTTATCGTGTCCCCTCTGGCCGCAGAGAGAGACACGACAAATGTCTGAAGCTTTGGAAGTTTATTGTGCACAGTATTTCTCTTACGCTTCTCTTACCCCTAGCTTCTGTGCACTCCCAGCTTCCCTTCTCCCAGCTTCTTCCAGCTCCCGCATACTCCCTGCTTCCAGCTTGGCTTCAACCTCCGCCTTCGCCGCTTCTTCCGCTTCTTCTGTCCCCTTCCGCCCCCGCCGCTTCTGCCTCTTCCTCAGCTTCTCCCCTCTACTCTCCCACCCACCAGGCTTATATACACTTCAACCAATCAGGGGAGAGTACACGAGATAAACGCGGA
The DNA here is from genome assembly GCA_020740815.1 of Sciurus niger. Taxonomy (NCBI): domain Eukaryota; kingdom Metazoa; phylum Chordata; class Mammalia; order Rodentia; family Sciuridae; genus Sciurus; species Sciurus niger. Next base: position 539,345 of record JAHUXG010015099.1, on the reverse strand, counting down.
CAGCTGCAAGCATAGGATGGGTACACGAGGGGGGCATGCTCTAGTCACATCGTTAACTAGCCAATCATTGGAATTCGCTGGTTGTTTACTGTATAGCTGGCCGCTTTTGGCTCAGCGTCAGGCGCCATCTTGACCATGCCTAAGGCTGGGGGTCCTGAAAACCCCCACATGGAATCTTTTAATCTCTTTTCTGACTGCACTTATACAACTCAAGTAGCAAAAAATCTCCCATACTCTACTTTTAGACCTTCTTTGTGCCTGCTAGATCGAGCGATGGACACATTAAAGCTTCTAATAGAAAATTGAACTAATCCGTGGCTTATTCAACACATAAGATACCATACTAACTTACAAGGACCTCTAACTAAAGGTAATTAGATTATTGATAAATTAATGATGTACATAGATTCTTCTCCAATTCAACAGGCAAAAGAGCTACATGGTAGATTTCACATGTCTGCTCAGTCTCTACATCGTTTGTATCCAGATCTAACTATTTCCTCATGCAAACGTTTGGTCCGAATGTGTGCTAAATGTGCATGCTTGTTGCCTTTAGGACCTCTTCAATTTCAAGGTGTAAATCCTAGAGGTCTACAATCAGTTAAGTCGTGGCAAATGGATGTCACTCATTACCTTCTTTTGAAAAATTAAAATTTGTTCATGTATTTATAGATACATATTCAAGATACACTTATACTACTGCTTTAAGTGGTGAGAAAACAAAACATGCCATTCAGGCATTAAAACAAGCATTCTTGATAATAGGAATACCTTGGTCCTTGAAGACAGATAATGAGCCATGTTTTGTTAGTTCTCAATTTAAACAATTTTTGTACATCATGCAACATTCTTCATCTTACTGGTATTCCTCATAACCCATGAAGACAGGCAATCATAGAATGTGTAAATCATTCTTTAAAAGCTCAAATACAAAAGGAAAGGGAGAACTCATCCTCCCCTGGGGAAAGATTAATATCTTCCCTATTTACCATAAATTTTTTAACTTTTTGATTCACATGGAATATCCCCTGCCTATAAACACTGGGGATCACTTCTATCATCCCATCACCATTACCATTGGTTAGACAGAAAGATCCCTTGACAAATGAATGGAACAGTCCTCTTCCTCTTCTGACCCAAGGTTGAGGATTTGCTTGTGTCTTTCCAGAATCGACAACATTGCCCATCTGTGTACTGGTAAGAAATGTCAGACCAGTCACAATAACAAAAGCAGATGATGCCACCGACAAGACAGATGGAGCAATTGAAGATTGAGGGTGAAGATGCTCGATGCACCCCAGGACCAACACAATGAACAAGAAGCCCATGCTTCAGAAGACATCATGCTATAACATGGGTATATTATATATTGGCCATGGGCTTAGCATACATAGCCTTTACAATATTAATGAATGTTCCCATTATCCCTATTTTTTCTAGTGTTTTGAGCATGAAGGGCTGCTGTATTTTATGAAATGCTTTTTCTGCATCTATTGAAATCATCATATGATTCTTGACTTTAAGTCTGTTGATATGGTGAATTACATTTATTGATTTCTGAATGTTGAACCAAACTTGCATCCCTGGGATAAAACCCACTTGGTTGTGGTGCACTATCTTTTTAATATATTTGTGTATGTGATTTGCTAAGATATTGTTGAGAATTTTTCCATCAATATTCATTAAGGATATTGGTCTGAAATTTTCTTTCCTCGATGTGTCTCTGTCTGGTTTAGGTATCAGGGTGATATTGGCTTCATAGAATGAGTTTGGGAGGGTTCCCTCCTCTTCTATTTCAGGAAACACTTTGAGAAGTATTGGAATGAGCTCTTCTTTAAAGGTTTTGTAGAACTTGGCTGAGAACCCACCTGGTCCCAGACTTTTCTTTGTTGATAGGCTTTTGATGATGTCTTCTATTTCATTACTTGAAATTGATCTATTTAAATTGTGTATATCCTTCTTGTTCAGTTTATTATTTCATATGTATCCAGAAACCTGTTGATGTGTTCGAGACTTTCTATTTTGTTGGAGTATAGATTTTCAAAATAGCCTCTAATTATGTTTTGTATTTCACTTGTGTCTGTTGTGATATTTCCTTATTCATTCTGATTTTTAGTAATTTGGGTTTTCTCTCTCCTTCTCTTTCTTAGTGTGACTAAGAGTTTATCAATTTTGTTTATTTTTTCAAAGAACCAACTATTTATTTTGTCAATTTTTTGATACTTTCTTTTGTTTCGATTTCATTGATTTCAACTCTGATTTTAGCTATTTCCTGTGTTCTACTACTTTTGGTGTTGCTCTGTTCTTTTTCTAGGGCTTTGAGCTGTAGCGTAAGGTCATTTATTTGTTGATTTTTTTTCTTCTTTTATTGAATGCAGTCAGTGAAATAAATTTTCCTCTAAGTACTGCTTTCATAGTTTCGCAGAGATTTTGATGTGATATTTCTTTGTTCTCATTTACCTCTGAGAATTTTTTAATTTCCTTCCTGAGTATTCTGTCATCCATTCATCATACAGTAGTGTATTATTTTATTTCCAGGTGTTGGAGTACTTTCTGGTATTTACTCTGTCATTTATTTCTAATTTCAATCCATATAATCTGATAGAATAAAAGGTAGTATCTCTGTCTTCTTGTACTTGCTAACATTAGCTTTGTGGCATAGAATATGATCTATTTTAGAGAAGGATCCATGTGCTGCTGAGAAGAAAGTTCACCCACTCTTTGTTGGATTGTACATTCTGTAAATGTCCGTTCAGTCTAAATTATTGATTGTGTTTTTGAGATCTATGGTTTCTTTGTTCAATTTTAGTTTGGAGGATCTGTCTAGTGGTGATAGAGATCTGTTAAAATCACCTAGTATTATTGTGTTGTGGTCTATTTGATTTCTGGAATTGAGAAAGATTTGATTCACGTACATGGATAAGCCACTATTTGGCGCATAGATATTTATGATTGTTATATCTTGCTGATTTATGCTTCCTTTAAGCAGTGTGAAATGTCCTTCTTTATCCCTTCTGACTAACTTTGGCTTGAAGTCCACATCATCTGATATGAGGATGGATACTCTGGATTTTTTACTGTGTCCATGTGCACAGTATGTTTTTTTCCTTCCTTTCACCTTTAGACTGTGGGATTCTATTTTTATGAAATGAGTCTCTTGCAGGCAATAAATTGTTGGATCTTTCTTTTTAATCCAATCTGCCAGTCTATATCTTTTGATTGATGAGTTCAGACCATTGATATTCAGGGTTATAATTGAGATATGATTTGTATTCCTGATCATTTGACTCATTTTTTTTTTTTGAGAAATGACATGATTTCTCCTTTATTTGGCTGTTCCTTTGGTAGTTCCTCCCTTTGCTAATTTACATCGTTGTTTTACATCTCTTCCTCATGGAATATTTTGCTGAGACTGTTCTGTAATGCTGGCTTTCTTTTTGTAAATTCTTTTAGCTTTTGTTTATCATGGAAGGATTTTATATCATGGTCAAATCTGAAGGTAAGTTTTGCTGGATTTAAGATTCTTGGTTGGCATCCATTTTCTTTCAGAGCTTGAAAAATTTTGTTCCAGGCCCTTCTAGCTTTTAGGGTCTGGATTGAAAAATCTGCTGATATCTGTATTGGTTTCCCCCTGAATGTAATTTGGTTCTTTTCTCTCGCAGTCTTTAAAATTCTGTCTTCATTTTGTATGTTAGGTATTTTCATTATAATGTGTCTTGGTGTGGGTCTGTTGTAATTTGTGTATTTGTAGTCCTATAAGCCTCTTGTTCTTGATTTTTCATATCATTCCTCAGATTTGGGAAATTTCTGATATTTTATTGAATTGATTATTCATTCCTTTGGTTTGTTTCTCTAAGCCTTCCTCAAACCCGATGATTCTTAAATTTGGCCATTTCATTATATCCCATAATTCTTGTAGATTCGGTTCATGATTTCTTACCATCTTCTCTGTTTGGTCAACTTTGTTTTCAAAATTAAATATTTTGTCTTCAATATCTGAGGTTCTGTCTTCCAGGTGTTCTATCCTACTGATTATGCTTTCTATGGGTTTTTTAATTTAGTTTTTTGTTTCCTTTATTTCAAGTATTTCTGTTTGTTTGTTTTTTCAATACCTCTATCTCTTTATTGAAACGATCTTTTGCTTCCTGTATTTCCTCTTTTAACTCTCAACTTGTGCGATCATTCAATGCCTGCATTTGCTCTTTCATCTCATCATTCAATGCCTTCATTTGCTCTTTCATCCCCTCATTTGCTTCCCTGATCATTTTAATTATGTACATTCTGAACTCCCCCTCTGACATTTCTTCTGCCATGCTGCCATTAGATTTTATTGCTATACCATCTAAGTTTCTTTGGGACATTCTTTTCCCTTGTTTTCTCATATTGCTCAGGTATCTACCCCTGTAGTAGTGAAATGTTGAGATATTGCAGATTTCCTCTATTGACTAATATTGTCTCTGTAGATTTCCAATAACTCACCTCTTCGCCTTCAGTAGCCTGAAATCTTGGAGGAACTTGATAATGTGGTGCTCCACTAGGAAGTTGCCCCTCCTGGGACGGTGGACTTCAGGTGGGGTATATTCCCTGACAGTGGGCAAAGGCACCTGCACTTGTTGATGGATCGTCAGCCAAATAGGAACTAGATTGCAGACTGTGGCACGCCTGTTCTGGGCCTGTGTCTCTGGTTCTACTGCCCTGGTGGGAAAGTCTTGTCCAGAGGGGAAGACTCACCCAGTGGGGAAGTTTCACTGGGCAGCTCTCCTCTCAGCAGTTCCTTTCAGTCCAGAACTACCACCTGGACTCAGAAAGCCCTGCTCTGTGATGTTCCCAGAGGTCTTGATCACCACCTTGGCTGGGGAGCCTGTCTTTGTGAGGGACTCCCACTCTCACAAGCCCTCCTCTGCTATGTTCCCTGGGGACTGGAGCTACCACCTGGGTCTCAGACCCTCACTCTGTGCCAAAGCCTCTTGCTGTGCAGCCCTCCTCTGCAATGCCTCTGGTTGAATGGGTTCTTGGCTCCAGCAGGGGAGTCTCACTGGGCCACTCTACTTCATGAAGTTCCCTGTGTTTTGGGACTACTGCCCCATCTGGGGAGCCTGACCAGTGGGAGAGACTCACCCAGTGGCTCTGAGCTGGTCCCTAGTCTCTCAATATCTCCTCTTCTTGACTCCTGGGTCTTGTCAAAGTCCTCTAGTCTCCTGTAGGTTTCTCAGGAAGGCAGCTGCCCTTCCAATGATAATGGCAATGCCCTCAGGAATAATTCAAAATGCCTGCACCAGCATATAAAGAAGCCTCTGGTTAGCTCTGTGATGCAGGTGGGCTGGCTGGTCTGCTGACTTGCTCCGTGATGTCAACAGACCTTGGCGTGGTGGTCAGGCGGGTTTGCTCAGTGATGGTGTCTGTGCTTGGCCTGGTGGTTGGGTGGGTTGGCTGCCGCCTGCCTAGCTCCTCAAGGCAGGCAGTTTGGGTGCCTGCCTGCTACCTTCATAGTGCAGGCGACCTGACTCACCCACCAGCTCGCTCTAGGACTCGATTTCTGTATGGTGAATCATCCTTGTTGAGGCATGTTTCTAATTGCTAATTCTAATTGCTCTGGTTGGGGTTGCAAGGATGATATTGAATAAAAGTCATGAAGGAGGGCATCCCTGTCTTGTTCCAGTTCTTAGAGGGAACACTTTCTATTTTTCTCAATATAGAATGATGTTGACCTTGGGTTTAGCATATGTAGTTTTTATGATATTGAGGCATGTTCGTATTACCTGCCATGACCTGACAGCCAAACACATGGTACCAGCAAGGGGCCATGAGGCATTTAGTAAAATGCATAAACATGGATAATGTAGATAGCTGAGATCAAGTGGAGCATTGCTCTCTGATGGAGAATCAGTGCCTAAGAAGCCACTACAGCAATTTCATTTATATATGTCTCAAAATCAATTAAAGTCTACACAAGAATTATTCTTTGTGCTCAAGAAAGTTACAGAAATAGAAACGTTTATGGAGCTTTTCCACAGTTGCAATGTGCAATGTAAGGAGATATGTGCAGCACTCAAGAAATGCATTGCCTAAAGTTACTGCTAAGCAAGAAGGCTCAGGAGTAGCAGTGCTGATGAAACACTATGGTTGTCTTGCATGAGAATTCCTGTATCCATGGGAGCTATGTGCCTGAGAAAATGTAAAAGCTGATAAATGCTTGCACAGAGTCTCTTCAGAATCTCTTCATCAACATAGCATAAATCCTTGAAATGAAGGGATCAAACACCAAATTGAAAATTCATGGAAAGCATCACTAATGGAAGAGATCACTTGGAAGAATGAGTTTCAGGCAGTGAAAACAAAATACATGCTCTTGAAATTAAAGTTTACTGTGCAGAAATGACATTAATAGACCATGAACAGAAATTCCAAGAAATGTAGGGTAAGTAACCCAAAAAGATCAAATTTAGGATTCATCAGGATAGTTGAAGTCTTAGAGATACAAACCAAAGAAATGCTTAACATTTTCAATGAAAAAATGATGGTAAGTTACCCAAAACTAAGCAATGAAAAGGAAAAGCAAATACAGGAGGCATATAAGGCCCCCAATATACAAAATTACAACAGACCAACAAGAAGGCACATTACTATGAAAATCTCATACAGAATAGGGATAGAGATTTAAAGTCTGCCATAGAAAAATGACAGGACATATTTAGAGTGAAACAAATGTGGATTGCAGCTGATTTCTCTACCCAGACCATCAAAGCTAGGAGGTCTTGGAATAATATGTACCAACTTCTGAATGAAAATGGATGACAGTCAAGAATACTATATACACAGAAAAATTAAGCTTCAGAATTGGCAAAGTAATAAAAGTTTTCCATGGTATTGTAGAGTTTTAAAAATTCACAACTAGAAAGTGCACACTACAAACATACTCAATAAGCTATTTCATGAAGAAGAAATGGGGAAAAAGTGAAAAACAGCAAAAGGAGGAACTACACTAGAAGAATAGTCAATCAAGGGAGGAAGTAATTCAAATTAAAACTAGAAATAAATAAAAATGGCAGTGAATGAAAATAATTTCTCAATAATAACATTGTGTGTCAATGGCCTAAACTCATCAATGAAAAGACATAGATGGGCATATTTGACTAAAACCAAGTCCTTACAAAATGCTGTCTCCAAGAGACTCACTGGCTGGGGAAAAAAAAAAAAAACAACAAAGACTAAAGGTAAAAGGATAAAAAAAATCATTAATATGGATCACAGAAAGAAATGAGGTTTCAGATCGGTTTCAAGATGGTGGACTAGAGGGTGACTGCATTTCATGTTGCTCCAGGAGTCAGGATTCCAAGGAGGAGGTAGTGAGAGACTCGGCACCAACTCAAAGCCACCGGGTGAGTCTCTCCTGTTGGGGAGGAATCCTGGATGGGGCGGTAGTTCTGGAACACTGGGAACTTTGTGAAGTAGACTTGCCCGGTGAGACATCCCTCCCCCCGCTGGAGCAGTAAACTCGGACAACTGGGAGCATCATAGAGGAGGCTGCTCAGCACAGCACTTGGACTCGGAGCAATTACTGGGGCTCCGGGTGGCTGCCCAGAGGAGGAGCTGTGTGGCGAGCTATTTGAACTCGAGCAACCACTCCTGAACACTGGGGCCTGCCCGGAAGAGGAGGAGGAAGAGCGCGGCAGGTCACTTGGACTCGGAGTGACTGCACCAGAGGTACAGGCGGTTGCCAGAGGAGGAGCTGCATGGTGAGCTCTTTAGACTCACAGCGACTGCTCACTTCTGAACACTGGGGGGCTGCCCGGAGGAGAAGAAGGAGTGTGGCGGGTCAGTTGGACTCTGAGTGACTGCATCAGAGATCCAGGTGGCTGTTCAGTGGAGGAGGCGAGTGGTGAGTTGTTTGGACTCAAAACGACTGTTCCTGAACACCAGGGGCCTGCCCGGAGGAGGAGGGCGGTGGGCCGCTTGGTCTTGGAATGGCTGCACCAGAGCTACAGGTGGCTGCCCAGAGGAGGCATGTGTCGGGTCGCTTGGACTCAGAGCAAATGCTCCTGAACAACCGGGGGACTACCCGGAGTAGGAGGAGGAACGGGGGGTCCCTTGGACTCAGAGTGACTACCCAGGGCTACGGGCGGTTGGTGGGAGAAGGAGACACAAAGTGAGTTGCTTGGACTCCTAGTGACCATGCCGGAATACTGGGTGAATGTCCAGAGGAAGAGGCATGTGGCAGGTCGCTGGGACTCAGAGCGACTGTAGGGAGCTCCAGGTGGCTGCTCAGAGGAGGGGATGCATAACCAGGCAATTAGGTGCAGAGCAGGATCCCAGAACCTAGGTGGCTTCTTGGTGGAAGACCCGCACAGAGACAAGCTTAGGGGTGGAGTGAAGTTTCCAGCACTACGGGCAGATTCTCTGAGGAGAGGCAGTCTAAAAAGACTCATCTAAAATGGTGAGGCTCCCAGGCCCAGGAGATAGGTCCAGGCCCCTGGGAACATTTCAGAGGAAGGCAGCCCAGACCAGGCAGTAGTTGTAGATTGAGGGAAACCTCTAGGAGGAGAACTGACCAGTGAGACCTCCCCACTGGGTGAGTCTTCCCTGCCGGGTGAGGTTTGCCCACAAGGACGGTAAAACAAGAGACACAGGTCCCAACAGGCCTTGCCAGAGTCCACAGCCTAGTTCCTCTTTGAATGACCATTGGTCAACAAGTGGAGGCACCTATGCCCACTAGCAGGGAATATACCCCACCTGAAGATCAATACCCCTAGAGAGGCAGCTTCCTTGTGGAACACCGCATTATCAACTTCCTCCAAGACTTCAGGCTACTGAAGGATAAGAGGGGAAATACTAGCAATCTTCAGGGATTTTTTAAGTCAGTAGAGGAAATCTGCAATATCTTAGCAGTCCACTGATACCTGAACAATATGAGAAAACAAGGGAAGAAAATGTCCCAAACAAATGTAGATGTTACATCAATAAAATCCAAAGACAGCATGGCAGAAGAAATGACAAAAAGGGATTTCAGAATGTACATAATTAAAATGATCAGGGAAGCAAATGATGAGATGAAAGAGAAAATGCAGGTGTTCAATGATGAGATGAAAGAGCAAATGCGGACATTGAATGATCGACTGTTAAAAGAGAACATACAGGAAGCAAAAGATCATTTCAATAAAGAGAGATATTGAAAAACAAACCAAACGGAAATCCTTGAAATGAAGGAAACAATAAAACAAATTAAGAACTCCATGGAAAGCATAACCAATAGGATAGAACACCTGGAAGACAGAACCTCAGATATTGAAGACAAAATATTTAACCTTGAAAACAAAGTTGAACAAACAGAGAAGATGGTAAGAAATCATGAACAGAATCTCCAAGAACTATGGGATATCATGAAAAGACCAAATTTAAGAATTATTGGGATTGAGTAAGGTTTAGAGAAACAAACCAAAAGAATGAACAATCTATTCAATGAAATAATATCAGAAAATTTCCCAAATTTGAAAAATGAAATGGATAATCAATTACAAGAAGGTTATAGGACTCCAAATACACAAAAGTACAACAGATGCACATGGAGGCACATTATCATGAAAATACTTAACATGCAAAATAAAGACAGAATTTTAAATGCTGTGAGAAAAAAGAACCAATTTACATTCAGGGGGAAATCAATATGGATATCAGCAGATTTTTCAATCCAGAACCAAAAAGCTAGAAGGGCCTGGAACAACATTTTTCTAGACCTGAAAGAAAATGGATGCCAACCAAGTATTTTATACTCAGCAAAACTTACCTTCAAATTTGACAATAAAAAAAAATCATTCCATGATAAACAAAAGCTAAAGGAATTTACAAAAAGAGAGCCAGAATTACAGAACATTCTCAGCAAAATTTTACATGAGGAAAAGATGAAAAACAAAGAAGCAAATCAGCAAAGGGAGGAACTATCCAAAAGAAATTGTCAAATAAAGGAGGAACCAAGTCGTGTCAAAAAAATAAATAAATAAAATAAAATAAATGAACCAAATGACCAGGAATACAAATCATATCTCAATAATAACACTGAATGTTAATGGCCTGAATTCATCAATCAAAAGACATAGACTGGCAGATTGGATTAAAAAGAAAGATCCAACAATATGTTGCCTGCAAGAGACTCACCTCATAGAAAGAGATACCCATAGACTAAAGGTGAAAGGATGGGGAAAAACATACCATGCACATGGACTCAGCAAAAAAGCTGGAGTATCCATCCTCATTTCAGATAATGTGGACTTCAAGCCAAAGTTAGTCAGAAGGGATAAAGAAGGACATTTCATACTGCTTAAGGGAAGCATAAATCAGCAAGATATAACAATCATAAACATCTATGCCCCAAACAGTGGCTCATCCATGTATGTCAAAAAATCCTTCTCAATTTCAGAAACCAAATAGATCATATCACAATAATACTAGGTGATTTTAACACACTTCTCTCACCACTGGACAGATCTTCCAAACAAAAATTGAACAAAGAAATTATAGATGTCAATAACACAATAAATAATTTAGACTTAACACACATTTATAGAATATACCATCCAACCAAGAACGAATACACTTTGCTCTCAGCAGCACATGGATCCTTCTCTAAAACAGACCATATATTATGCCACAAAGTTAATGTTAGTGAATACAAGAAGATAGAAACACTACCTTGTATTGTATCAGATGATAATGGATTGAACTTAGAAATAAATGAAAGAGTAAAAATCAGAAACTACTGCAACACCTGGAGATTAATCAATATGCTACTATATAATGAATGGATGAAAGAAGGTATTAGGAAGGAAATTAAAAAAATTCTTAATGGTAAATGAGAACAAAGAAACATCATATCAAAGTCCCTGGGACACTATGAAAGCAGTACTTAGACGATAATTTATTTCATGGAGCGCATTCAATAAAAGAAGTAAAACTCAACAAATAAACAACCTAACATTACAGCTCAAAGCTCTAGAAAAAGAACAGACCAACACCAAACGTAGTAGAAGAAAGGAAATAGTTAAACTCAGAGCTGAAATCAACGAAATTGAAACCAATAAAACAATTCAAAAAATTGACAAAATAAATAGTTGGTTCTTCGAAAAAATAAACAAAATTGATAAACCCTTAGCCACACTAACAAAGAGAAGATGAGAGAAAATCCAAATCACTAAAATTCGGAATGAACAAGGAAATGTCACAACAGACACGATTGAAATACAAAACATAATTAGAAGCTATTTTGAAAATCTATACTCCAAGAAAAGAGAAAATTTCCAAGACATCAACTGGCTTCTAGAGACATATGAATTACCTAAATTGAACGAGGAGGACATCCACAATTTAAATAGATGAATTTCAAGTAATAAAATACAAGAGGTCATCAAAAGCCTACCAACAAAAACTAATCCGGGACCAGATGGGTTCTCAACAGAGTTCTACAAAACCTTTAATGAAGAGCTCATTCCAATACTTCTCAAAGTATTCCATAAAATAGAAGAGGAGGGAACTGTCCCAAACTCATTCTATGAAGCCAATATTACCCTGGTACCTAAACCAGACAGAGACACATCGAGGAAAGAAAATTTCAGGCCAATATCCTTAATGAACATCGATGCAAAAATTCTAAACAAAATTTTAGCAAATCGCATACAAAAACATATTAAAAACATAGTACACCATGATCAAGTAGGTTTCATCCCAGGGATGCAAGGTTGGTTCAACATCAGGAAATCAATAAATGTCATTCACCATATCAATAGAATTAAAGTCAAGAATCACATGATGATTTTAAAAGATGGTGAAAAAGCATTTGATAAAATATAGCACCCCTTCATGCTCAAAACACTAGAAAAAACAGGGATAGTGAGAACATTCCTTAACATTTTAAAGGCCATCTATGCTAAGCCCATGGCTAATATCATTCTAAAGGGTGAAAAACTGAAAGCATTACCCCTAAAAATTGGAACATGGCAAGGATGCCTCTTTCATCACTTCTATTCAGTATCGTCCTTGATCCCTAGCCAGAGCAATTAGACAGACCAAAGAAATTAAAGGGATACGAATAGGAAAAGAAGAAATCAAACTATCCCTCTTTGCCGATGATATGATTATATACTTAGAGGAACCAGGAAATTCCACCAGAAAACTTTTAGATCTCATAAGTGAATTCAGTAAAGCAGCAGGATATAAGATCAATGCACATAAATCTAATGCATTTTTATACATAAGAGATGAATCTTCAGAAAGAGAAATTAGGAAATCTACCCCATGCACAATAGCATTGAAAAAAATAAAATACTTGGAAATAAACAAACAAAAGAGGTGAAAGACCTCTACAATAAGAACTACAGAACACTTAAGAAAGAAATTAAAGAAAACCTTAGAAGATGGAAAAATCTCCCATGTTCTTGGATAGGAAGAATTAATATCGTCAAAATGGCCATACTACCAAAAGTGCTATACAGACTCAGTGAAATTCCAATTAAAATCCCAATGACGACCTTACAGAAATAGAGCAAGCAATTATGAAAATCATCTGGAGGAATAAGAAACCCAGAATAGCTAAAGCAATCCTTAGCAGAAAGTGGGAAGCAGGGGGTATCACAATACCAGATCTTCAACTCTACTACAAAGCAATAGTAACAAAAATGGCATGGTATTGGCACCAAAATAGAAATGTAGATCAATGGTACAGAAAGGGGACATGGACAAAAACCCAAATAAATACAATTTTCTCATACTAGACAAAGGGGCCATAAAAATGCAATGGAGGAAAGATAGCATCTTCAACAAATGGTGCTGGGTGAATTGGAAAGCCATATGCAACAGAAGGAAATAAAACCCATATCTCTCACCATGCATGAAACTAAACTCAAAATGGATTAAGAACCTCGGAATCAGACCAGAGACCCTGCAGATTATAGAAAAAAAAGTAGGTCCAGATCTTCAACATGTCGGCGTAGGACCAGACTTCCTCAACAGGACTCCCATAGCACAAGAAATAAAAGCAAGAATCAATAACTGGGATAGATTCAAACTAAACAGCTTTCTCTCAGCAAAGGAAACTATCAGCAATGCAAAGAAAGAGCCTACAGATTGGGAGAAAATCTTTGCCAATCATAGTTCAGATAGAGCACTAAGATCCAGAATCTATAAAGAACTCAAAAAACTCCACACCAAGAATGCAAATAATCCAATGGACAAATGGGCTAAGGAAATGAATAGACACTTCACAGAAGAAAACCTACAAGCAATCAACAAACATATGGAAAATGTTCAACATCTCTAGTAATAAGAGAAATGCAAATCAAAACCACCCTAAGATTCCAGCTCACTCCAATTAGAATGGGGACTATCAAGAATACAAGCAAGAACAGGTGGTGCCGAGGATGTGGGGAGAAAGGTACACTCATACATTGCTGCTGGGGCTGCAAATTAGTATAGCCACACTGGAAAGCAGTGTGGAGATTCCTTAGAAAACTTGGAATGGAACCACCATTTGATCCAGCAAACCCACTCCTTGGCCTATACCCAAAGGACTTAAAATCAGCATACTACAGAGATACAGCCACATCAATGTTCATAGCTGCTCAATTCACAATATCCAGAGTGTGGAACCAACCTAGATGTCCTTCAATTGATGAATGGATAAAGAAACTGTGGTATATATATACAATGGAATATTATTCCGCTACGAAGAATGATAAAATTATGGCATTTGCAGGCAAATGGATGAAACTGGAGAATATCATGGTAAGTGACATAAGCCAATTTCAAAAAACCAAAGGACAAATGATCTCGCTGATAAGTGCATGATGACACATAATGGGGGGTGGGAGGGGTTAGTGATAGGGTTAGAGTTAAGGTTAGGGCAGGGGTTAAGAATGAAGGAAGGAAGGACTGTATAGAGGGAAAAGAGGCATGGGAGGGGTGGGGGGAAGGGAAAAATAACAGAATGAATCAAACAACATTACCCTATGTAAATTTATGATTACACAAATGGTATGCCTTTACGCCATGTACAAACAGAGAAAAAACATGTATCCCATTTGTTTACAAAAAACAAAAAAAGAAAGAAATGAGGTTTCTACCTCATTCTCAGAAGGTGGACTTCAACTCAAAATTAATCAGAAGGAGCAAAGAAGGTCATTTCATACTGCTTAAGGGAATTATACATCAACAAGACATGACAATCATAAATATTTATTCCCCAAATAATGGTGCAACTTCAAGAATCAAATAGACCACAACACAATAATACTGGGTGACATGAACACACCTATCTCACCAATGGATGGATCCTCCAAACAAAAACTAAATAAGCAATAGAAATAAAAATACAATGAATAATTGAGACTTAACAGACATACATAAATATTTCATCCATAAATAACTGAATACAGTTTCATCTCATCAGCACAAGGGTCCTGCTATAACATGGATTTTTATCTTAGTCCAAAAATCAATTCTTAGTAAATGCAAATAAAGCAGAGATATTATCTTGTATTCTACCATACCACAATGGGATGAAATTAGAAATGAATGATAAAATGAAAAATAGAAGCTGCTCTAACACCAGAAGACTAAACAATATGCTATTGAATGACCAGTGGATAGCAAAAGAAATCAGGAATGAAAAAAATACAAAGATATAAATGAGAATAACAACACAACATATCAAAATCTCTAAGGCACTATCATGGCAGGTTTAAGGGGAAAGTTCATTGCATTAAACTCATTCAAGAAAAGAATAGAGAGTCAACAAAAAATAATCTAACATTACATCTCAAAACCCTGGAAGAACAAGAACAAATCAATACCAAAAGCAGGATGAGACAGGAAGTAATTTAAATCACACTTAAAATTAATTATATTGAAACAAATATTCAAAGAATTGATGAAACAACATTGATTCTTTGAATATGTAAATAAAATTAATAAATCCTTAGCTATATAAATGAATAGAAAAGAGAAAAAAAATAATTAAAATACATGATGGAAAAGGAAATATAATGGACACTAAAGAAATACAGATAGTAATCAGAAACTATTTTGAAAATTTATACAGCAATAAAATAGAAAATCTTGAAGACATTGACAGATTTCTAGAGATGTATGACCTACCCAAATTAAATCAGGACATAAAAAATTTATTTTTTATTATTTGCTCTAAGTAGTTATCCCTGACAGCAGAATGCATTTTGACTCTTTGTACACAAATGGAGAGCAACTTTTTGTTTCTCTGGTAGTACATAATGCAGAGTCACAACATTCATAGAATACATGTACATTAGGTTATAATTTCCATCTCATTCCACCATCATTCCCACTTCCATTCCCCTCCCATTCCCTCACTCCCCTCTGCCTAATACAAAGTTCTTGCATTCCTTGCTTCCCCTCCCATTATGAATCAACATCCATATAATTAGAGAAAACATTTGGCCATTTGTTTTGGGTGATTGGTGTGTTTTGCTTAGTATGGATTTCTCCAACTCTAACCATTTACCTGCAAATGCCATAATTTCATTCTTTTTTAAGACTGAGAAATATTTCTTGCTGTATATTTATCACAGTTCCTTCATCCATTCATTAATCAAAAGGCATCTCATCACATTTTCTTTATCCATTCATCTGTTGAAGGTCACCTAGATTGGTTCCATAGCTCAGCTATTGTGAATTGTGCTTAGCTAGAAACATTGATGTGTTTGTGTCACTCTTGTATATTGATTTTGAACACTTTGGACGTATACCAAGTAGTCGGATAGCAGAGTTACATGGTGGTTCCATTCCTAGTCTTTTGGTGGATCTCTGTGCTGCTTTCCAAAGTGATTGCACTAATTTGCAGTCACACCAACCATGTATGAGTGTGACCTTTTCACCACATCCTCACCATCACTTATTGTTATTTGTATTCTTTTTTTATTTGTTCTTTTTAGTTAAATAAGACAGTAGAATATATTTTGTCATATTATACATACATAGAATATAAATTAATCTAATTAAGATCCTATTATTGTGGTTGTGTATGATGCAGCATTACCATGGTTGTGTATCCAAATACAGGGCTAAGACAGTTTTGTCTGATTGATTCTGTTGTCCTTTCTGTTTTCCTCCCTTCTCCCTTCCATTCGTTTCCCTTTGCCTAATCCAATGGACTTCTATTCTTCCCCTCCCCACACTGCCTTCTTGTGTGTTCGTATCCACATATCAGAGAACATTTGGCCTTTGGATTTTGGGGCCTGGCTTATTTCACTTTGCATGATATTTTTCCATTCCATCCATTTTGGACAAATTCCATAATTTCATTCTCATTCATGACTGAGTAATGTTCTATTGAGGATGTATATCACATTTTCTTTACCATTCATCCGTTGAAGGACACCAAAGTTTTCCCACAGTATAGCTATTGTGAATTGAGTTAATATTAACATGGATGTGGCTGTGTCACTGTAGTATGCTGATTTTAAGTCCTTTGGTTATACACTGAGGGGTGGGATAATAGGGTCAAGTGGTGGTTCCATTGAAAGACTTATAAAGAATGTCCATATTGTTTTCCAGAGTGGTTGCACCAATTTGGAGCCCCAACAGTTCTCCCCCAATCCTTGCCAATATTATTACTACTGGTATTCTTGACATTTGCCATTCTTACTAGAGTGAGATGGAATCTCAGTGCATTTTAAATTTTCATTTCTCTAGTTGCTAGAGATGAACATCTTTTCACATATTTCTTGACCATTTCTATTTCTTCTTCTGTGAACTTCGTGTTCCTTTGCCCATTTCATGATTGAATTATTATTTTTTGATGTTAAGTTTTTTGAGTTCTTTATATACCCTGAAGACTAACTCTGTATCTAAGGTGCAGGTTGGAATGACTTTCTCCAATTGTGTAGGCCCCAGGTTCACCTTATTGATTGTTTCCTTTGCTGTGAGGCAGTGTTTTAGTTTAATACCATTCCATTTATTGATTCTTGATTTTACTTTTTGCACTTTAAAAGTCTTTTTGAGGAAGTCATTTCCTAAGCTGACATGATGGAGAGTTGGGCCTACTTTTTATTCTAGTAAGTGCAGGGTGTCTGATCTAATACCTAGGTCCTTGATCCACTTTGAGTTTTATGCAGGTTGAGTGACAGGGGTCTAATGTGTTTTTGTTACATATGGATTTCCAGTTTTCCCACCACCATTTGGTGAATGGCTTCCTTTTCTCCAATGTATTTTTAAGGCACCTTTATCTAGTATGAGGTTAATTTATTTATGTGAGTGTGTCTCTGTGTTTTCTATTCTGTACCACTGGTCTTCATTTCTGTTTTAGGGCCAATACTATGGTGTGTTTTCTACTCCAGCTCTATAGTATCATTTTTTGGAGGGGTGGGTACTAGGGATTAAACTCAAGGGCTCCTGAAAACTCAGTCACTTCCCCAGCCCTATTTTATTTAGAGACAGGGTCTCATTGACTTGTTTAATGCCTCATTTTTGCTGAGGCTAGCTTTAAACTCACAATTCTTTTGCCTGAGCCTCCTGAGTGGCACTTGCCATCATGCTCAGCTGTAGTATAATTTAAGGTCTTGTGATGCCTCCTCATTCATTTTTCTCACTGAAAATTGCTTTGGCTATTCTGGGCCTCTTTTTTTTCTTTTTATCTTTAAGCAAAATGTTTTATTGACTCTATGTCACCTGGGATTATTTACCTGCATTTAGGTTTTATGATATTTTATTTGGTTGAAGAAAAAGATAAATTATTATAGACTTTTGACTTTCATATATTTGCTGCTCTGGATGGGATAATGTTCCACTCTCTCCCCTGCTGTGTGTGCTTCAGGGTTCCACCTCATCAATAGAAGGTATATGGCACAAATTTCCACTACCTGCCATTGACTTCTGGCCAGAAACAAAAAAAAAAATTCAGCATTTATGACATCAGTGTTAACCACGAAGTCAATTTGCTGAAGGAGCGTGAATGGTGGTATGTAAGAGCCAGCAATTAGAGCCTGGGATTTAACTTCATCCAGGAAGCCCTCAGAAGACTCCACTGACCTCCACTGACATTAGGTATCCAGCTTTCAGATTTTTCTTGGCAACCTGGGTATCTGCACTGGGAAGGTTTTCTTGAGCAGTCATTTGTAATTGGTTATAGGCAGCCTTGATAACATCTCCAGCAGCTGCAGCCTCGGAGATGGTGTAAATTCCAAGGGGCCCAGATCCGACTAACTGGCCTTGAAAGCAGAAACATCAAATGACTGGTGATTACCTTTGGCAACAGCCCGGTACAGGATGCTAGTGGCATTTTTACCCCTCTTGACATGTGGTCCAGCACCAAGGACATGCTGAAGACCACTGAATGCATGTGCTTCTGCAACTCCTATGGCAACACTTTCTGCTACAACAGCAGCATGGACAAGACTGTGTCCATTTTGTTCTCAAATTTCACCTCTGCAATATTTGGCCTTTGCACCAGATAAACCAAGCCCACTCCTCATGTTGAGAAACTGTTCAGCAACTTGTTTTAAAACAGGATGGCTCACACCAAGCCCAACCAAAGCCACTCTTGTGCTTGTAAATGGTTTTGAATGAAGCGATATAACTCTTCTGAAGTTACTTTTCCATCCCATAGTCAGGACCACACAATGAATCAGCTAAGGCATTCCGGTAAGCAGCAGCATGCAAATTTTTCATGAGATGAACCTGTGGATTCTGAAAAGCCACAGTTTTGTTAATCTTTAGCTGAGACTGAAGGGCAACCACTTCCCAAAGATGAAATTCTGGTGCTGTAATGACATTAAGCAGGACTCAACTCAATATCAACATCATCCCAAAGGCACTCTTAATTTGCAGTCACACTTAGTTTACCACCAACTGCTTCAATTCCCTGGGTTATCTTGAAAGATGAAGCACCTTTTGTAGTTAAACTGGATGCAAGATGCAGTGAATGAGAGGTTTATATATTGCTGGGGTCCTCATATCTACTGCCTGTTTTAATGAACAAACCAATTCTTAATGCCAGAGCATAGTTTTCCAGAGAAGCAATTACCAAACCATTTGGTAATTTGGTAAACTCAAGGTCCTGAGGATATAGAGGAACTCCTGCAGGGACAGCTGTGCCTTTAATTTTGGGGGCAAATTTGAGGGAATAAAATCTTGAGAAGGACCTGGCCCTGGTCAGTAGCTTCATGGCTCAAGTGTGCTCTGACCCATGGTCACTGTGGCTTAAAGGCAGGCAAGATGGTGGTGGAGTTTATTTGTACATTGAATATCATGATTTCTGTTTCTATTTCTATCAAGAACATCATTGAGATTTCTGTAATAGGAATTTCATTAAATCTTTGTGGTGCTTTTAGTAGTATGGCTATTTTGACAATATTAATTGGTCCTATCCAAGAACATGGAAGGTCTTTCCATTTTCTGAGGTCATCTTCAAGATCTTTCTTTAGTGTTCTGTAGTTTTCATTGTAGAAATTTTTCACCTCTTTTGTAAGGTTGATTCACAAGTGTTTTTTTTTTTTTTATTTTTCTTTGAGGTTACTGTGAAGAGGATAATTCCCCTGAGTTTTCTTTGAGCAGATATGTCATTGGTGTATAGGAATGCATTTGATTTATTGCTGTTCTTTTTATATCCTGCTACTTTGCTGAGTTTGTTTATGAATTCTAGAAGTTTCTTGTGGATTTGGGTGGCCATCTCTATAGAATTATGTCATCAGCAAATGGGAATACTTTGAATTGTTTTCACTGTTCTGTCTAATTGCTCTGTCTAGAGTTTCAAGGACTAAACTTGATACGAGTGGTGAAAGAGTTCATCCCTTTCTTGTTGTAGTTTTGAGAGGAAATTCTTTCCATTTTTATCCATTGAGAATGATATTGACCTTGTGTTTAGCATAAGTAGCTTTTAAAATGTTGAAGTATGTTTCTACACTCCCTAGTTTTTCTAGTGTTTGGAACATAAACAGATGCTGCATTTTTTCAAAAGAATTTTCTGAATCTATTACAATAATGATGTGGTTCTTATCTTTCAGTCGATCAATATGGTGAATTTTGCTTATTGATTTTTGTATGTTGAACCAACCTTGCATCCCTGGGATAACCCCCACTTGACTATGGAGCACTATCTTTTTCATGTGTTTTTGTATGCAACTTGCAAGAATTTTAATGAGAATTTTTGTATCTATGTTCATGAGTGATATTGGTCTGAAGTTTTCTTTTCTTGGTGTGTCTTTCTGGTTTTTGTATCAGGGTGATAGTAGCTTCATAAAATAGGATCAGAATGGTTCTGTACTCTTCTACTTTATGGAATAATTTGAGGGAATTTGGTGTAAGTTCTTCTTTGAAGGTGTGACAGAACTCAGTGAGACTCCATCTAGTTCTGGGTTTTGCTTTGTTGGTAGGCTTCTGATGGAGTGTTTAAATTCATTGTTTAAAATTTCCTGTTTAAATTTCCTATCTCCTTCTGATTCTATTTGGGTCTGTCATATGTCTCTAGAAATCTGTTCATATCTTCAATCTGTTGATTTTCTAATTTATTGTAGTTTGGAGTTTCAATGTAGCTTCTGATCATCATCTGTATTTCACTAGAGTTCCATGGTGATATTTCCTTTTAATTTGTGAATTATAGCAATTTGAATTTTTCCCTTTTCTTCTTTAGCTTGTTTGTATCAGTGGTTATTACTATCTGTATCTCCCTATTGTGAGTACTGGAAACCTTCAGGTACACTACAATTCCAGTAGAAAACCTACTGCTTCAAACCAAATGTTAGATGGGTAGACACACAAAGAACATGAAAAACCGATGGAATAAATTGCCTCTAACAAACCAAATTATATCAAAAACAGAATTCATCAACACTACAGTGGGAGAAATTTCAGAGATGGAGTTTAGAATGTTCATACTTACAATGATATGTGAGGTAAAGTATGATGTAAAGGAGAAAATACTGGATGCAGAAGATCATTTCAAAAGGAAGATAGAGGACTGGGCATATAACTCAGGTGGTAGAGTGCTTGCCATACAAGCACAAGGCCCTGTGTTCAATCCCCAGCACTACAAAAAAAAATGTAGATAGAGATTCTGGAAAAAAAATGCAGAAAACCTCAAAATGAGGACATCAAAAACCAAATAAAATTTCATTGGAAAATATCACTAGTAGACTGCACTGTTGGAAGACAGAGTCTCAGGCAATGAAGACAAAGAACATGGTCTTGAAAATAAGGTTGACATGGAGAAAAGATGTTAAGAGACCATGAACAGAACTACCACAAATTTTGGGATAACTTGAAAAGACAAAAAGTAAAATTGATCAAAATAGATAGCATCATGGAGATGCAAGCCAAAAGAATGCAAAATTTCTTCAATTAAATAATGACTGAAATTTCCCCAAACCTAAAGAAGGTATTGGAAAATGAAATACAGGAAGCACACACCACCCCAAAAATACAAATTTAGAGCAGACGCACATCAAGGCACATTATGAATATGCCTTACACAAAGTAGGTATAGAACTCTAAAGTCTTCCAGAAAAAAATGTGAAGTCACATTTAGTGAGAAACCAATTCAGATCTCAGCTAATTTTTTAACCCATTCCCTTAGAGCTAGGAGGTCTTGGAATAACACATACCAAGCTCTGGGAAAAAATGGATGCCATCCAAGAATAGTATACACTGCAAAACTAAGCTTCAGATTTGATGATGAAATAAAAGCCTTCTATGATAAAAATAATTGAAAGAATACATAACTAAAAAGTCTGCACTACAAAATATTCTCATATTTCATGAAGAAAAGGTGAAAACGAGTGAAGGGAGGAACTACACTAGAAGAATGCTCAATTAGGGGAAAACCTAATTCAAGTTAAAAATGGGAAATCAATCAAGACAGCAGGGAATAAAACTTATTTCTCAAATAATATTGAATGTAAATGGCCTAAACTCATCAATCAAAAGATGTAGACTGGCAGAATGGATGAAAATACAAGACCCATAATATGCTCCAAGAGACTCACATCAGAGGCAAAGACATCCACAGACTAAACGAAAGGAAGGGGAAAAACCTTAACATTCACATGGATCTCACAAGATAGCAGGGGTCTTCATATCTGATAAAGTTGCAGGATAAAAAATCTACATCTAAAAATCAATAGCATTTCTACACACTAGCAACAAACTCTCTGAAAAACAAGACCAATAAAACAATCTCATGTATAATAATTGCAAAGAAATTAAATAATTAGGAATAAGTGTAACCAAGGGAGTGAAGATTCCTACATTAAAAACTATAAAATACTGATGAAAGAAATTGAAGACAAAAATAAATGGGAACATATTCCATGTTTATCAATTAAAAGGACTAATTGATGTTGTTAAAAATGCTCATACAAGCCAGGTGCAGTGGAATATGTTTGTAATCCCAGCAACTTGGGAGGCTAAGGCAGGAGGATGGCAAGTTTAATGCCAGCCTCAACAATGTAGCAAAATAAAGGCCAGTCTCAAAATAAAATATTAAAATGCCTGAGGATGTAGCTCAGTGGTAGAGTGCCACGTGCTCTATCCCCAGCACCTACAAGATAGTCCACATTTTTAGTCCACTCAAAGAAGTCTACAGATTACATGAAATTCCCATCAAACCTATATTTTTTCACATAAATAGAAAAATATCCTAAAATCATGGAACCACAATAGATAACAAATAACCCAAGTAATCTTGAGCAAAAAGAACAAAGGCAAAATATCATACTACCTGATTTAAAAACTTACTACAAAGTTCTAGTAATCAAATATGGTGTTGCTGTATAAATGCAGTCCACCAGTCCAATGGGTTAGAACAGAGTGTAGCAATAAATACATGCACAGACAATCAATGGGTTTTCAAGAAAGATGCCAAGAACATACCTTGGAACGTGACAGCCTCTTCAAACAGTGGTGCTGAAAACACTGGACATTCACATACAGAAGAAAGAAATTAGACCCTCATCTCACACTATATAAAAATCTTATTCAAAGCAGATTGCTAAAAACATAAATATAATACCTGAAACTGTAAAACTGCTAAAAGAAAAAAAAAGAAAAGCCACATGGCATTAGTGTGTGATGAATGTTTTCAATATGGCTCAAAAGCACAGGCAAACAAAGCAAAAATAAACAAGTCGTCCCCATCAAACAAAAGGTTTCTACACAGCAAAGCATCCATCTACAGAGTGAAGAGACCACCTACAGAGGGTGTACATTTGCAAACACTATGTCTGATTAGTGGTTAGTATCCGAAATATACAAGGAACTCAAAAAAACTCCATAGCAAGAAAACAAAAAACAGACTTAATAAGTGAACCCAAACCTGACACTTTGTCTTCCAAAAGAAGCCATGCACATGACCCAAAGGCATATGGAAAAATGCCCAACATCACTAACCAGAGAAATGCAAATTAAAACCACAGTCTGTCAGAATGGCAATTTCAAAAATATGAAAGACAACAAGGGTTAAAGGAAATGTTAAAGGTTAAAGGAAATGGAGAAAAGGGAGCCCTTGCAAAATGTGGTGTGAATGTGAATTAATGGTCGGGCATTACCTGTTATCTACACCTGAGAAGGACACAACGAAAAAGAAAACTATAGACCAATAACCTGGATTATCATTGACACAAAAATCCTCAATGAAATACTTGCAAATCAAACTCCACATCACACTAAAAAGATCATAAGGCATGATCAATTTGTTTCAGTCCAGGGATGCAAGCTTGGTTCAACATGTAAATTAGTAAATGTACTACATCACATAAATAGATTCAAGGATAAAAATTGCAAGATATTGTTGATGATGAGAGACGTGTTTGCTGAGGGTGAGGACAAATGATGCCTACCCTACCTTACCTTACCCAGCACGCTTACTCAGGTATCAGAGATCGAGCTCTGAAGGCACAGATCTAATTTTATTTAGGGTTGCACAGGACATATATAGGCACATTATCCAATCAAGTTAACATGCTTGTTAAAGTATAGCAGTGTCAGCCTGTAGACGAACAATACGTCGAGGGTCGAGGTAGTACAAACAAACCAAGTATGCCTAAGTAATTCTACCCAGCAGCCAGGACTGAGACAAAGGACTGGGGGAACGCTAAGCTCCAGTGCAGGGCATGAGGCAAGGCAGTGCAGGTGCACTCACATCACAGCTTTCTGGGATGCATGACAGAGCAAGGCCTCCCCTCAGTTCAAACTCAGCCTCAACAGCTGCAAAGACATGCATTCCACGGCAAGTCTTTAGCATTACCGCAGTTTCGCTGTTCAGGCTGTCTGGCTTACTTAGGGCCATGGAGTCAGTGACTGCCGTCATGTAATCTCCAGATATGTTCCCTACATTACTTCCTTCTTTACTAATTGAAGCAAGTAGAGTCTTGGCAAACACTTGTTGTGATTTGTCACGGTAAGATATCACTCAGAAAGAAGATTGAAAATACAATGAAACCCACATATGCTTAAGAGTACAACATAATATAAGTATAAGTGCAGTTACAAAGAATTGCTTTTACCAAGACATGTCTCGTAACCAAGAAGTCAGTCAATCTAGCAGACCTATATTTATAGGTTCTCAATGAATGTTATAAATGATGTCCTTTAAATGACTTAGCTCTTTGGAAATAGAATACTTTTATCAGTTAAGTTGAAACAACACATATTCCTAAGTTCCTTACAGCCCTTATGGTGTAATAGCAACAAATAATCAAAGGCATCTCTATTATCAAGAATAGCATGACGATGATATCTTTGTTCCTCATTGAGCATTGCAATAGCCTGAGAGGTATAATTAATATTTTTTACCATGGCACAGGCTAACTTCATGACTTCTTCATATGCCCATACAGTTAGTGCAGGAATTCCTACTAAATAAAATGTTAACACATCATAGTCTCCCTTGGATATCAAAGTTACATAGTCATCACAATTTTCACCAAGAGGAATGGCTTGCTTATTGATTCTCTGAGAAGGATGGTGTCCTACAAGATCATGACATGAGGGTAGAAGTACAGTAAGTCTGCTAAGACAACAATATATACCATGTGACATGTTGGCTGGAATATAATTAGATGTGTAAGGTCCACAGGAAAAGAACCAGCCAAAAGGCAAAGGAACATGTGCATATGCATAACTAACTAGTTCAGCCGAAAGAAGGATTTCTACATCCCTAAATTTCCTTCTAGAATTTTTAAATTCAGCACATGTCTCTTTGATTAATGGCCACTATGAAAGTCAGGAATTCCATAGCATTAGAGGGTTTTTCCCATGTAGGCTTACCCCACTCATAGCATTCTGAATAGGAAATACTTTTGTTGATGACTGTAAACATTGTCATATTCCTTATCTCTTGGACAGGGTGACAAACAGGTAAAAGGTAAGATCCTAGCACCATGCTCATATGTGTATCTTGACGAACAAATTTCTGAGGAATTAGCAATTTCTGCCAAAGAAACCCAAATATTATCATAAACATGATCAGTTAAAATAGAAGATGTTAGCACACAGACATGAGCATTGGAATTAGCAGTGATTATAGCACACACTAATAGGAATAATGTCGCAGGCCCTGGATTGGTCTCCGGCGACATCTGTTCTGCTTGATGCATCAGATTCTTCAAATCTCCCCATGTTATGGCATGATATCTTCTGAAGCATGGGCGTCTTGTTCATTGTATTGGTCCTGGGGTGGATCGAGCATCTTCACCCTCAATCTTCAATTGCTCCATCTGTCTTATTGGTGGTGTCATCTGCTTTTGTTATTGTGGCTGGTCTGACTATTTTTGCAAGTACCCAGATGGGCGATGTTGCTGATTCTCGAAAGACACAAGCAAACCTCGTCCTTGGGTCAGAAGAGGATGAGGACTCTTCCATTCATTTGTCATGGGATCTTTCCATCTAACCAATGGTAATGGTGATGGAGATGATAGAAGTGATCCCCAGTGTTTATAGGCAGGGGATATTCCTTGCGAATCAAAAAGTTAAAAAAATTAAGGTAAATAGGGAAGATATTAATCTTTCTCCAGGGGGGGATGAGTTCCCCCTTTACTTTTGCATTTGAGCTTTTAAAGAATGATTTACACGTTCTATGATTGCCTGCCCTCATGGGTTATGAGGAATACCAGTAAGATGAAGAATGTTGTATGATGTACAAAAATTGTTTAAATTGAGAACTAACAAAACATGGCTCATTATCTGTCTTCAAGGACCGAGGTATTCCTATTATCAAGAATGCTTGCTTTAATGCCTGAATGGCATGTTTTGTTTTCTCACCACTTAAAGCAGTAGCATAAGTGTATCTTGAATATGTATCTATAAATACATGAACAAATTTTAATTTTTCAAAAGAAGGTAATGAGTGACATCCATTTGCCATGACTTAATTAATTGTAGACCTCTAGGATTTACACCTTGAAATTGAAGAGATCCTAAGAGCAACAAGCATGCATATTTAGCACACATTCGGACCAAATATTTGCATGAGGAAATAGTGAGATATGGATACAAACGATGTAGAGACTGAGCAGACATGTGAAATCTACCATGTAGCTCTTTTGCCTGTTGAATTGGAGAAAAATCTATGTACATCATTAATTTATCAATAATCTAATTGCCCTTAGTTACAGTTCCTGGTAAGTTAGTATGATATCTTATGTGTTGAATAAGCCAAGGATTAGTTCAATTTTCTATTAGAAGCTTTAATGTGTCCATCGCTTGATCTATCAGGCACAAAGAAGATCTAAAAGTAGAGTATGGCAGATTTTTTGCTACTTGAGTTGCATAAGTGCAGTCAGAAAAGAGATTAAAAGATTCCAGACAAACCTCAAAAGCCTTAATCATTGCTAATAACTCTTGTAATCATGGTAATCCATTAAAATTTTCCTTTATTACTCTTTGTTTGTTGGGGGTGATATGATTACTATTACCCAAAAAGTTCTGTTTGCCTCCATAAAAATTACTGTGGCTTCTGGCAAAGGTTTAGACTGAGGAAAAAGTCGTTGAGTATCAATACTTGAAGTGTTGAAAGTTTGAAGAAGTTTGTCTTTAGGCAAATGATTTCTCCAGTAAATCCTTCCATCAATATTTGACAATTTAAATTGTTAGCTAGCAATGAAGTAAATTGATCATGTGAAAAATGGAGAATTATAGTATTAGGTTCCCGTCCATATTGAGAACATATTATATTTTGTAATTTTTGAGCTAAGAGTAACAGAGTATACACCCATGAGTGTATCTTAGACAATTGACTTCTAGCCAAATGTATCCAATATAAAGTTTCTGATTGATCAATTAATCCTGTAGGAGTAGATCATACCCAGAAGTGGTCTGAGGAGATCATATCATCCTAAGTTCAATGATCGAATTTGCTTATTTATCAATTTTCTAGTCTCCTTAGCTTTTTTAGTCATAATTCTAGTGCTATTAGGATCAGATGAGTATTCCAAAAAGCATAAATAAAGGTTGTAATTGATTTGTAGTGACTGGCAAGGCTGTACAAATCCAATTAATGTTATTCCATTGAGCATAACTTGCATTCTAGGCTTATTGATTTGCAATGGAATTGTCCACATTACTTTTGGATAATTTGTCCCTCTCAGCTGCAGGACTGAGGGCTGCATTTTCTCCCAATTTAAAGGTTTCCCCATATTATCTGATTTTGATCTATTGTCTCTAGCCCAGTGAAAACCTTTATGATATTTTGGACATCTAGAAGAAAGGATCTTCCATGATTGACCTTGTTTAGGGTTTTAGATGGGTGTTCTCTTGAAAAGTGTCCCTTTCCTCCACAAGTCCAGCATATATTTAAGTCTTTCTCTGGAATCCTTCCCTTTACATCTAAGGAAGCAGCTAAAGCTTCTGCTAATGCCATAGCCTGAGTAGAATTTGTTCCTAAATCTCCACATGCTAACAACAAATCATCCATGTCTCCATTTCTAAATGGAGCTATTGCTCGTCAGCATTCAGATCTTTCCCCCTTCAAATACCAGCTCTCTAAGTAGCACCTCTGCCACTGCAGCAAGTTCTACCTTGTGATTAACTACATCTGTGGCTCTCACCACAAAATCTGCCAAACTTTCATTAGGCCTTTGGATTAGCTTAACTAATGGCTTAGAAGATTCCTTAGTAGGGACCTGTCATAGAGCCTTGAGAGCACATGATCAAACTTGATCAAAATATTGAACAATCCCAATGCCTATGTAGCCGGAGGTGCATAAACTCCATTACCCTGCAAACAATCCACGTATAAAGGGACATCAGTTGTTCTATTTCTTTCTGCTTGTTGTTCACATTGATCCAGATAAGCAACGTTCCAGAGTAAAAATTGCCCTCCACGCAAACAGGCACGCATCAGCTTCATCCAGTCAAAGGGGCAGTTTAAATTCAGGCTAATTCAATCTATCATCTGATCAAAGAATGGGGATCTTATGCTGTCCTCCAGGGTGGCTTTTCTCAATGATTTTATGGATTCAGGTGGTTTCAGATACCCCCGTAGCAACCTTTGAGCATTTATTACAGTATTAGCTGGAAAGGCTTGAATTACATCATCTCTAGGCTCCAAAAATATTGCAAAAGGTGATGTGAAGGGGCATGCATTCGAACATGCAGTAAGGTCTCTAGAATTGCACGTCTTTGTAAAGTTCCTCCCATGGGAACTTTCCTTTTTCACCAGAGGGAGCTGTCCTTTCACTCTTTTGCTTTGGATAGGGCAGAGGAGACCATGAGGAATGTGGACAAGCAGGTTTCTCCACCAGGATTAATGACTTAGGAATGTCCTGTTCTCCAGTTACTTGCAGAGCATGAGGAGGAGCAGCTTGAGAGGGGATATTCTTTACTATCTCCACGTGGTCCCCTCATTCTTCCCTGGGCTGAACTACAGGTTTTGTTTCACTTTCTTCTATAGTTCGAGAGAGTAAAATTTCCGGATCTACATTGTCTGTTGGAACTCCCTTTAAACAGGCATAAATTACCATTATAGGATAAAATGATGCTGGAGGGACTAAACTTTCTCTCACTTCTTCCTTCCTAGCAACATATAAAACTTTTCTCCAAACATCGGGCTCCCAGACATTAGCTGCAGAAACCCAAGGAACTATTTTTTGAACCTTTTCCCAACATGTTATTAGCTCCTTTTCAGACACCTTAATTTTTCTGCTCCATAATAATTGTTTCAAAGCATTCACTTGAGGCTCCTTTACTGAAGGAGGTAAATTACCCATTAAGGAGGGTCACTTACTCGACCTGAAGAATGTCAGCAAGGAGAAATGTCAGCAAGTCCCTGTTAGGGCAACACTTGTAGCTGTTCAGGGATGCGTTTGCTGAGGATGAGGATGAACGAAGCCTACCCTACATAGCCTTACCCAGCGTGCATCGGAGATTGAGCTCTGAAGGCACAGATCTAATTTTATTTAGGGTTGCACAGGACATATATAGGCACATTATCCAATCAGGTTAACACGTTTGTTAAAGTACAACAGAGTCAGCCGGTAGGTGAACTATACGTCAAGGGTCGAGAAAGTACAAACAAACCAAGTATGCCTAAGTAATTCTGCCCAGCAGCAGATTGGAAAAAAGGAGTGGGGGAACAGCAAGCACCAGCCCAGGGCATGAGGCAAGGCAGTGCAGGTGCACTCACAACACAGCTTTCTGGGATGCATGACAGAACGAGTCCTCCCCTGAGTTGAAACTCAGCCTCAGCAGCTGCAAAGACCTGCATTCCATGGCGAGTCTTTACCATTACCTCAGTTTCTCTGTTCAGGCTCTTTGGCTTACTTAGACCATGGTGTCAGTGACTGCTGTCAGATTAGCTTGAAGATTGTTCCCTACAGATCATCTCAATAGATGCATAAAAACATTGATAAAGTTCAACATCCCTCAAGGCAAAAACTGAATAAACTGGTTACATGAGAAATACCTCAACACAATAAAGTCTCTGTAAAATAAGTCAAATGCCAACATCACACTGAATGGGAAGAACTGAAAGCAATCCCTCTAAAAACTGGAATAGAACAAGAGTATCCACTCCCACCACCTTATTTCAACAGCATTGGAAACTTTAGCCAGGGCAGTCAAACAAGAGAAAGAAATAAGAGGGGTACACATAGGAAAAAAACAAGAGAAATTCCCTCTCTTTGCAGATGATATTATTCCAATACTTGGAAATAACTAAAAAGTCCACCAAAAATCTCTTCTAACCAAGAAATTAAGCAATGTTGCAGATTACATAATCAATATAAAAAATCAGTAACTTTCCTGTATGTCATCAATGAACTCACTGAGAAGGAAACCATGAAAAAAATCCCATTCATAAGAGATTCAAAAAATTAAAATAAAATTCCTAAAAATAAACTGAAGGAGGTAAAAGAGCTTTATAGTGAAGAAAGATATTGAGAATCCTAGAAGATGGGAAGTTTCCAATGTTCATGGACTGGGAGAATGTTAAATGACCATACTACTGAGAGCAATCTACAGATTGAATGCAATCACAATCAAATATCAAGGATGCTCTATTCAAATCAGAAAAAGAAACCATCCTGAAATTCACAAGGAAGCATAAAAGACCCCACAGTGCCAAAGCAACCCTGAACAAAAGTAAACATTGCCAACTGCAGCACAATACCCAATTTCAAAGTATACTCTAGAGCCATAGTAACAAAATGGTGTGCTACTGGCATGAAAATAGACATGCAGACTAATGAGATAGAAGAATGGACCAAGAAATAAACCCACACAGCTTTGGTCATACAATTCTCCACAAAGGCCAAATACATAGACTAGAAAAAAGACAGCTTCTTCAGCAAATGATGCTGGGAAAACTGGACCTCCACCTGCAGAAGATTGAAACTAAAACCCTGTCCCTCACCCTGCACAGTAGTCAACACAAAATGGATCAAGACCTTAACTAATACATGAAAATTTGAAACTGCTAGAGAAAAACACATGAAGATACAGGTATAGATAATGCCTTCCTGAATAGGACTCTAATGGCACAGAAAATAATAGTAAGAGTTCACAGATTCTTGTTCTGAAATTAGATAGCTTCTATACAGCAAACTGGACAATCAAAAGAGTGAAGAGACAGTCTTCAGAATGAGAGGAAAGATTTGCCAGATGCTCCTCCCTGTGGGTATCCATGGTACATAAAGAACACCAAAAATCAACAACAAAAATTAATCCAGCCAATAAAGGGGCAAAAGAGCTGAACAAACACTACTTGAGAGAAGAAGGAAAAATGACCAGTAAGTGCACAAAATATGCTCAATATCTTAGCCATCAGGGAAATGAACATAAATATTACATTGAGATTTCCTCTCACTCCCATCAGAATGGCTATTATCAAGAAAACAAACTAGGAGTCATGGTGCACTCCTGTATCCCCATAGACTTCAGAGGTTAAGGCAGGAGGATCTTGGGATCAAGGTCAACATCAGCCACATGATGAGACTCTAAGAAACTCAGTGAGACCCCATCTCAAAATTTAAAAATTAAAAAGGGCTGGGGATGTGACTCAGAGGTTACATTCCCATGGGGTCAATCACTCATACCAAAAAGAAAGGAGCAAAGAAAAAAATATAACTACTGCTAGAGAGGAAGTGGGGGAAAAGAAACCCTCATGCTCTGTTAGAGGAAAAGCAAATTAATATAGCCACTATGGAAAATAAAATTTCCTCAAACATCACAGTAGATCTCTTACATAGTCCAGCTGGACTAGTCTTGTTCAGATATCAGAGTGTCCATACTGTAGAGAATCTACATGATCCCCATTACAGTCGCACTATTAACAACAGCCAAGTTGTGGGATCAGTGGGACACCCATCAGTGGTTGAATGGATAAAGAAAAGGTGGTCCATGATGTAGTATTATTCTGCCATAAAGAAGAACAAAATCATGTTGCTTACTGAAAAGGAGATGGAACAGGAGATCATCACGTTTAGTGAAGTAAGTCAAACACAGAAAGACAAGTATAACATGTTGGATCTAGAAGAAAAACAAAGACAACCTGAAAATGGAAATGGGGCCATTAGGAAGGGGGAAGAAATTAGGGGAGTCAAGAGGGCAAGCTACCATCCAAGCACAATGTATGAACGTTCAGATTCACCACAATGAAACCCAGGGTTCTGTAAAAAGTGTATGCAATAATCATTACAATATTAACATAAATAATCAAGTTCACAACTTATCTATTTTATTGATAAATACTGGCTTCCACGGTGACATTCTAAAACAGCAAGAGAGAAGGAAATGTTTCATATGAAAAAGTCAATTCACATACAAGAAATGGGGACTGAGGTTGTGGCTGAGTGGTAGAGGGCATGTCTTCCTATTGTGAGGCAATGGGTTCGATCCTCAGCAACACAGAAAATAAATAAAATGAAATAAAGGCATTGTGTTCACCTACAACTATAAAATATATGTAAAAAGGAAGAGATAATGGACTCAGCCACCACGGTAGTCCCTGACTGGTGAGGAGCTTAGTGAGTGACCACGCCTCTGGGTGAAGGTGCTTGAGTGTGGCAGACATCATCCATGTGTCACCATCTGCCTTGGAGGACTCAAGCCTGAGAACTTTCTGCCCAGGCACGGGGCCTGCTGGGGTCTCAGCAACCCCCAAATAAGCACAATGTGAGCACAATGACTCACAGTGACTGGTGCACGAACAGGCAGGATCTCCTAACACCTCAAGTGAGTCCATGCCAAGGCTGTTTTTACACCTCTTCCGACAGATCCCAACCATGCCTGTGGTCACCAACTTAATAACATTTTTGACTTTATCCCCTTCAGATGCCACTTCTCCATTTTCTTCCCAGGGGAGCTCTGCTCTCAGATCCTCTTGTCAGGAACAATCTTAGGGGGACCTAAGCACTGGTGTCAGAAGCAGTCCCCAAAAGCAGACCCTCTGATGGATTCTAGAATAAGCCACCAGCCACAAGGACACATTCCCAGTCTTTTATATATATGTATATATTTTAGTTGCAGATGGACACAATACTTTTAACTAATTTGTTTTCTTATTTTCATTTTTATGTCTTCTAATTAGGGCTAAGGAACAGAGCAGGCACTTCACAGAAGAAGATACACAATCAATCAACAAACAAGAAAAAACAACTCTAGTAATAAGAGAAATGCAAATCAAAACTACTCTTCCATATAATCTCACTCCAGTCTGAATGGTAATGATCAAGAATACAAGCGATGGTAAGTGTTGAAAGGATTTGGGGGGAAAATTACACTTATACATTGCTGGTGAGACTGAATATTGGTGCATCCACTCTGGAAAACAGTATGGTGCTATCTTAGAAAACTTGGAATGGAACCATCATTTGACCCAATTATCCTACTCCTCTGGATATACTTATAAGAATTAACATCTGCATAATAGAGTGAGGCAGCCACACCAGTGTTTATAGCAGCTCAATTCATAATAGCTAAGTTGTGAAATGAACCTAGATGCCCTTCAATAGGTGAATGGATCAAGAAACTGTGGCATATGTGCAAAATGGAATATAATTTTATTTATTTTTATGTGAGGCTGTCAATATAACACAGTGTCTCACATGTGCTAGGCAAATGCTCTACCACTGAGGCACTCTCCAGGGCAATTTCCAGTCACTTTTATGTTTTGTTTTGTGACATGGTCTAGCTAATTTGCATAGGTTGGCCTTGAAATTGCAATTCTCCTGCCTCAACCTCTGGAGGTGGCAGGATTCTAGATGAGCACCACCATTCCCAGTCAGATGATTGATCTAAACAATAAAGATAAAATGCTAAACATCTTTTTGGGGAAGCATACTGGAAATTGAACTCAGAGGCACTGAACCTCTGAACCATGTCCACAATCATATTTTGTATTTTATTTAGAGACAGAGTCTCACTGTGTTGCTTAGTGCCTTGCTTTTCCTGAGCCTGACTCTGAACTCGGATTCATCCTGCCTCAGTCTTCCAAGCTGCTGGGATTACAGGTGTGCACCACCACAACCTGCAGCAGTAAAGTTTTTTTCTAAAAAATAGATTTTCCTTTAATTGTTTCTGTCTTCAACTTAATTGGTTACTACTCTTATATTTGTGATTCCCTGGCTGGGGTCCAGCTCAGTGGTAGAATACTTGTCTAGCACATGTAAAGACCCTGATTGGATTCCCAGTGTCCTTAAATGAATATATAAGCCTTTCTGATTTCCTTCTTTCTGATTGCTTTGGATTTGCTTGATGTTCTTCTGGTTTCCTAATGTACACAGACTATTGGTGTGAGAACTTGCTCGGGTTTTTCTATAAAATTTTAATGCTACAAATACTTAGCCAGAACTTCATAGAGGTGAAGTGTACCAATGTCTGCAAATTACTTTCAAATAATTCCAGAAAAAATATGCATACATAAGAAGAGTGGCAAACAAATGACACTAAAGCTTAACAATTTTGAAGAACTACACAAGAATATGGTGGCCTGCAGGGCATAGTGGTGCATACCTGGGATCCCAGCACCTTGGGGCTGAGGCAGGAGGAGTGCAAGTTCCAGGCCAGCCCCAGCAACTTAGCAAGTCCTTCACAACTTAGAGAGACTGCATCTCAAAGTAAAATATTAAAAGGGCTTGGGTGTGGCCTGGGGAGGTTTTTGCCAGGCCTGGCATGATGGCAGTGGCTGCCATGAGACCAAGGTGTTGTCACTGCTGCTCACAGGCCCTCAAGCCAGGCTTCCTTGGTGCCTCTACAGCCTGTCCTCCCAGAACAACTTCAGGGGAAGGTCACTGCCTCATCTTGCCAGGGACAACATCTTGGTACAGCGGAGACCAGGCACACAACCTTGCGGAAGGGTGGTGTGATGGAAGGAGAGAGAGGAGGGTGGCAGCTAGAGAGGGGAACAGACACCTGCAGTCCCTCTGCCTGGGACAAGGGTGGCTTCTGGGGACACCCAAAAGGACCTCAGGAAAGAACTGCCCTCTCCTCCCCCTATAGGCAATAAGGAGGTGTGGTCTGCACAGAGTTTAAAACAATAAGAAATGAATGAAAGGCATATGAAATTGTAAACATCAGTGATAAAATATTCCTTCCCCCACTCCGCCCCCAAACCATATGGAGGAACAGGTGCAAATTAGAAGTAATAGCTGTTCTGTTTTCAAAATCTCTCTTTTGTTACATTTGATTTGTACTGTTGGATACAACTAATGTCTGTTTCCAGTATTGATATAAACTTTGCTTTTACAATCCAACTCCAATTTCAACCACCAAGATGACTGGCATCAGCACCTGGTATACATGCACCTTGGCCTATGGACTTGATGTCTCTGGAACTGATTCCTCCTCCATAGGTCAGTTCTCACTTCACAGTACCCTGAAAACTAGGGAATATCCACCATGCAGAGAGCGGGGGGTAAGGAGCAGGAAGACACTGGCTATTGCTACCTGGGAGACCACACAGAAATACCAGTGGATTGGTGGAGGAGGAGAGGCTGGAGAGTGTGAAGGAAGAGAGATGAGGACCAAGATGGGTCAGGATGCACTCTACTGTCATGTATAACTAATTAGAATCAATTAAAATATTTTTAAAAGTATATATCTTTGAAAAACATTGTCTGCAATATGCCCTTTTATATAAAAAATGAACTCCTTAGTATTTTAAGATACAGCGGTTGAAACTTTGGTTTACTTCAGTACATTAATATTTCACCTTAGGAACAAGCCTTAAATAACTTTAACTGATTGTACTAACTATGGTAAATTTAGATACACAAAAATTTTGTGAGATTTACCCTCCACTAAACATACACGACTTACTTAAGCATTCTAAAATTTTTAACTTTACCACATAAAAGACTTTCTTATCCAGAAACAGTTATTTTTCCTTCTACTTTCTATATTGCAATATACTTCCACACCTAGAACTCTTGTTTGTCTCTTTCCTTGCTGTTGAAACCTTTTAAAAGTCATATCTTAAAAAGTCCTCATAAAACTTCTAAATGTAGACAAGTTACTCCACTTTAGTAGAAGGAACACTTTCTTTTTATGTCATTTTAATTGGTACCTAACTGAAACCTTTTGTACTCTTTGTATATGAAATTATACCTGAAAGATTCTTAACTCTTAGTAACATTGTTTTGAGTGAAGACTCAGAAATGAAGCATTCTCAAACATTTTATACTTACCAATTCATGAAAACACATTCAATGTTTAAATATATTGCCTGATGGAATTTAAGAAGTTAAGAGTTCTTGATTTTATATTTAGTAGTTGATGTTTCAGCATTTTAATTTGTAAATTAATCAGATGTCTCCTTTACCGAACATGTTGACGAGGATTGATCCCATTTATGTTAAATTTAATTCACTCATTTTTAATTATAAATACTGGGTTATCACACAATAATACTTAATAGTATTATCCATCTCTTTCCTATTGAAGAAAAGTCCTAGAATCAATGAATTTTACATTTTAGACATTTAATAGAAACCAACACTTTAGTGTCTGACCACCTAGAAAAACTTGTGAATTAGTAATTTTAAAGATACCTTTACTCTCATCTGTTTATACAATTTAAGTGGAACTACTTTTTTAAATTCCATGAACTAAAATGTATTTGGATCCATTTCTTATTTAAACTTTGATTTATGAGCGCTCATTTATGTATATGCCAGTTTTGATACCATCTGCATGATATATGGAAACAAGCATATATATAGACTCAACCATACAATATACAGACATGCACACATACGTAAAACAGACAGGAAACAAAGATCTAGTAGCATCTTGTAGGTAGATCTTCACAAGTAAAAGGCAATGCTACAAATGTTGATTAAAAACTCTATTAGATTTAACATGTTAAAAATTAAATTGAGCCTATCAGACTTTTATATTATTACTTAAACATAGGGTAGGCTGTACAGTAGGAAATACTAGATGTAAAGTCAGACATCCATGATGGACACTGAAATCAAAGGTTCAGGTCGTCATTTGTCTTTGATTGATATCAGACTTAATTCCAATATCTCCATGTCTAGGTCATTTTAGGATTTTGTAAATAAAGGTTTTTCAAGTTATTTGAGAGTCAAACCTTGAAAAGTTGGGCTCTGAATAAGGAGTATAAAAACCTCAGGGGTTAGATAAAACAACACTGATCATCAAAATATATTAATTTATGCATCTAAGATCAAAAGTGAATCACCATAAAACAATGACCTCAAAAATACAGAAAATTTTATAACAGGAGTTCTAAAAAACTGACTCAGCTGTAATTAATTTAACAAAATCAGCATGTAGAAAAATTTTTCCAGGTCAGAGTTTACTTTGTGGTCATATTAGATAGTTAAGAAAAGGGTCAATTCAGTATTTAAAGAATGTGAGAGTCCTAAAATGCTCAGATAAAGAAAACTTGTATATATGAGATAATTCCATTTTTCTCACTGTGCTGTAGTGTTCAGGGAGGAACTTGTTAAAAATGTAGGGTGGTAGACTGAGCAGATAAGACAGCATTCATTTAGGTCCCACAGTGCCTTGAATGAAAAAGTGAAACTTTTTCTTTCCTTTGGTCTCAAGACATTTTGAATAATCACCTCTGCAGTTTACATTTTTGATGTAAAACTAGGAGAGAGTGATATCTGGCAGAGATTAGGAAATAAGGAAAGCTGCTGTTTTGAGCTAAGGAGGAAAAGCTCATGTGGGAGTCTTTTTTAAATTATTTTTTGAAGCTAATTCTAATTTGTACACGACAGCAGCATGCATTTATACATTTTGATAGATCACACATACATGGAGTATGTTCTCTCATTTTTCTGATTATACATAATGGAGGATCACATTGGTCATGTAGTCATATATGTACATGAGGCAATAATGTCTGTTTCACTCTACTATCATTCCTATCCTCATAATCCTTCTCCTCCCTTCACTACACTCTAATATAAAGTTACTCTATTCTTCCCTACCTCACTCTTTTCATGACTTAGCATCTGCATATCAGAGAAAACATTTGGCTTTTGCTTTTTATGAGTTTGGTTTATTTCACTTAGCATGATATTCTCTAACTGAATCCATTTACCAACAATGCCATAATATCATCCTTCTTTTAAGCTGAAGAATATTCCATAATATATATCACATTTTCTTTTTTTTTTCTTTTTTTTTTTTTTAGTATTTTTTAGTTGTTGATGGACCTGCCTTTTTTAATTTTTTTATATGTGGTGCTGCAAAGCAAACCAAGTGCCTCACATATGCTAGGCAAGGGCTCTACCACTGGGCCACAACCATAGCCTTACATCACATTTTTTTATCCATTCATCTATTGAAAGGCATTTTGGTTGGTTCCGTATTTTAGCCATGGTGAATTGAGCTGCTATAAACATTGATGTGGATACCTCACTGTAGTGTGTTGATTTTATGTACTTTGGGTATAAACCAAGGAGTGGGGTAACTGAATCAAATGATGGGTGCATTCCAAGTTTTCTGAGTAATCTCCATACTGCTTTCCATAGTGCTTGTATTATTTTGATTTCTCACGAACCATGTATGAGTACACTTTTTCTACCACATCCTTGTGAACATTCATTGTTGCTTCTATTTTTGATAATTGCCATACTGATTGGAATAAGATGAAACCTTAGAGTAGTTTCATTTGCACTTCTCCAATTGCTACAGATATAGAACCTTTTTTTCATATATTTGTTGATTTATTGTATATTTTCTTCTGTGAAGTGTCTGTTCAGTTCCTTAGCCCATTTATTGATTGGGTTTTATGTGGTGTTCCTGTTGTTAAGTTTTTTTGAGTTTTTATATATCCTACAGATTAAAGCTTTATCTGAGGTGCATGTGGTAAATATTCTTTCCCAATCTGTAGGCTCTCTCTTCACATTGATTGATTCTTTTACTGAAAAGAAGCTTTTTAGTTTGAGTCCATCCCACTTTTTGATTCTTGATTTAACTTCTTGCACATTAGGGTATGCGACACCATCCTTACTTAGCAGAATCAGACTGGGTTGAGCCTTGGGATGCAGAGGCCTGGCTTCTAGGGACTGCCAGGGAATGTGTGGCACTGCATGGGAGTGGTTCCCTGTCTCCTTTTGGAATAGTCACCCTTAAGCGAATAGCTCCCTTAACTCCACCCTATCCTGTCCATAACAGAAGAAGCTTCTCCCAGTCCTTGCCTCCTTTACACATATATTATAAACAAAAGAGAGTTGTGTGGGATGTTGTTGTAAGAAGCCAGAGCTGGTATGGCCAGACCCATCATGCTCCTTCTCATTTGAAAAGAATATTGGCTCTTGTGTGTTTATTGAGTAGATACATTTTTGGGTAATTGAGTGCTATAGAGCCTATATCCCCCTCAAGCAGTTTACCCTTTTCTCATCCTCATGGGATGTATCCGAGAGGCCCCCCAAATTAGGGATCTTGTTAAGTCAGATCTTAGACCAACATGGTGAAGATTTGGGTCCACTTTTACTTCCAGTAGTCACAGGGTCTATGTTCTACTGCCTAAGTCTTGGTTCACCATTAGTTGATTGTGATGCAGGGTAAGAGATAAAGTCTTAATTTCATTTTGTTACATGTGAATTTCCATATTTCCCAGCACTATTTTTGGAGGGGCTATCTTTTTTCCAGTAAATGTCTTTGGCCTCTTTGTCTACTATAAGATACCTGTATTTATGTGGGTTTTTCTCTGTGTCTTCTATTCCATACCTTTAGTCTGTTTTATGCCAATACCATGATGCTTTTATTACCATAGCCCTGTAGTATAGTTTGAGGTATGGTATTGTGATGCCTCCATAGGAGCATTTAACCATTTTTACTTAATAAAATCAGTCTCTTAATGTGTGGTGCTATAGTTTATGTTTTCTCTGAATCCCCCCCCATCCTTTTTATTTCATTCCTAAAGCTTTAAGGATTACTCTAAGCATTTGTACATAAAGTTCCTCTCTTCAGAACCTGCATGTCCCATGTTTTAAACCCAGAGATGTACTTGAACTCCTTACCTCTATCTGACCTTCCTCCTCAGAAATGTCCCCTCACATAATCTTTGAAGTTTCCCTTTGTCCAGACCCTGTCCTGTCACCATCTGTCTTGACCCACATAGACAAACCCTAAGGACTTGGGAGGGCTGATGGGGGATTATGAAAGACATGCAAGCGTTTAAAATGAGAAAACTGGAACCAGGTGAGACACTGACCTCTGATGGAGAAAGAGGGATGCAGAGCTAGCACAGCATGTTTATTATTTAGGTTTTTATCATCAAATGGTTACTTGTGGGGAAGTGTCTGCAAGGTAGGCAGGCTTGAAGTTTGCAGCAATTTCAAGATATTGTGGTTTTATTGTTATGCTCAGAATTCTCTATCTCTTGTCACTAGTGTCTGAGCTCAAGTTCAAGATTGATATACTGCAGGATCTTTGCACAGATCTTCTCCAGGCAGGGCATTACTGTAGCTTCTGGACAGTTTTGTCATGCACTTTTGCACAGAACATTTACAGGACAAAGACAGCCAGAGCTCCAAGGTAGTCAAAGATGATGGTCCAAGTCACCATTCTCCTCAATCCACCCTTCTGAAGAGCTGCCTAATTGCTTTCTTGGTTTCATGCCATGGAATGCAATCTTCTCTATTCTGCCGTCTCGAAATCTCCATGCAACTTATTTTGTAAATGGACATACTTTTTCTCTTACTCTCTCACTGCTCTTCCCCATACTCTCCCCCTCCCTAATCTCAGGGGTAGGATGATTAATTTGATTCCACATGTTGGTCAAATTTATCTGTCCTTGAGTACACATGAACCATAGGAAAAAAGTAATCCAAGACTCAGTGATGACATCAGATCTCTAAAATTATTATCTAACAAGTTAATTAGTGAATTACAATTGCAACAGAGAACATGTGGAATGTAGCCTTTGAATCACTTTTTTGAAATCCCCTGTTCCTGCTGATAGGCAGAATCACAGCCTCTGAGAAAAAAAGTCCCCTGTGCTTCTCCTTTGGTAGCAAAGCATTAAAACTTCTATTTCCTTTTACTCAAAAGCATGTCCTCATTATTGTATTGGCATTAGGAATAAGAACTGAGCTTTCAATAACAAACTTTATACCCCATGTGGGACCCAAGAGCCACACCCACTTCAGATTTATTGGGAAGGTATGACTTTCCAAGAAACCCCACTTCCATGCTGAACATTCAAGGTGGTTGGTGAACTTGTTGAGTTAA
Source organism: Sciurus niger (assembly GCA_020740815.1). Classification (NCBI taxonomy): domain Eukaryota; kingdom Metazoa; phylum Chordata; class Mammalia; order Rodentia; family Sciuridae; genus Sciurus; species Sciurus niger. The sequence goes on along the minus strand of JAHUXG010015099.1, from coordinate 498,185 downwards.
ACTCAGGAGACTTAGGGATGAGCTTCACACCGATTAAGAGGTGGTATTAGTGTGAGTAAGGGAGGGTTTGAGGGACCATCTGAGCAATTCTGGAGCTCGTTTTGTTTTAGGAAACTGCTGCCTTCTCTCCCTCAATGGTACAGGTTGCTCCAGCATTGAGAAAAAGGAAACCCAACTCAGTAAAATCCTGAAACCCTTGGTCATCTGGTATGTTCCCTGATGTGAAAACTGACTTCCTTGATCATACACATCTGGTTCCTCTTTAACGTAGCATCTGGTCTTCATTATGGGAACATCTTTGGCACCACTGTTGTAGGAGTCATGGTTAAGTGTGACTCGAGAACCTAGGAATATTTACCCCCTCCTTCTCTGTTCTAGATTCTCATCTAGGCTTGGGAATTCCCTCTGATGTCTGTCTGTGTTTTTGTTTTTGTTTTTGTATCTGTTACCACCCCTTTGAAGACATGTCCAATATTGTACTCATCCTGTAGGTAGTCTCTTGGGAAAGGTCTTGGCTGCTCTGTTTTAAAGGTTCCTGTCTGCCAGCTGTGGTTCTGGGAATTCTTTCTGTTTGTCTCTCTCCATACTTCTTTTTGTACAATCTTGCAAATTGAGTTGGTCTGTAAGAGGTAAAATGTGTTGGGGAATTTGCATCTATAGGTATAAGCCATTCTAAATTAATATTATACCATAGTGGACTGGGTTTTGAATGGCTTTCTGGATTATTATACAATTTGCAGTAGGACATAATTTGTCAAAGGTAAAAAAAGTGGAAGAAACATGTATGTACAGGTCTGTCTATTTTAGAGGTTCCCCTCTGTCACTCCAGCCTTTGGTGATCTTCTCTTGTCTGTTTTTTTAACTATTATAGGCCCTTTAAGACAGGGGCCATGGTGAATTGATCTCACTGATAGTCACTTGAGCAGAGACATTTTGGATAAATAAAACTATCTAAGGAAACAGGTTTTACTGTAACACAATCTGGCTTCGAAATTTTTCTGGATTATTATACAATCTTCAAGTTGAAGTTGATCTGTCAGGGTAAAGTATATGAAAGACATTCTGTATGTACAGACATTTATGCAGTTGCATGATAAGAGCTCTGAAAGGTCAGAAAATAAGTTGAAGGTGGCACAAGGCACTATCTCTGGTGCACAAGGAGAGTAGAACCCTGGAACAAAGTGTTAAAAGTGATTTAAATCTTTAAAATCCACTGGTGAGGTGGCCAGCAATTTTTCTTGGCCTGGACCCAGGCAGTCACACACCATCTCATTGTGGGTCAAGAACACTAGGCCTATGTTGGGAAAAATATCAGAAAAGCTGCCTGGGCTATAGAAAATGGCCAAAGAGCACCTGGTCTCTGTCCTACCTTCCAGGTCCTTGTGCCCATGGGGGATGGAGGCTGCTGGTCACAAAGGATGAGTCAGTGGGTTTCACCACTGTTCATTCATAACCTGGGGACAGGAATGGTCTCCCCTTTTAATGTTTGACAAGGCATTTGACCAGGGGACACCCATCAGTGGGGCAAAGCAATTCTTGATATGAGAGAATCCCATCAAACTGTGTGCATGGGAAGGCTGGCAGAATAAAAAACTGAACCCAGAGAGAAAAAGGCAGAAACTGAAGGGCAACCCGTGGTGTTTTCTAAGCAATCTCCACAAGGGGATCATCTAGGAAGCCTAAAGAAATGGATACAAGGGGCCTCCTCCACTGCATAGCGATATGTCTAGCAGAAGAAAAAGACCCAAAAGGGATCTCAGTACAATCAACAGTGGGGAACTCACTTAAGTTGGTGGCATTGTGATAATAATAAGGGAGACAGTTCACGCTCAAATATCATGTACTCCAACCCCTTGAATGCAATCTGAGAGAGGAAAAAAATTAAGGCACAGTTTTTTTATATGTCAGATTGTCTGATGCCTCTCCTGCGATGAAATTTGTTGTATATAGTCCATTCACAGATAACCTTCATAAGAATTGTTTCAGAATATGGATTTAGAAAGTGTTTGAAAGGAAAAAATATAAAAGGATTTATATAGGAAAATATATTTTAGAAAGGATACAGATTAGGAAAATGAGAAGTAATGTTTCTGTATGAGAAAGTATTGTGTATGGTAAAGTAATATTCTTGTGAGAAAGTCCAAGGTGTAAGAGAGGGCAAAATTAAGGATGTAAAAGGCAAGTGATGAATATCTAAATTGAAGAAGGTTTGCAGAAGATAAATCTGAAAAAGTTTCCATTGGTGATTTATTGACTGTAATTAATGCAATTATTTGAACTTTAATGTACTGGTATGAAACAAAGTCTGAAACATTAATCTGTTCTTATGTATGAAGATAAATATCTGCTGTTATCTGCATTTTACTTGCATCTGTTAGGTTCTCCTACTCATGGAAACTAAGTCTTCAAAGAATTAGGGTTTAACCTTTTTATAGTCTTTTAATTGATTACTTTTAACTGGATGAAGAATCGTATTGTTTATAAAAATATAGTTGACACCCTGAATACATATGACTATATAAAAGTATCCATCTGAGAACTATATCTAACTGAACCTTATATAAGTTTTGTTTAAAAGTTTCTAAAATGAATGTTTACCTATGTTTCCTGGCAAGGTAACCAATCAGTGCTCTCTTTTATACATTTTATCTGACATAGATATAGAAGGGACACGCTGTCATTTGACAACCTGTCTTAGATCTATTTTCTTTGACTAAGTCTATTACTGATTGTTAACACTGTTTCCTAAATATCTAAGAGATTCAAGGCTATTCTTTTATTTTTTTGCTACTACTGCTAACTTATGCAGACCACAATTATTGGTACCATGCACTACGGGTTCTAAATTGTACATTAAAAATTAAACTTATTAAACGTAGAGCTTAGGGGAGAGAATTTTACCAAGTTGTTCTTCAAACTGAAATGGCGTGTAATAAAAATCCTGTATTTCTATAGAAATAACAAATTTGTTTGGTATTAATTCATGTCATTTGGTGTTTCATAGCTGGATAAAAGTAGCCTCTTATAAAAAAGTTTTATATATATATACAACTTTGTGTTACTCTTCACACTGGATTAGGAACTTAAGTGTACTTTTGGAAGATATTGAGAACCTGATCTGTTTTAAGGTGACATTATTAAACATGGAAACATTTTGCAGCTTTTTCCACAAAAAGAAAGTTTGACTTTCACTTAGCCTTTGATTCATGTTTAAGTTGTAATGTTATATTGATGTTTCAGATGTAATGTTATATTTTTATTTGTCAAGAGCCCCACCCTATCTAAGATAATGTTCTGTCTCTTGCCTCACTCCATGTTAGAATGACTCCAAAGTAGGCCAAATTTCAACTCATTTAAAGTTGTGTTCAAAAGAACAATTTTGTTGAAAAGATTACTGTGATCTCAAAACAGAGGATATGATATAGAAGTAATGTTCAAAAGTATAGAAATTGTTTTTCTTCATTTATACCTATTTCCAAAATTAATACTTTTTGCATTATTAATTTTATTTCTATTTTCCTTTGAAAATTTGTGACTGTTGCCTGTTAGAGATTTCCAGCATTTTGTTGGAACTGCTTCTAATAAACATTTTAAGTTAATTTGAGATAAGTCATCAGGTAGAGAACAAAGAGTACGTAATGCTAACTTCCAGTACTAATCCTCACTCCAATTAAATGAAAGGGGTAACTGTAAAATTATAGATATTGAAGTTGTAACTTGTTTCTCCCACTGTAAGACTGGTAAACCTGGCCTACCAGATGTTTAAAACAAAACACTTGCATACTGAAGTCAAGGAAGTGAAAGGACCAAGGAAAAACAGCCAACATTTTGGACCTCACTTATAAAGTCAGCTACCCAGGGAATAATGAGACCCTCTGGACCCTGCAACTCTGGTGAGTCACCAGATGTGCTGATCAAAGAGATCAAGAGGACCCTAGAGAACTGGAAACCAAATCCATATTCTGCAAAGAAGAGGTTCATTGGAGAAGGACATATTAATGATGCTACCAAAAGAAGACACATATGGTCAACAAAACCCTGACCCATTCTGGCAGATGGCACCACTGTAAAGAGAAGCTAAAGGGGCCAAAGGCTTTGCACACATACCCAAGAGTGATCTGTGAGAAATCTCAGTTGACTCTTTGTAAGGAGTAGATAGGACAGGGTTTGTTTTGACCAAATTGTTTTTGAACACTTGGAAGGAGAGTGTAGCCTAAACAAAGTTCTACAAGAACATTTAAATAGGAAAAAAAATGAGGGTTTGGGGTTTTTGTTTGTTTGTTTGTTTGTTTGTGTTTGTTTTTGTTTCTGTGTTTTTGCAGTGCTGGGGATTGAACCCAGGGCCTTGTGCTTGTGAGGCAAGCACAACAATGTTTTTTAATGTAACTTAAGATGAACACTTGTGTCAGTCTTACCAATGGAAAGTAAAGCTGGAGGCTCTAAGGGAAATGTTCTTGTGTGGAAGTGCCCAATAATAATGGTCACAATGACTCTAGAGTCACAAGTTTGTCCTGAGTTAATATGAGCCAGATCTCATAGACCTACAAATTTTCTTTACCTCCTACATTGATAAACTTGATATGTTTTTCACTGACATAATTACCAGTTACTGTCTTCATGGTTTTTAGAGAGTGATTGAAATTCCAATATTTTTTTGCTAATTGTTTACCAAAAAAAGTTAATGCTTTTCTCTCTTGCTTATTATTGTCTAGCATAATCCCTGCCCTATGTATCCCTTGTCCAGTCAGCTGCCATCTGCCCCTGTGGGCCTCTGGACTGCTCTGATGCTGAATACTCTTAACTGTCCATGCCTCACCTGATTGAGAACAAGGACATTAGGTTACTTCCCCTATCTTCACCCTCATTCAGCAGGATGCAGCTTGGAGTTGTCTTCACCATTTTTCTTTAGAAATGGAATGTAGAATGTTACAGTGGGGAAATATAATTGTGGCCAACTTTATGCTTTTAATATAACCATTGCTACTTTGCTACTGCAACTTATTTTTTAAATGTGCGTTTCTTTTTCTTCCTTTTCCCCTGCTCCTCTATAATCTCTCTTTCTCCCTAATTTCAGAGGAAACAAGAAGGCTTTTCTTTCTCATTTTAGGCAGATTCATTTGTCCTTGAGTGCATATACATCATTGGAACAAAGTAATCCAGAGTTTGGGGATGGTACCAGAAGATATCTGAAATGACTGTCTTCCAAATCAAGAATTGAATTACAACTGCAACAGAGAACATGTGAAATGCTGCTTTTGACTCATCTCTTTAAAAGCCCCTATTCTTCCTCATGGGTAGAATCACAGCCCCTATGTCAGAAATCTGCTACGTTTCTCTTATGCTAGTAAATCAATAAGACTTCCTTTTCTTTCTTCTCAATACTATGTCCTTATTTTTGGATTGGCATTGGGGATAAGGACTGAGTTTTTGGGAACCTCAAGAGTGGGTGTCTTTATCTTCTTCCTGAGGTTTGAAAACTAAATTCAACGTTCCGCTTTTGAAAATGATGTTGGCTGAGGACTTGACGTAAATGATCTTTACTGTGTTGAGGTTTATTTCTTCTATACCTAATTTGTTGAGATTAATTGATTTTAAAAGATGTTACATTTTGTAGGATATCCCTTTTGCACCTATTGAGGTAATAAATTGGTTGTGTTCTTCCTCCCATTAACATGGTGTATCCCATTGATTAATTAGTGTATGTTTCACAGTTCTTGCATTCCAGGGATAAATCCTGTCTGATCATGGTGAATGGTACTTTTAATGTGCCATTGAATGTAGTTTGCTAGTATTTATTATTATTATTTTTATTTAGCTTTTAATTTTCTACTGAGTGCATTTGATTCACTGTACACAAATGGGATACATAATTTAATTTCTATGGTTGTACACGATGTAGATTCATACCACTTGTGTATTTATTCATGTACATAGGGTAATGATGTCTGATCCCCCAATTTTCATTCCCCTTTCCTCTCATTTCCTTCTACATATTCTAAAGTTCCCTCATTATTCTCTCATTCCCCACCACCCACCCCTATTATATATCATTCTCCACTTATCAGGGAAAGCATTTGGCCTTTGGTTTTGGGGATTGGCTTATTTCTCTTAGCATGATATTATCCAATTCCATCCATTCATTTGCAAATGCCATAATATTATTATTCTTTGTGATTGATTAGTATTCCATTGTGCATATATACCAGAGTTCCTTTATCCATTCCTCTATTGAAGGGCATCTAGGTTGGTTCCACAATCTAGCTATTGTGAACAGAGCAGCTATAAATATTGATGTGACTGTGTTACTGTAGTATGCTGATTTTAAGTCCTTTCTGTATAAACTGAGGAGTGGGATAACTGAGTCAAATGGTAGATCCATTCCAAGTTTTATGAGGAATCTCCATTTTGCTTTCTGGAGTGACTGCCCCAATCCACAACCCAACCAGCAATGTATGAGTGTGCCTTTTCCCCCACATCCAACCTATTATTGTTGTATTCGAGATAACAGACATTTTAATCAGAGTGAGGTGAAATCTTTAGGGTGGTTTTGATTTGCATTTCTCTAATTACTAGGGATGATGAGCAATTTTTCATATATTTGTTGATTCCTTGTATATCTTCTTTGAATTGTCTGCTCAGTTCCTTAACCCAATTATTGATTGGGTTCTTTGTATTTTTGGTGTAAAGTTGTTTAAGTTCTTTATAAATTTTGAATATTAGTGCTCTATCTGAAGTGGGTATGGAAAAAATTTTATCCCTCTCCATAGACTGTCTTTTCACATTATTGATTGTTTCCTTGGCTGAGAAACAGATTTTTAGTTTGAATCCATCCCATTTATTGATTCTTGCTTTTATTTCTTGCATTCTGGGAACCTTGGTAAGGAAGTTTGGTCCTATGCCAACTTGAAGATTTGGGCTTACATTTTCTTGAATTGCTGAAGAATCTCAGGTCTAATTCCTAGATCCTTGATCCATTTTGTGGAGTTTTGTGGAGGGTGAGAGATAGGGATTAAATTTCATTTTACTGCATATAAATTTCCAGTTTTCCCAGTACATTTGTTGAAGAGGATATCTTTTCTCCATCTTATGATTTTGCATCTTTTTCTAGTATGAGATAACTATATATTTACATCAGTTTGTGTCTGTGTCTTCTGTTCTGTACCATTGGTCTACCTGTCTATTTTGGTGCCAATACCATGCCACTTTTGTTACTATTGCTCTATAATAGAGTTAAAGTTTTGGTATTGTGATACCTCCTGCATCACTCTTTCTGCTCAGGATTGTTTTGGCAAATCTGGGACTTCTATTATTCCAGATGAATTTTATGATTGTTTTCTCTATTTCTATGAGGAATGACATTAGCATTTTAATTGGAATTGCACTGAATCGGTATAGTGCCTTTGGAAGTATGGTCATTTTGACTATATTAATTCTGCCCATCAAAGAACGTGGCAGATGTTTCCAACTTCCAAGGTTTTCTTCAATTTCTTTCCTCAGTGTTCTGTAGTTTTCATTATAGAGGTCTTTCACCTCTTTTCTTAGACTGATTCTGATTCCCAAGTTTTTTTCTTTTTTTGAGGATATTGTGAATGCGGTAGTTTTCCTAATTTCTATTTCAGAGGATTTATCACTTATGAATAGAAATGCATTAGATTTATGCATGTTGACTTTATATCCTGCTATTTTGCCAAATTCGTTAGTTCTAGAAGTTTTCTGGTGAAGCTTTTTGGATCTTCTAAATACAGAATCATGTCATCAGCAAATAGTGATTGTGTGAGTCCTTCTTTTCCTATTTGTATCCCTTTAATTTCTTTGGTCTGTCTAATTGCTCTGGCTAGTGTTTCAAGGATGATGTTGAATAGAAGTGGTGAAAGAGGGCATCCCTGCCTTGTACCAGTTTTTAGAGAAAATGCTTTCTGTTTCTCTCCATTAAGAATGATGTTGATCATGGGCTTAACATAGATAGCCTTTACAATGTTGAGGTATGTTACTACAATCCCAATTTTTTCTAGTGTTTTGAGCATGAAGCAGTATTGTATTTTATCAAGTTATTCTGCATCTATTGAAATAATCATATGATTCTTAACCTTAAGTCTATTGATTTGATGAATTACATTTATTTCTGGATTTTGAACGATCCTTGCATCCTGGATGAACCCCACTTGATTGCGGTGCACTATCTTTTTAATATGCTTTTGTATGTGATTTGCCAGAATTTTGTTAAGGATTTTTGTGTCTATGTTCATCAAAGATATTGATCTAAATTTTCTTTCCTTGATGTGATTTATTCTGCTTTTGGTATCAGGGTGATACTTGTTTCATAAAATGACTTTGGAAGGATTCCGTACTTCTCTATTTCATAGAATACTTTGAGGAGTATTGGTATGTGTTCAATATCAATTTTTTGAAAGAAACCATGTCTACATACCCACAGGTGTGAAAAACTGAAGTGGACACATGAACACAATTTACCAATGTATTCGACAGTTTGGATTAAATATTCAAAATCTTCTGATAATGCACCATATCAAGCTGACAGAAGAAAATTAAAATATGAATAGTCCAATAAAATAATTGAATTTGTCTAATCTTCTAATAAAGATAACCTCAGAACCAGGTGACTTTGCACATGAATTCTTCCAAATCTGTATGAAATGACACTAATATAGTCAAATTTATTTTGGAGAAAAGAAAAAGCATAAATATAGTCTAACTATTTTTATGAAGCCAGTATAATGTTGACAAAGCTATTTCAGGAAGTTTTTTGAAAAATATGTAGATGAATTATTCTCATAGAAAGAAATGCAAAAATATTACACAATTATAATATGTAATACACAAGTATATAATTATCCATAATTATATATTATGTTTTATGTATTATATACCATAATATTAATATGTTATATTAATATGTTATATTAATATTATAACCCAATCAATATATGGGGTAAGAACCAATCAATATATGGGGTAAGAACCCAATCAATATATGGGGTAAGAAATTGAGTCGACACTTCACAGAAGAAGACATACAAATGATAAACAAATACATGATAAAGTGTTCAACATCTCTAGTAATTATTGAAATGCAAATCAAAATTACCCTAAGATTTCCTCTCACTCCAATTAGTATAGTTGTTTTCAAGAACACAAGCAATAATAGTTGCTGGTGTGGATTTGGGGAAAAGGCATGCTCATACATTGCTGGTGGAGTTGCAAATTGGTGCAGACACTCTGGAAAGCAGTATGGCGAATCCTCAGAAAACTCGGAATAGACCCACCATTTGACCCAGTTACCCCAGTCCACAGTTTATACCCAAAGGACTTAAAATCAGCACACTACACTGACACAGTCACATGTTTATAATAGCTCAATTAATAATAACTAAGCTATGGAACCAACTAAGGTGTCCCTCAGCAGAAGAATGAAAATGGAAAATGTGGTATATATACACAATGTAATATTATTAAATGATAAAGAAGAATAATATTATGGCATTTGCAGGTAAATGGATGGGGTTGGTGAATATGCTAAGTGAAATAAGCCAATCCCCCAAAACCAAAGTCCAATTGTATTCTCTGGTATGTGGATACTGATACCTAATGGGGGGATTTTGGTGGGGTAACAGAAGAATGGAGGATCTTTGGATTGTATAGTGGAAACAAGGGGAAGGGAGGGATTGGGTGAAGATAGTGGAATGAGACATTTATCATTGCCCTACGTACATGTATAATTAAAAAATATCTACATTGTCTATAAACATAGAAATGAAAAGTTGTACCCCATTTGTGTACAATAAATCAAAATGCAGTCTCTAGAAATAAAAATAAATAAAATTTAAAAATTAAATCAATAAAATGAGAACCTTTACCTAAGGACTTCATGGCCTCCCAAACTCTTTCAATATCTAGCTGACTTTAGTTTGATTCAGGATCATTTCTGGACTGATGAAGATGTTCCGCATGATATTTTACTAGACCATGATAATGTTTTTCCTAGAGTTTATATATTTGTCTTTTTTGAGCTCATCATTTTGTGGTGAATTCATATTTCAATCCAGCACATCTAAATTAATATATTTTATTATGATCTGTATTATTTTATCTAACCATAGTTATTTCCTCTCTACCTGTTTTTTTCTGTTGTCTTTACTAAGAGTTCATTTACTCAAGGGAAAACTCCAAAATTCTTGTTTCTTATTGGTTTTTGTGCATATTTATGCCCACCTGGGTATTGTCTATTGTCTATGTGCCTGTCTGTAATTGCTTACAAATTACCAAATGTGGCATGTAGATAAATGAGCACTGATTAAATATAATTTTAGAAAAGTGAATGTATCTAAATACCTTTAGGTTCATGTGACATAAATCTTTGGTAGAAAGGGTTCCATTTAAATTAGTTAAATAGATAAGAGTAAAGATATCTTTAAAATTATGCACAAGTTTCCCTAAATGGTAAGACAATAATTAGTGTGTTAGTTTCTGTAAAATATTTGAAGTGTAGTATCCTTTGCTTCTCCAACTTACCCTCAGTAAAGAAAGGATGGCTAATACTGTTAATTACACCTCTGTGATAAGTTGATTTTACAGTAAAATTGAGTAAATTAGATTTGACATAACAGAGAATAAACTTCATAAATGTGTTTGTCAGCAGAGATATATGATTAATTATCAAAGTTAAGCTCTGAAACATTATCTGCTAAATGTAAAATGAAGTACTCTTGAATTCTTAAATTTCATGAGGTAATAATTTACATTTTTATTTACTAAATGTTTTTATAGATTTGTAAATGTAAAAGAGTTTAAGATTGCTCCATTTCTGTCTTCACTAAAAAAAGGATTAATTTCTATATGCAAAGAGTGCAAAAAGATTTCAGTTGTGTTTCAATTAAAGTATTAGAAATGGCATTAAGTATTTCATCTTATTAAGAGGAGTAATTTTAAAATTCAGGAATTTCATAAGGATTATTTCAGAACATAAATTAGGTAAGAATCAGCTACTAGGAAAGAGATAGAAGAAAGTTCTAAGTATGTAAATATTTTTTTGTATGGAAATTGGAAGAAAGATTGTTTCTGGATAAGAAAGTATTTTGCATGGTAAAGTAACAGGTTATAGGGTATCTAAATAAGTTGCAAAAGGTTTGTGAAGGGTAAATCTCAAAAAGGCTTGTATGTGGTTCAGTTGATTATAATTAGGACAATCAGTTGGAGTTATTTATACTTTTTCTGAGATCAAATATTGTTGAACTGATATAAACCAAAATTTAATGCTCTATGTGTTTATGTAACAAGGATTTCTTAAAACATTAGTCTGCTCCTATGAAGAGAATTTCATGTGACTGTTAGGTTACACTATTTACAGGAAGTAGTCATAAAGGAATTAGGGTTTGTACAACTCTGGTTAAATAAATATCTGTTATTTTAGATTACTACACTATACTACAGTTTCTAAACTTTTCCTTAAAAGTTAAACTTGGTTAATATAAAGACATTAGTGTGTTGTGATGCTACTACTGATTTTTTGTATATGTAAGACATATTCATATCCTTGAAGTATACAAGTCTTTTCAATTGTAAACTTAGGAGAGTCATTTCCTGGGTTGCTGTTCCCCAAACTATGGTTGCCTATAGAAGTAATCTCTTTCTTACTTATATAGAAATAGCAAATTTATTTGGAGATTTATTTATGTAATTTAATATTCTGTAATTGGAAAAATATAATCTATCATCAATAATTGATATGTATAGAAATTCTGTTACTCTTTAAAAATTTTTATTTGTGCTTCTTAGTTATATATGACGGTGGAATGTATTTGACATATCAAACACAATTGGAAAACAAGAACAACAAAAAACAGATGGTGTATAAATTGCCATTTTCTTTTTTCTTTTTCTTTTTAGATTCAAGATATTTTATTAACAGCTACTACAAACAGTAAGGTAGCTCAATTAGATTACCAAGTACAAAATCAACATACAAAATCAGTAGTTTACATATACTCAAAGAATTTTGGAAGATTTAATGGAAGAATATACTTCATATATAACAGTAACAAAATGTATATTAATGTTTGCCAATAAAGAATGTGAGGCCTATTAAAAAAATTAAAAGAAACCTGAAGCCAGAAAAGGCATTAATAAATAGAAGGACCATATTATTGTGTAAAGGAATTTGCAAATTTAAGAAAATCTCAATGAAAACCATTTTAAGGTATATCACTTGATGGTAAATTTAGTGAAAAAAATAAATGTAGAAGTGGGACCAGCACTAAAACACATTAAAGATATTTATTTTAGTAAAAAACATAAGTAATTTAAGAGTATCATTCTAGTCTATTAGCAAAACAGAATACCTAGATGCAAGTACACTAAGTTACATATAGAAATTGAATGTATAAAGAGAATATCATCTCAAATCATTGGAAAAAATAAGTAATCAATAAATGTTATAGGGATAAGTAACATAATATCCCTGCCTTACCTCATATACCATGATAAATTCCATATGTATCAAAGATATTTATAAATAACACAATCATTAAATAATAAGAAAGCTTGAAAATTTTTTATTTACAAATCTGGAGTTAGCAAGAACTATCTAACCTTTCATGATGCAAAATTTCCAAGACATAAATTATTTCACTGGTAATTTTTGTTAAGTAAAATTCAATTTTTTATGCAAAGAAGCATCATAAATAAATATTTTTAAAAAGACAACTAAGATAGATATTTACAGCTCATATTACAAAGAGCTATCCTTCCTAATATGTGAATCAACAAAATCATAACCCTTTCTAAATATAGAAAAAGGAAATAAAATTTCCTATTAGTAAAAGAGATAGTTAACTTCACTCATTAAAAAAAATAAATGTAAATTAAAACTGTGAATGAAAGACTGTTTTCTCTATCTTCATTGACAAAAATCCAAGATTAGCTAACAAAGTCTATTGACAGAACTCTGGAGGGGAAAGTATTTTTTATGCATTCTGAGAGTGGAGTGTTAAATCATCCAGAATTATTGTGTTGTGGTCTATTTGATTCCTGAAATTGAGAAGGATTTGTTTGATGTACAGGGATGCACAATTGTTTGGGGCATAAATATTTACTATCATTATGTCTTCCTGATTTATGGTTCCCTTAAGCAGTATGAAATGTCCTTCTTTATCCCTTCTGACTGACTTTGGCTTGAAGTCCACTTTATCTGTTATAAGGATGGAAACCCCCACTCTTTTTACTGAGTTAATGTGTGTGGTAGGTTTTTCCCATCCTTTTACCTTTAGTCTGTGGATGTCTTTTTCTATGAGATGAGTCTCTTGCAGGCAGCATATTGTTGGGTCTTTCTTTTTAATCCAATCTTTGAATCTATGTCTTTTGATAGATGAGTTTAGGCCATTAGCATTCAGGGTTATTATTGAGAAATGATTTGTATTCCTAGTCATTTTGGCTTATTTTGGTTTTTAACTTGACTTGGTTTCTCCTTTGATTGGCTTTTCCTTTAAGGTAGTTCTTTGCTGACCTACATTCTTGTTTTCATTTTCTCCTCATGGAATATTTTGCTGAGAATATTCTGTAGTGCAGGTATTTTATTTGTAAATTATTTTAACTCTTGTTTATCATAAAAGGATTTTATTTCATCTTCAATCCTGAAGGTTACTTTTGCTGGGTATAAGGTTCTTAATTGGCAGCCATTTTCTTTCAGAGTTTGAAATCAGTTGTTCCAGGCCCTTCTAAGCTTTTAGGGTCTGAGCTGAGAAATCTGCTGATATCCATATTGGTTTCCCTCTATCTGTAATCTGATGCTTTTCTCTTGCAACCTTTAAAATTCTATCTTTATTTTGGATGTTAGTCATTTTTATTATAAAGTGCCTTGTTGTGGATTTGTTATAATTTTGTGCATCTGGTGTACTGTAAGCCTCTCATAGTTAATTTTCCATTTCATTTTTCAGATTTGGAAAATTTTCTGATATTATTTCAGTGAATAAGTTGTTCATTCCTTTGATTCGTAACTGTGTCTTCCTCAATTCCAATAATTCTAAAATTTGATCTTTTCATGATATCCCATAATTGTTGGAGGTTCTGTTCATGATTTCTTACCATCTTCTGTTTGGTCAACTTTATTTTCAAGATTAAATATTTTGTCTTCATTTTCTGAGGTTCTGTCTTCCAAGTGATCTAATCTTTTGGTGGTGATTTCCATTGAGGTTTTTTTTTTTAAAATTTGGTTAATTGTTTCCTTAATTTCATAGATTTCTGCTTTTTCTTTCTTTCTTTTTTTTTTTTTTTGAGAATCCCTATCTCTTTCTTGAAATGATCTTTTGCTTGCTGCAGTTGCTCTTTGAACTCTTTATGATACTGATCACTCATTACCTGCATTTGCTCTCTTATCTCATTCTTTGCATTAGGAATCATTTTAACTAAGTATGTTCTGAACTCCTTTTCTGTCATTTCTTCTACCATGCTGTCATTGGACTTGATTAATATGGAATCTTGTTTGTTTGGAAGACTTCCTTCCCTTGTTTTTTCAGTTGTTCATGTATCTTCCCCTCTAGCAGAGCAGTTCTGGGGTACTGCAGTTTCCTACCATAGACTTATAGTGACCTGTAGGTTTGCAAACTCTTTTCTTTAAGGGGGAGATCAATTTCAGCCGCACCCAGTAAAGGCAATATGCAGCCATAAACCAAACAGTCTGTATGAAAACATTAACAATATTGTCATAATAAACAGAGAGGATGAGTTCAATCATTATCAACAATGTAACAATGAAATTTGCAATGAGGTCTACAATTTCTAATGGTGGACAAAGAGGATGGGTATGGGTGTAGGATGTAACAATTAATGGGATAAGAAAAGAATATATAGAAGTACTAGATCATAGGAAGAGTGAAAGTGGAATCAAAAGGAGTTGGTTTTTAGCATGAGGAAAGGGAGAAAGATACTCTGAGGAAACAGGGAAGCAAAAGGAAGATAGAGAGAGTGAGAAAGATAAAGAAATAAAAACTTAAAACTTTTCAAAAAGAGAAAAAAAGTCTACACTATGAAAGTATAATACTATTAAAGGATATTGTTCTGAAATTTTCGTTCCTCGATGTGTTTCTGTCTGGTTTAGGTATCGGGGTAATATTGGCTTCATAGAATGAGTTTGGGAGGGTTCCCTCCTCTTCTATTATATGGAATTCTTTGAGAAGTTTTGTAATGAGCTCTTCTTTAAAGGTTTTGTAGAACTCAGCTGAGAACCCATCTGGTCCTGGACTTTTCTTTGTTGGTAGGCTTTTGATGACTTCTTCTATTTGGTCTATTTAAATAGTGTATGTCCTTCTCGTTCAGTTTAGGCAATTCATATGTCTCTAGAAACCTGTTGATGTCTTCAAAATTTTCTATTTTGTTGGGGTATAGATTTTCAAAATAGCTTCTAATTAAATTATGTTTTGTATTTCAATTGTGTCTGTTGTGATATTTCCTTGTTCATTCCGAATTTTAGTGATTTGGATTTTCTCTCATCTTCTCTTTGTGAGTGTGGCTAAAGGTTTATCAATTTTGTTTATTTTTTCAAAGAACCAACTATTTATTTTGAACATTTTCTGTATTGTTTCTTTTGTTTCAATTTTGTTGAATTCGCTCTGATTTGAACTATTTCCTGTCTTCTACTACATTTGGTGTTGGTCTGTTCTTCTTTTTCTAGGGCTTTGAGCTGTAGTGTTAGGTAGTTTATTTTTTGAGTTTTACTTCTTTTATTAAATGCGCTCCATGAAATAAATTTTCCTCTAAGTACTACTTTCATAGTGTCCCAGAGATTTTGATATGATGTTTCTTTGTTCTCATTTACCTCTAAGAATTTTTAAATTTCCCTCCTAATATCTTCTGTTATCCATTCATCTTACAATAGCATATTGTTTAATCTCCAGGTGTTGGAGTAGTTTCTGTTTTTTACTCTTTCATTTATACCTAACTTCAATCCATTATGATATGATAGAATACAAGGTAGTGTCTCTATCTTCTTTTATTTGGTAACATTAGCTTTGTGGCATAATATATGGTCTATTTTAGAGAAGGATCCATGTGCTGCTGAGAAGAAAGTGTACTAGCTCTTGGTTGGATGGTATATTCTATAAATGTCTGTTAAGTCTAAATTATTGATTTTGTTATTGAGATCTATGGTTTCTTTGTTCAATTTTTGTTTGGAAGATCTGTCCAGTGGTGAGAGAGGCGTGTTAAAAGCACCTAGTATTATTGTGTTATGGTCTATTTGGTTTCTAAAATTGAGAAGGATTTTTTTGACATACATGGATGAACCACTGTTTGGGGCATAGATGTTTATGATTGTTATATCTTGCTGATTTATGCTTCCCTTAAGCAGTATGAAATGTCCTTCTTTATCCCTTCTAACTTTGGCTTGAAGTCCACATTATCTGAAATGAGGATGAATACTCCAGCTTTTTTGCTGAGTCCATGTGCATGGTATATTTTTCCCCATCCTTTTAAATTTAGTCTATGGGTATCTCTTTCTATGAGGTCAGTCTCTTGCAGGCAATATATTGTTGGATCTTTCTTTTTAATCTAATCTGCCATTCAATGTCTTTTGATTGATGAATTCAGGCCATTAACATTCAGGGTTATTATTGAGATATGATTTGTATTCCCAGTCATTTGGTACATATTTCAAATTTCATTTATTTATTTATTTATTTATTTATTTATTTATTTACTTATTTATTTATTTATATTTTGACACAACTTGGTTCCTCCTTTATTTGACAGTTCCTTTAGGATAATTTCTCCCTTTGCTTATTTGCTTCATTGTGTTTTATCTCTTCCTCATGGAATATTTTGCTGAGAATGTTTTGTAATGCTGGCTTTCTTTTTGTAAATCCTTTTAGCTTTTGTTTATCATGGAATGATTTTATTTCATTGTCAAATTTGAAGGTAAGTTTTGCTGGGTATAAGATTCTTGGTTGGCATCCATATTCTTTCAGAGTTTGAAAAACGTTGTTCCAGGCCCTTCTAGCTTTTAGGGTCTGGATTGAAAAATCTGCTGATATCCATTTTGGTTTCCCCTGAATGTAATTTGGTTCTTTTCTCTTACAGCCTTTAAAATTCTGTCTTTATTTTTTATGTTAGGTATTTTCATTATAATGTGCCTTGGTGTGGGTGTGTTGTAATTTTGTGTATTTGGAGTCCTATAAGCCTCTTGAACTTCATTTTCCATTTCATTCTTCAGATTTGGGAAATTTTCTGATATTATTTCATTGAATAGATTGTTCATTCCTTTGGTTTGTTTTTCTAAGCCTTCCTCAGTCCCAATAATTCTCAAATTTGGCCTTTTCATGATATCCCATAGTTCTTGGAGATTCTGTTCATGATTTCATACCATCTTTTCTGTTTGTTCAACTTTGTTTTCGAGGTTAGATATTTTGTTCAATATCTGAAGTTCTGTTTTCCAGGTGTTCTATCCTATTGGTTATGCCTTCTATGGAGTTCTTAATTTGGTTTATTGTTTCCTTCACTTCAAGGATTTCTGTTTGTTTTTTTTTCAATATCTCTAACTCTTTATTGAAATGATCTTTTGCTTCCTGTATTTGCTCTGTTAACTGTCGATTTGTGCAATCATTCAATGCCTGCATTTGCTCTTTCATCTCATCATTTGCTTCCCTGATCATTTTAATTATGTACATTCTGAACTCCCTTTCTGTAATTTCTACTGCCATGCTGTCATTTGATTTTTTTGATGTAACATCTAGATTTGTTTGGGGCATTTTCTTCCCTTGTTTTCTCATATTGTTCAGGAATCAGTGGGTCATTAAGATATCTTACAAGCATGCACGTAAGATATACGTGTCCACACGCTAGGTGGCTGAACTAATTATCATACAGCCAATGGTAAATGCTTCCTGTTTTTCTCAAGGCGCATTCAGCACGCCATTTGACTCTCTGCCAGTTGCCATCGTTGGATGCATGTGGTGTAACACTGGACCCAGGTTTTGCCCACCACATTTCCCCCTGTCTGTTTATAAAGGAGACCGTGCCTGTCTCAGGTTGTCCACGCAGAGCAACATCCTTACCTGTCATTGGACAATGAGGCTCTTGCCCTCATTTCCTGTCTTAGGTCAGTATGAGCTCCCCATGAATCTTACCCATCTTTGACCACTGGTCTAGCGCATTTAATCAGACTTGGGGGGATGAGCCAGCATCAATTGTGATGAGAGCTTGGCGAATAATGGCTGTTTCTCTGCACCGATGTATACGCATTTTGTATAAACACTGTATGCACAGAACAGATACAACACACAAGAGACCTCCCCCGGACAAAAACCCAAACTGTTCTTTTCCCCATTGAACAGCATACTGGAGAAATGTAGCCAATTGTTTAAAATTAGGAGGATAGAGAATAGAAGAATTGGTAAGGGGTACAGGATAGAGCCACATCTTTACTATCCCCCATAGTTCATGTGAGTCTCCTCCATTAACTTGGTGAGAAATCACCAGCACCATCAGCGGGAGAAGCCTCCTCATCTTCTTCCTGTTTTGGGGTCTCTGTTGAGGCCTTGACCAATCTCTCAGGCACCCAAATTGGCGATTGTGCGTCCTGTGGGAAAACACAAACAGACCCTCGGGTCCAGATTAATACCGGATCCGGGCCTTTCCATTGTCATGATAGAATGTCCTTCCAGAGCACTTGAGGTAGATGTTTTTTATTAGGCTCTGAATGACGGTCAGCCGCCGATGGGCCCTCAGAATTGAGATTTAAAAAATTTAAGATGAACAAGGCAACAGATAATTTGTCTTTTGGGGATCTGTATGATGCCGCTATTCCCCCTTTTTGTTTATAAAACATGATTTTAAGTGTTAAATGGGCACGCTCAACAATGCTTTGTCCAGTAGGTTTATAGGGAATTCCTGTGACATGTTGAATACCAAAGGTGGAAAGGGATACTTTTAATGCCTTAAGGATTAATTCTGCCACAGATTCAGTAAACAAGGATAAGACCTTGCTAGGGGCATAATTCATGTGAACCCATAGAATAGGACCCTTTTGGAAAACACTCCTGTGGGTAACATATTTGTGGCCAAGACAATGAATGATAAAGGCTTAGCTAGGTCAATACAATCAAGGTGAACCTTTTCAATAGCTGTTTCAACAAGCTTGAGAGCTGTTTGAGACTTAGGGGTAAGCACCCACTTAGAAAGGGGGTCAGAGTCACCTTTAAGAATATCAAACAAGGGACCCAAACTTGAGGTGGTTAAATGAAGGTAAGGTCTAATCAAATTAATATCACCCAAAAGTTTTTGAAAATCATTTCAAGTTATAAGTTTGTCTACCTGAACGGTAATTTTTATGGGTTTAACCATAGTTGCATTTATGATAGATCCCAGGAAGTTTTTGGTGTCTGTCATTTGTACTTTATCAATGGCATTATGTAAGCCCCATCTTTCCAGTGACCTTAGTAAGGAATTATAACATTGCTCTAAGACAGGTTTTTCCTTATGAGCTAGCAAAATATCATCCATATAATGATAGATTAAAAGTTGAGGGTTAATTTGTTAATACACACCAGGGTGGAAATTAATCTGATTACCTTGCCCTTCATATGGTCCTTGGCCTGTCAGCATTTTTAGATTCCATTGAGGATTGCCTGCAACTGCATTATATCAGGCAGTATCAGAACATAACTCCAGGTTAGCCACCTTCCATTTTAATATGGCTGCACTTTTGTTAGGATTGGAAGCGATACCCAATCCTCTTAAAGTCTGATCTGCCTGTTGAAGTGGCCAGGCTTTGGGCCATTCTGTAATTTTGATAATACTTTTGTCAGCATCAGTATCCAATAAGCCCTCAAAACTTTTGCCTTCTATCACTAACTTTGTCATAGATCTATCTTTTAAATCCAATGTTAACATGACCATATTTTGGCCAGTAGATCCTAATCCTTTATTTCCCCTAATAATATTTTTTGATGGATATTGATCATGGCAGCTGGGTAAGACCAACAATTGTGTTATGCGATCACCCTGAGGTATTATTGCTACACCTCTGGGTGAAGAAGCAAGGATTTTTATTTCTCCAGTAAAATCAGGGTCTATAACTCCAGGGACAATATTTAATCCGTTTAAAGCAGAAGAAATCCTCCCCAGAACTAGTCCCACTGTTCCTTTATGTAATGGGCTGACAACCGAAGTTGGTATTGGTTGTACTCCCATCTCTGGAGTTAATACCGCTCTGGCGGAGGCACAGAGGTCTGAACATCTACTTTCTCTTTCAGAAGTTCGACTTGATTGTTCTTCTTTTACAGTTTCTAATATCTTTTCCCCTTCTCTTAACCATTCTTGAAATTTTGGTTTTTTGGAAGTCAGACAGAAATGAACTAATGTCCATATCACCACAACAAAAACAAGCAGAATTGAAACAAGAAAAGGTAACACAAATAACACCTTACACACCACAACAACAACAAACAGAAACAAAACAAGAAAAGGTAACACCTTACACATATTCATTCACTACAGGACGTCCTTTGCTGTCTCTTGGGACAGCCATTCATTACATTCCCTCTCTAGGGGAATCTTCAGTTAAAACTTTAAGGCCACCATTTCCTCAAATAGGGAAACCTTCTCATTAATTATATTAGCAAAACTGTATTTTACTTACCTGAGTGCTCACCATTCCTGGTACAGGCCGCCACTTGCTGCTTGCCGCCTGCCGCCGACCGGCGGGACAAACGACGTACTCTTCAGAAGTTCACAAAGTGGTTTCCACTTTATTCAGATAACACCCTCAATATATAAACGTCTCATGCATATGAAATTGTAATCAGATATGTCCATCCAACCCTATTAAAGGTCAAGCGATCACCAGCTCAAGCATACATGTAAGATATATCTGTCCACAGGCTAGGCGGCTGAACTAATTATCATACAGTCAATGGTAAATGCTTCCTGTTTTTCTCAAGGTACATTCAGCACGCCATTTGACTCTCTGCCAGTTGCCATCTTTGGATGCATGTGGCATAACTCTGGGCCCCAGGTTTTGTCCACCACAATTATGAATGGGATTGTTTTCATGGTTTCCTTCTCAGTGAGTTCATTGATGACATACAGGAAAGTTACTGATTTTTATATATTGATTATGTAACCTGCAACTTTGCTAAATTTCTTGGTTCGAAGAGACTTTTGGTGGACTTTTTAGATATTTCCTGCTATTAGAATAATATCATCTGCAAAGAGAGGGAATTTCTCTTGCTTTTTTCCTATGTGAATCCCTCTTATTTCTTTCTCTTGTTTGACTGCCCTGGCTAAAGTTTCCAACGCTATTGAAAATGGGTGGTGGGAGTGGATACTCTTGTTCTATTTCAGATTTTAGAGGGATTGCTTTCAGTTCTTCCCATTCAGTGTGATGTTGGCATTTGACTTATTTTACAGAGACTTTATTGTGTTGAGGTATTTCTCGTGTAACCAGTTTATTCAGTTTTTGCCTTGAAGGATGTTGAACTTTATCAATGTTTTTATGCATCTATTGAGATGATCTGTAGGGAACATTCCTCAAGCTAATCTGACAGCAGTCACTGACACCATGGTCTAAGTAAGCCAAAGAGCCTGAACAGAGAAACTGAGGTAATGGTAAAGACTTGCCATGGAATGCAGGACTTTGCAGCTGCTGAGGCTGAGTTTGAACTGAGGGGAGGCCTCGTTCTCTCATCCATCCCAGAAACCTTTGATGTGAGCGGACCTGCACTGCCTTGCCTCATGCTCTGCGCTGGAGCTTGCCATTCTCCCAGGCCTTTGTCTCAGACCTGCTGCTGGGCAGAATTACTTAGGCATACTTGGTTTGTTTGTATTACCTCAACCCTCGATGTATAGTTCACCTACAGGCTGACTCTGTTATACTTTAAAAAGCGTGTTAACCTGATTGGATAATGTGCCTAAATATGTCCTGTGCAACCCTAAATAAAATTAGAAATGTGCCTTCAGAGCTCAATCTCCAATGCATGCTGGGTAAGGCTAGGTAGGGTAGGCATCGTTCGTCCATACCCTCAGCAAATGCATCTCTGAACAGCTAAAAGTGGCACCCAAACAGGGACTTGCTGACATTTCTCCTTGCTGACATTCTTCAGGTGGGGAAAGTGACACTCCATAATGGGTAATTTACCTCCTTCAGCAAAGGAGCCTCAAGTGAATGCTTTGAAAGAATTATTATGGAGTAGACAAGTTAAGGTGTCTGAAAAGGAGCAAATAGCATGTTGGGAATAGGTTCAAAAAATAGTGTCTTGGGTTTCTGCAGCTAAGGTCTGGGAGCCCGAAGTTTGGAGAACAGTTTTATATGTTGCTAGTAAGGCAGAAGCGAGAGAAAGTTTAGTCCCACAAGCATCATTTTATCCTATAATGGCAATTTATGCCTGCTTAAAGGGAGTTGCGAAAGAGAATGTAGATCCAGAAATATTACTCTCTCAGACTATAGAAGAAGTGAAACAAAACCCGTAGTTCAGCTCAGGGAAGATTGAGGGGACCACGTGGAGATAGTAAAGAATAGCCCCCCTCGAGTTGCTCCTCCTCATTCTCCACAAGTAACTGGAGAACAGGACATTCCTAAGTCATTAATCCCATTGGATAAACCTGTTTGTCCACATTCCTCATAGCCTCCTCTGCCCTATCCAAAGCAAAAGAGTGAAGCGACAGCTCCCTCTGGTGAAAAAGGAAAGTTCCCATGGGAGGAACTTTGCAAAAACCTGCGATTCTAAAGACCTTACTGCAGGTTTGAATGCGTGGTCCTTCGCATCATCTTTTAAAATGTATTTGGAACTTTATGATGATGTAATTCAAGCCTTTCCAGCTAATACTGTAATAAATGCTCAAAGGTTGCTATGGTGGTATCTGAAACCACCTGAATCCATGAAATCATTGAGAGAAGCCGCCCTGGAGGACAGCATAACGTCCCCATACTTTGATCAGATACAGATTGAATTAGGCTGAAATTAAACTGTCCCTTTGACTGGATGCAGGTGATGCATGCCTGTTTGCCTGGAGGGCAACTTTTACTCTGGAAAGCTGCTTATATGGATGAATGTGAACAACAAACAGAAAGAAATAGAACAACTGATGTCCCTTTATACGTGGATTGTTTACAGGGTAATGGAGTTTTTTTTTTTTTTTTTTTTTTTTTTGTGGTGCTGGGGATCGAACCCAGGGCATTGTGCATGCAAGGCAAGCACTCTACCGACTGAGCTATCTCCCCAGCCCAGGGTAATGGAGTTTATGCACCTCCGGCTACATAGGCATTTGGACTGCCAAATATTTTGATCAGGTTTGATCATGTGCTCTCAATGCTCTATGACAGGTCCCTACTAAGGAATCTTCTAAGCCATTAGTTAAGCTAATCCAAATGCCTAATGAAAGTTTGGAATATTTTGTGGTGAGAGCCACAGATTTAGTTAATCACAAGGTAGAACTTGCTGCAGTGGCAGAAGCACTACTTAGAGAGCTGGTATTTGAAGGGGGAAACATCTGAATGCTGATGAGAAATAACTCCATTTAGAAATGGAGACATGGATGATTGGTTGTTAGCATGCGGAGATGTAGGAACAAATTCTACTCAGGTTATGGCTTTAGCAGAAGCTTTAGCTGCTTCCTTAGATGTAAAGGGAAGGATTCCAGAGAAAGACTTAAATATATGCTAGACTTGTGGAGGAAAGGGACACTTTTCAAGAGAACACCCATCTGAAAACCCTAAACAAGGTCATTCACAGAAGATCCCTTCTTCTAGATGTCCAAAATGTCATAAATGTTTTCACTGGGCTAGAGACTATAGATCAAAATCAGATAAAATGGGGAAGCCTTTAAACTGGGGGAAAAAGCAGCCATCAATCCCACAGATGAGAGGGACAAATTATCCAAAAGTAATGTGGACAATTCCAGTGCAAATCAATAAGCCTAGAATGCAAGTTAAGCTCAATGGAATAACATTTAATGGTATAATAGATACAGGAGCTAATGTAACATTATTAAGAGTGGAAGAAGTTGGCAATTTAGGATGAAAAACAGAACAAGGACCTATCAGGGGATAGGAGGACTACAACCTTCCCCCAAACTTAAATATCCTGTAGTTTGGGAGGACATGGATGGTAATAAAGGCTCAATTCGTCCTTTAGTTGTGGAAGGATTACATAACAACTTATTTGGCTGAGATTTATTGGGAAGTATGGGTGCAGTGATCGCCACAGGATAAAGCCTCCTATGATAATATAATTGTTCATGACAAAACAGGTCAAAGTGGGAGATACCCCCAATTCCAAAGTCCACTATCCGGCTTATTAAGTCAGATCCCATAAAATTGCAATGAGACACTACAGCCCCCTTATGGGTGGAACAGTGGCCATTAACTCAGGAAAAGCTCAATCATTTAAGTTTATAAGTTGAATAACAATTAAAAGCTGTTCATATTGAGTCTTCTATTAGTCCCCATAATACTCCTATATTCATTATTCAAAAAAGAGGTAAAAATAAATGGAGATTATTACATGACTTAAGAGCCATTAATGCTCACATGAAAAAAATGGGAACTTTACCACCAGGGTTGCCACACCTTTTCTGTATACAAAAAATTGCCATATTATAATAATAGATGTTAAAGACTGTTTCTTTTTGATTCCCCTACACCCAGAAGATAAACCATATTTTGCATTTACTGTTCCCACAGTTAATCATAGTCTGCCCTCAAAGAGGTTTCAATGGACAGTATTACCTCAAGGGTTGAAAAACAGCCCTACAATATGTCAACATTAAGTGGCACCTGCGACAAAACCATTGAAGGGTTTATGTTACAAAATTCATTTCATGGACAATAATCTAATAGCACATCAGGATGCAGACATAGTAAATAAATTATTTAACCAAATAATACTTATCAAAATTTATTAGATTTGGGTCTTAATATTGCTTCTAACAAAGTCCAAAAGGTGCAACCTTACTCTTTCTTTGGGGGTATGTTGCATCAGACAAAGTGTACCCTCTAGAGCCACAGTTACAGATTGCAGACTCCTATTCTTTTGCTGAATTACAACAATTATGTGAAAACATTAATTGGATTTGTACAGCCTTGCCAGTCACTACAAATCAATTACAATCATTATTTATGTTTTTTGGAAGACTCATATGATCCTAACAGCTCTAGAATTATGACTAAGAAAGCTAAGGAGACCAGAAAATTGATAAATAAGCAAATTCAATCATTGAACTTAGGACGATATGATCCCCTCAGACCACTTCTGGGTATAGTCCTATCTACAAGATCTACTCCTACAGGGTTAATTAATCAATCAGAAACTTTATATTTGGATACATTTGGATAGAAGTAAATTGTCTAATATACACTCAGGTCGCATACACTGTTATTCTTAGCTCAAAAATTACAAAATATAATATGTTCTTAATATGGATGAAACCTCCCTTTCTCACATGATCCATTTGCCTCATTACTAGCTAACAATTTAAATTGTCAAATATTCATGGAAGGATTAGTTTTGAGTTGAAGTCCATCTTCTGATATATGAGTTAGAAAACTCATTTTTTTTTTATTGTAAACAAATGGGATACATGTTGTTTTTCTGATTCTACATGGAATAAAGGCATACCATTTGTGTAATCATAAATTTACATAGGGTAATGTTGTTTGATTCATTCTGTTATTTTTCCCTTCCCTCCGACCCCTCCCACCCCTCTTTTCCCTCTATACAGTCCTTCCTTCCTCCATTCTTAACCCCCTCCCTAACATTAACTCTAAACCTAACACTAACCCCTCCCACCCCCCATTATGTGTCATCATCCACTTACCTGTGAGATCTTTCATCCTTTGGTTTTTTGAGATGGGCTTACCTCAGCATGATATTCTCCAGTTTCATCCATTGGCCAGCAAATGCCATAATTTTATCATTCTTCATGACGGAGTAATATTCCATTGTGATATATATATATATATATATATATATATATATATATATACACACAGTTTCTTTATTCATTCATCAATAGAATGACATCTAAGTTGGTTCCACAATCTGGCTATTGTGAATTAAGCAGCTATGAACATTGATGTTGCTGTATCTCCGTAGTATGCTGATTTTAAGTCCTTTGTTTATAGGCCAAGGAGTGGGATAGCTGGGTGAAATATTGGTTCCATTCCAAGATTTCTAAGGAATCTCCACACTGCTTTCCAGAGTGACTGCACTAATTTGCAGCGCCACCAGCATTGTATGAGTGTACCTTTCTCCCTACATCCTCTCCAACACCTTTTGTTGCTTGTATTCTTGAGTGTCACCATTCTAATTGCAGTGAGATGGAATCTTAGGGTGGTTTTGATTTGCATTTCTCTTCTTACTAGAGATGTTGAACATTTTTCCATATGTTTGTTGATTTCTTGTAGATCTTCTTCTGTGAGTGTCTATTCATTTCCTTAGCCCATTTGCTGATTGGATTATTTGCATTCTTTGTGTAGATTTTTTTGAGTTCTTTATAGATTCTGGAGATTAGTGCTCTATCTGAAGTATGATTGGCAAAGAGTTTCTCCCACTCTGTAGGCTCTTTCTTCACATTGCTGATAGTTTCCTTTGCTGAGATAAAGCTGTTTAGTTTGAATCTATCCCAGTTATTGATTCTTGTTTTTATTTCTTGTGCTATGGGAGTCCTGTTGAGGAAATCTGGTCCTAAGCTGACATGGTGAAGCTCTGGACCTACTTTATCTTCTATAATCACAGGGTCTCTGGTCTGATTCTGAGGTTCTTAATCCATTTTGAGTTTAGTTTCATGCATGGTGAGAGATATGGGTTTATTTTCATTAAGTTGCATATGGATTTCCAATTCTCCCAGCATCATATGTTGAAGAGGCTATCTTTACTCCATTGCATATTTTTGGCCCCTTTGTCTAGTATGAGAAAAATGTACTTATTTGGGTTTGTGTCTGAGTCATCTATTCTGTACCATTGATCTATCTTTCTATTCTGGTTCCAATACCATACCATTTTTGTTACTATTGCTTTGAAGTAGAGTTGAATATCTGGTATTGCGATACCACCTGCTTCCCTCTTTCTGTTAAGGATTTCTTTAGCTATTCTGGGTTTTTTATTCTTCGAGATGAATTTCATAATTGCTTGCTCTATTTCTGTAAGGTACATCATTGGGATTTTAATTGGAATTGCATTGAATCTGTATAACACTTTTGGTAGTATAGCCATTTTGACAATATTAATTCTGCCTATCCAAGAACATGGATAGATCTTTGTATTTTCTAAAGTTTTCTTTAATTTCATTCTTTAGTGTTCTGTAGTTCTCATTGTAGAGGTTTTTCAAATCTTTTGTGAGATTGATTACCAATATTTTATTTTTTGATGCTATTGTGAATGGGGTAGTTTTCCTAATTTCTCTTTCTGAACATTCATCACTTATGTATAAAAATGCATTAGATTTATGTGCATTGATTGATCTTATATCCTGCTACTTTACTGAATTCACTTATGAGTTCTAAAAGTTTTCTGGTGGAATTTTCTGGTTCCTCTAAGTATATAATGATATCATCAGCAAAGAGGGTTAGTTTGAGTTCTTCTTTTCCTATTCGTATCCGTTTAATTTCTTTGGTCTGTCTAATTGCTCTGGCTAGAGTTTCAAGGACGATATTGAATAGAAGTGGTGAAAGAGGGCATCCCTGCCTTGTTCCAGATTTTAGGGGGAATGCTTTCAGTTTTTCACCATTTAGAATAATATTAGCCATGGGCTTAGCGTAGATGGCCTTTAAAATGTTAAGGAATGTTCCCATTATCCTTATTTTTTCTAGTGCTTTGAGCATGAAGGGGTGCTGTATTTTATCAAAAGCTTTTTCTGCAACTATTGAAATAATCATGTGATTCTTGACTTTAAGTCTATTGATATGGTGAATTACATGTATTGATTTCCTGATGTTGAATCAACCTTGCATCCCTGGGATGAAACCCACTTGATCATAGTGCACTATCTTTTTAATATGTTTTTGT
The DNA here is from genome assembly GCA_020740815.1 of Sciurus niger. Classification (NCBI taxonomy): domain Eukaryota; kingdom Metazoa; phylum Chordata; class Mammalia; order Rodentia; family Sciuridae; genus Sciurus; species Sciurus niger. The sequence continues at coordinate 470,178 of JAHUXG010015099.1, read as the reverse complement.
ATGCAATTTGCTAAAATTTTGTTTAGAATATTTGTTTCGATGTTCATTAAGGATTTTGTTCTGAAATTTTCTTTCCTCGATATGTATCTGTATGGTTTAGGTATCAGGGTAATATTGGCTTCATAGAATGAGTTTGTGAGGGTTCCCTTCTCTTCTCTTTTATGGAGTACTTTGAGAAGTAATGGAATGAGCTCTTCTTTAAAGGTTTTGTAGAACTCGGCTGGGAACCCATCTGTTCCCAGACTTTTCTTTGTTGGTACTCTTTTGATGACTTCTTCTATTTCATTACTTGAAATTGGTCTATTTAAATTGTGTGTGTCCTCCTTGTTCAGTTTAGGCAATTCATATGTCTCTAGAAGCCTGTTGATGTCTTTGAAATTTTCTATTTTGTTGTAGTACAAATGTTCAAAATAGCTTCTAATTATGTTTTGTTCTTCAATCGTATGTGTTTTAATATTTACTTGTTTATTCCGAATTTTAGTGTTTTGGGTTTTCTCTCGCCTTCTCTTTGTTTATGTTGCTAAAGGTTTATCAATTTTGTTTATATTTTTGAAGAACGAACTATTTATTTTGTCACTTTTTTTGTATTTTTTCTTTTGTTTCAATTTCATTGATTTCAGCTCTGAGTTTAACTATTTCCTGTCTTATAATACTTTTGGTGTTGGTCTGTTCTTTTTCTACGGCTTTGAGCTGTAGTTTTAGGTCATTTAATTGTTGAGTTTTACTTCCTTAATTGAATGTGCTCCATGAAATAAATTTTCCTCTAAGTACTGCTTTCATAGTGTCCCAGATATTTTGATATAATGTTTCTTTTTTCTCATATACATCTAAGAATTTTTAAATTTTCTTCCTAATATCTTCTGTTATCCATTCATCTTATAATAGCATATTGTTTAATCTCCAGGTGTTGTAGTGGTTTCTGTTTTTTACTCTTTCATTTATTTCTTACTTCAATCCATTATGATCTGATAGAATACAAGGTAATGTCTCTATCTTCCTGTATTTGCTAACATTAGCTTTGTGGCATAATATATGGTCTATTTTAGAGAAGGATCCATGTGCTGCTGAGAAGAAAGTGTATTCGCTCTTGGTTGGATGGTATATTCTATAAATGTCTGTTAAGTCTAAATTATTGATTGTGTTATTGAGATCTATGGTTTCTTTGTTCAATTTTTATTTGGAAGATCTGTCCAGTGGTGAGAGAGGCGTGTTAAAATCACCTAGTATTATTGTACTATGGTCTATTTGGTTTCTGAAATTGAGAAGGATTTGTTTGACATACATGGATGAGCCACTGTTTGGGGCATAGATGTTTATGATTGTTATATCTTGCTGATTTATGCTTCCCTTAGCAGTATGAAATGTCCTTCTTTATCCCTTCTGACTAACTTTGGCTTGAAGTCCACATAATCTGAAATGAGAATGGATACTCTAGCTTTTTTGCTGAGTCCATGTGCATGGTATGTTTTTCCCCATCCATTCTCCTTTAGTCTATAGGTATCTCTTTCTATGAGGTCAGTCTCCTGCAGGCAACATATTGTTGGATGTTTTCTTTTAATCCGTCTGCCAGTGTATGTCTTTTGATTGATGAATTCAGGCCATTAACATTCAGGTTTATTATTGAGATATTATTTGTATTCCCGGTCATTTGGTTTGTTTATCTTATTTTTTTATTTATTTTTTTGACATGACTTGGTATCTCCTTTATTTGACAGTTCCTTTAGGATAATTCCTCCCTTTGCTGATTTGCTTCCTTGTTTTTCATCTCTTCCTCATGGAATATTTTGCTGAGAATGTTCTGTAATGCTGGCTTTCTTTTTTGTAAATTCCTTTAGCTTTTGTTTATCATGGAAGGATTTTATTTCATCATCAAATTTGAAGGTAAGTTTCTCTCGGTATAAGATTCTTGGGTGGCATCCATTTTCTTTCAGGGACTGAAAAATGTTGTTACAGGCCCTTCTAGTTTTTAGGGTCTGGATTGAAAAATCTGCTGATATCCATATTGGTTTCCCCCTGAATGTAATTTGGTTCTTTTCTCTCACAGTCTTTAAAATTCTGTCTTTATTTTGTATGTTACTATTTTCATTGTAATGTGCCTTGGTGTGGGTTGTTGTAATTTTGTGTATTTGGAGTCCTATAAGCCTCTTGTACTTGATTTTCCATTTCATTCTTCAGACTTGGGAAATTTTCTATTATTATTTCATTGAGTAGATTGTTCATTCCCTTGGTTTGGTTCTCTAAGCCTTCCTCAATCCCAATAGTTCTTAAATTTGGCCTTTTCATGATATCCCATAGTTCTTGGAGATTCAGTTCATGATTTCTTACCATCTTCTCTGTTTGTTCAACTTTGTTTTCAAGGTTAAATATTTTGTTCAATATCTGAGGTTCTGTCTTCCATGTGTTCTATCCTATTGGTTTTGCTTTCTATGGAGTTGTTAATTTGGTTTATTATTTCCTTCATTTCAAGGATTTCTGTTTTTTTTTCAATATCTCAAACTCTTTTTTGAAATGGTCTTTTACTTCCTGTATTTGCTTTTTTAACTGTCATTGATATGATCATTCAGTGCCTGCATTTGCTCTTCCATCTCATCATTCAATGCCTGCATTTGCTCTTTCATCTCATCGTTTGCTTCCCTGATCATTTTAATTATGTACATTCTGAACTCCCTTTCTGTCATTTCTTCTCCCATGCTGTCATTGGATTTTATTGATGTAACAAGTAGATTTGTTTGGTGCATTTTCTTCCCTTTTTTTTCTCATATTTTTTAGGTATCAGTGGACTGCTAAGATACTTCAGATTTCCTCTGTTGACTTATAATGTCCCTGAAGATTGCTAGTATATTCCCTCTTATCCTACAGTAGCCTTAAGTGTTGGACAAAGTTGATAATCTGGTGCTCCAAAAGGAAGCTGCCTCTCTAGGGGTGGTGACTTTCAGGTTGTGTATTTTCCCTGCTAGTGGGCAGAGGTGCCTCCACTTGTTGACCAATGGTCATCCAAAGGGGAACTAGGCTGCAGGCTGAGGCAAGGCCTGTTTTTGCCTGTGTCTCTGGTTTTACCGTCCTCGTGGGAAAACCTCACCCGGCAGGAAACACTCACCCAGTGGGGAGGTCTCGCTGGTCAGTTCCCCTCCTAGAGGTTCCCCTCAATCCACAACTACTGCCTGGGCTGGATTGCCTTCCTCTGCAATGTTCCCAGGGCTTTGGACCTACCTCCTGGGCCTGGGAGCCTCACCCATTGCAGATGAGTCTCCTTAGAGAATCTGCCCACAGTCCTGCCTCTCCTCAGAGAAAGTCCCTCAGAGAATCTGCCCAGAGTCCTGAAAACTTTGCTCCACCCCTAAGCATGTCTCTGTGCAGCACTTCCACCAAGAAGCTGCCTAGGTCCTGGGACACTGCTCTGCACCTAATTGCCTGGCTATGCAGCCCCTCCTCTGAGCAGCCACCTGGAGCCCCATACAGTTGCTCCGAGTCCCAGCGACCCGCCACACGCCTCTTCCTCTGGACAGCCATCCAGTGTGGTCACTAGGAGTCCAAGAAACTCACTTCATGTCTCCTCCTCCCGCCAACCACCCATAGCCCTGGGCAGTCACTCCGAATCCAAGTGACCTACCCCGTTCCTCCTTCTCCTCTGTGCAGCCCCCCGGGTGTTCAGGAGTGGTCGCTCTGAGTCCAAGCTACCCCATGCATGCCTCCTCTGGACAGCCACCCAGAGCTCTGGTGTAGCCACTATGAGATTAAGTGGCCCTCCACACTCCTCTGAGCAGGCCCCCATGTTCAGCAGCGGTCACTTTGAGTCCAAACAACTCACCACTCACCTCCTCCTCCGAGCAGCTACCCAGAGCTCTGATGCAGTCACTCTGAGTCGAACTGACCTGCCGCACTCCTCCTCATCCTCCTCCAGACAGCTCCCCAGTGTTCATAAGTGGTTGGTCTGAGTCCAAATAGCCTGCTGCGAAGCTCCTCTTCTGGCAACTGCCTGTAGCTCTGGTGCAGTCACTCCGAGTCCAAGCGACCCACCACACTCCTCCTCCTCCTTCTCCAGGTATGCCCTAGTGTCAGAAGCGGTTGTTCTGAGTCCAAACACCTCACCACATAGCTCCTCCTCTGGGCAGCCGCCCGGAGCCCAAGTGGTTGCTCTGAGTCCAAGCGCTATGCTGAGCGGCATCCTCTACGATGCTCCCATTTTTTCAAGTTCACTGTTCCAGTGGGGGGAGGGGTGTCTCACCAGGCAACTTCACTTCACAAAGTTCCCTGCGTTTTGGGACTACCGCTCCATCCAGGATGCCTCCCCAGCGGGAGAGACTCACCCGGCGGCTTTGAGTTGGTCCCAAGTCTCTCACTATCTCCTCTTATGAATTCTGAGTCCTAGAGCAACATGAAATGCAGCCACCCTCAAGTCTGCCATCTTGAAACTGATCTGAAACCTCATTTCTTTATGTGATCCATATTAATGATTACTTTTCGTCCTTTTACCTTTAGTCTGTGTTTTTTACTTTTTCTTCCTAGGCAGTTGATCTCTTTGAGACAGCATTTTTAATGTCTTGGTTTTAGTCAAATCTGCCCATCTATGTCTTTTCATTGATGGGTTTAGGCCATTTACACACAATGTTATTATTGAGAAATTATTTTCATTCACTGCCATTTTTATTTATTTCTAGTTTTAATTTGAATTACTTCCTCCTTTGATTGACTATTCTTCTAGTGTAGTTCCTCCCTTTGCTGTTTTTCACTTTTTCCCCATTTCTTCTTCATGAAATAGCTTATTGAGTATGTTTTGTAGTGTGCACTTTCTAGTTGTGAATTTTTAAAACTCTTCAATACCATGGAAACTTTTATTACTTTGTCAATTCTGAAGCTTAATTTTTCTGAATACATAGTATTCTTGACTGTCATCCATTTTCATTCAGAAGTTGGTAGATATTATTCCAAGGCCTCCTAGCTTTGAGGGTCTGGGTTGAGAAATCAGCTGCAATCCACTTTTGTTTCACTTTAAATATGTCCTGTCATTTTTCTATGGCAGACTTTAAATCTCTGTCCTTATTCTGTATGAGATTTTCATAGTAATGTGCCTTCTTGTTGGTCTGTTGTAATTTTGTATATTGGGGGCCCTGTATGCCTCCTGTATTTCCTTTTCCTTTTCATTCTTTAGGTTTGGGTAAGTTACCATCATTATTTCATTGAAAATGTTAAGCATTTCTTTGGTTTGTATCTCTAAGACTTCAAATATCCTGATGAATCTCAAATTTGATCTTTTTGGGTTACCCAAAATTTCTTGGAATTTCTGTTCATGGTCTCTTAATGTCACTTCTGTACAGTAAACTTTAATTTCAAGAGCATGTATTTTGTCTTCACTGCCTGAAACTCATTCTTCCAAGTGATCTCTTCCATTGGTGATGCTTTCCATGAATTTTAAATTTGGTGTTTGGTCCCTTCATGTCAAGGATTTAGGCTATGTTTATGCCCAACCTGAAGAGACTCTGTGCAAGCATTTATCAGCTTTTACCTTTTCTCAGGCACATAGCTCCCATGGATACAGGAATTCTCATGCAAGACAACCATAGTGTTTCATCAGCACTGCTACTCCTGAGCCTTCTTGCTTAGCAGTAACTTTAGGCAATGCATTTCTTGAGTGCGGCACATAGCTCCTGACATTGCACATTGCAACTGTGGAAAAGCTCCATAAATGTTCCTATTTCTGTAAATTTCTTGAGCACAAAAAATAATTCTTGTGTAGACTTTAACTTGATTATGAGACATATATTAATAAAATTGCCGGAGCAGCTCCTTAGACACAGATTCTCCATCAGAGAGTAGTGCTCCACTTGATCTCAGTTATCTACATTATCCATGTGTATGCATTTTACTAAATGCCTCATGGCCCTTTGCTGGTACCATAAGTTTGGCCTACAGGTCATGGCAGGATAGTAGGAACATGCCTCAACATCACAAAAACTACATATCCTAAACCCAAGGTCAACATCACTCTAAATTGAGAAAAATAGAAAGTGTTCCCTCTAAGAACTGGAACAAGACAGGGATGCCCTCCGTCATGACGTTTATTCAATATCATCGTTGCAACTCCAACCAGAGCAATTAGAAAGGAGAAAGAAATTAAAAGGATACAAATAGGAAAAGAAAAACTCCAACTACAACTATTTGCTGATGACATGATTCTATATTTAGAGGATCCAAAAAAATTCCACCAGAAAAAAAAAATGCACCAGAAAACTTCTAGAACAAACAAATGAATTCAATCAAGTAGCAGGATATAAAATAAACACCCTTAAATGAAATGTGTCCCTATACATCAGTGCTGTATCTACTGAAAGAGAAATTAGGAAAAGTTCCTCATTCACAATAGCCTCAAAAAGAATAAAATAGGGTCTGGGGAGATAGCTCAGTTGGCAGAGTGCTTGCCATGCAAGCACAAGGCCCTGGGTTTGATCCCCAGCACCGCCAAAAAAAAAAAAAAAAAAAAAAAAACAGAACAAAATACCTGGGAATCAATCCAACAAAAGAGACCAAAGACCTCTAAAATGAAAATTATAAAACTTTAAGGAAAGAAATTGAGGAAGACCTTAGAAGATGGAAAGATCACCCATGCTCTTGGATAGACAGAATTAGTATTGTCAAAATGGCCATACTATCTGAACAGTTCTACAGATTTAATGAAATTTTCTTTAAAATATCAATGAGATTCTTCAAGGGAATAGAAAAAGTAATGATGACCATGCCTGTGGCACATTAATGTAATCCCAGTGGTTTGGGAGGCTAAGGCAGGAAGATCTTGAATTAAAAACCAGCCTCAGCAAAAGTGAGGCACTCACTGAGTGCTAAGCAACTCAGTGAGACCTGGTCTCTAAAGAAAATATAAAGTAGGACTGGTATAAAGTAGGACTGGGGAAATGGAACAGTAGTCAAGTGCCCCTGAGTTCAATCCCCTGTAGTACCCCCCAAAAAATTAATCATGGAATTAATTTGGAAAAATAAGGGATCCCAAATAGCAAATGGAATCCTTAGCAAGAGTGAAGCATCAGGCATCACAATACCAGGACTTGAACTCTACTACTGAGCCATAGTAACAAAAATGGTACCAAAAAGACATGAAGTCCAATCGTATAGAGTAGAAGACAAAGAGACAAACTCACTTCAATGGAATTATCTCATATTAGACAAAAAGGCCAAAAATGTTCAGTAGAGAAACAATAGCCTATTCACCAAATGGTACTGGAAAAATTTGAAAACCATTTGTAACAAAATGAAATTAAACCTCTATCTCTCACCCTGCACAAAATTCAACTCACAGTGCTCTAGGCATTAAACCAGGAACCCTGCACCTACGCGAAGAAAATTGGGCCCAAATTTCCATCTTGTCAGCTTACAAACCCAATTCCTCAGCAAGGTTCCTAAAACCCAAGAAGTAAAATCAAGAATCAATAAATGGGATGATATCAAACAAAAGCTTCTTCACAGAGGAGGAACAACTCAAGAATGTGAAGAGAGAGCCTACAGAATGGGATGAAATCTGTACCATTGCACCTGAGATAGAGTGTTTGTCTCCAGGATATACAAAGAACCAAAAAAACTTAACAATGAAGAACCAAATAACCCAATCAATAAATGAACAAAGAAACTGAACAGACATTTCACGGAAGAAACACAATTGATCAAACAAGTATATGAAAAAACGTTCAACATCTCTAGCAATTAGAGAAATGCAAATTAAAACTACACTAAAATTTTATCTCACCCCAGATGGAATGGCAAAAACAAATAAAACAAGCAACAATAAGGGTTGGTGATGATGCGTGGAAAGGGTCCATTCATACACTGTTGGTGGGTCTGCAAACTGGAGCAACCACTCTGGAAAGCAGTATGGAGATTCCTCAGAAAACTTAGAAGGTAACCACCTTTTGAAACACTTATCCCACTCCTTGGTTTATACCCCAAGGATTTAAAATAAGCATGTTACAGTGAGGCAGCCATATCAATGTTTATACCAACTCAAGTCACAATAGCTAAAATATGTTGCCAACATAGGTGCCCTTCAACAGATGAATGGATGAAAATATTCATGTTTTATATTTATGTATATACATATATACATATATATATATATATATATATATATATACACACCACATTTTCTTTATGTATATATAAGAATGATTAATTATCCTCCATTTTTCTATGGTGTATCAAGTTGCATTCTGTCATGTATAACTAATTAGAGTCAAGTTTTTACAAAGTAATCTCTTACTTCTCTCTAGCTATGAGAGAAAACATTCACCATTTGACTTTTCATGTCTGACTTACTTTACTTCGTATGATTCTGTTTAGTTCCATCCATTTATGAGTAAATAACATAATTTTCTTCTTCTATTTGGCAGAGCGAAGCTCCACCGTGTGTATAGCATGTTGTCTTTAATGGATCATCTCTTTGGGCAACTGGCCTGGTTCTGTAATTTGGCTATTGTGAGTTGAGATTACCTTCTTCCAATTCTTAGAAAAAGAGCTTTAAAATTTCCACAAGTGAGCATGACATTTTCTGTGAGCTATTGTTTAATTCCTTTAAGGCATTGATGTAAATCCCTTTGTGTGCAATTTGTAGTGAGTTTTTATCACAAAGGGTTACTAAACTTTTAAAAAATCATTGTAAAATGATTTTTCTGTGCTTTTAGATAAATGTTATTTTGTTATTTTAATTATGATACACCATATTCTTTTTATTTTTATTACTTCTTTTTAGTTATATGACAATAGGATTCATTTTGACATAATTATAAAAACGTGCGGTAAAATTTGTCCTAATTCATTACCCAGTACTTCTCTTTCTCCTCACCTCCTCCCTCCCTCTGTTCCCTTCCCTCTTCTCTACTGATTTTTTGTCCATTTTGGTAAGTTTTTCAAAGTTAGTGTCTTGTGTGTGAACATCATGGTAAGATTCACTGAGGTATATTCATATACATAGAAAATTTAGGTCAGATTTATTCCACTGACTTTTCCTCCCTTATCACACCCTTCCTCTCTTCCCTTCATTCTCCTTTGTCTATTTTGATCTTTCTTCTACTGTTTTGTTTTGTTTTGTTCTTCCACCCCTTATTTTGGATTAGCTTCCACATATTGGAGAAAACATTCACACTTTGGCTTTTGGGCACTGTCTTATTCCACTTATCATGATAGCCTCCAGGTCCATGAATTTACTGACAAATGTCATAAAGTCATTCTTCTTTATGGCTGAATAATAATCCATCATGTATATATACCATATTTCTTTATCCATTAATCTGTTCAAGGCCACAAAGTGATTTCAATCAGCTTGTTCTCAAACATCTAGTAAAGCAAGTTACAATGAAAAGAGAGCCCTATCTGGGCATTTAACAAAAGACAATATTTCTTTTCATGTAACTTAAGATGTGCACTTATGTCAACCCAACCAATAGCAAATGGAGCTGGAGGCTCTGAAAGACGGATTTGTGGACAGGAGTGCCTAATATCTGTCAAAAAATTCTATCAGATTCAAAAGAATTTTATAAGTCAATTTAAGTCTACAAATATTTCTAATGTCTACATAGGCATACTTAATCTGTATTTGACATGGCAATTTATCTCTAAGTGACAGAAATAAAGGGATATCTACTAAAGACAGAAGAAATGCATATAAAAAGGTATTTTACAAAAATGTGGAGACATTAAGTATCTTAATTAAATCTTGTTGGAGTATCTCTGTCATTATAAAAATTAAGTGTTTTATTAAATTCCTGATAACTCTGAAATGGAACAAATATCCTTAAAGATTTGCTGTCCCAAATAAAGGCCATGTCCTCACTGGTCTTGTCAAGGGAACATGTTTTTAACTCTTCTACTTCCTGGTGAAAATTACTGGTTTCTATCATCATCATGATATTCATTCACGTATTCCAGTTGCTGCAGCAATTATTTTGTATTATCTCATTCTAGTAATCATGTCTTATTTCTGTCATAGAAGCACCCACCTCTCAGGTGACTCACAGACTATTCTTTCCGAACCTAAATTTTATCATGGACTCCACAAATGACCCAAAATATTCCTAAAAGGGAAACTCAAACTCTTTGTTTGATATCACCCCCCCAGCCTGAATCAGCCAGAGAAGTCACCATCCACAGAAAAAGTGGGGGGAGGGCTTTAAATGAATGTAATACTGGGCATTCAGAGTAGGTTAGGTACTGAGGATGTAGGAAATAATAAAATAATTAAGAAATCCTTAGGGCATAGCTGCCACTCCTGTCAGATGCACCAGCCAGAGTGGTCCCTCCATGAGCAAAGTGGACAGATAAGAAAATTAAAGGAACTAGCAAAGTTAGGAGACCTGAGGCATGTCTGGTACCACCCAAGTAAACTGGGAGTCACACTGCACAGTATCTTTATGCAGGAAAGAAGCCACCATCTCTGCTGGTTGCAGGCAGAAGACATAGGAAGAAACCATTTTGCAGTCATGGCACAGGGTTTATTCATGGGGGAGCCAATTCCTGGAAGACCCAAGTTTTGCCTAAAATACAGATCTGGGAAACCAACATACCATGACATAGACTATGCCTAAGTGAAAATGATAAAATAAACTGTGGAGGGAGGTTTATAGAGGGACAACTGTTTGTGGAAACCCATCCAGCTCCATCTCCATGCCCTCCAAACGGGCTACTGCTAGGACCAGCAGGGAGAAACATGCCTGGTCAGGAATTCAGAAGGGTGTCAGCAGGACAGACTGATTTTGGAGACTGAGACCAAGGCCAAGAAACGTGGGGTCCATGGGTGATGTAGTGACTAAGAATTTGGTCCTCAACCACACGAGGGGAATCCAGGGAAGATCACTGGGGTGTATTCTTCTGGTGTGGACTGGCAATTGCTGGGCCATCAGGTGTACTGATTTAAAATCTCCAGACCTATTGGCATTCAGCAAAGAACCTAGAGCCCACCTAAGCCTAAACCGCACCTACAGCATTTTCACCTTCAGTATACAATTCATAGTCCAGTCATACACCTGGAGGGTGAGATACACCAATTCAGATGACTCCACAAAACACTGATGAGAACAGAAGAAGAGAATCTTTTAAACTCCAATGAAAGCAATTCTTTAACCTTTCATTGAGTTTTTTTCTCTTTTTGTTTTTCTTTTCTCTTTTCTCTAATTTTGATCTAAATGTTTCACCAACATTTATACATATTCACATTTGTGTTTTTCTCATTTCTAGCACTTTTGAAGACAGTTACTTTTCAGTTTTTTCAGGACTAGAAAGTTTGAGTAGTATATTTTCAGTTCTATATTGTATTATATTCTTTTAAATTTTTTTACTTTTTACTTCATATATACATTTTTTCTCTTAATTTTTTGTTTCCTTTGATTCACTTTCTCTCTTGTCTTCTGCTACCAGCCCAATTCTATTGTTTTCACTTTCAGTCTTTCTTTAATTATTTATTTCTAACTTTGATTTTGCTCCCTCAATATCATCACATTCTATATCACTTCTGTTCTCTCCCTGTGCCCCACTTGAAATTTTAAACCAAATTTGCAAGGTTACCATTTTTAACATAGGCAATAACTGATCATATCACTTTTGTTTATAGTGTCAATTAACATTGCATATATAATAGCAATTATATGGCTTAATGCTGTATATTTTTTGCTTTCTCTGATGTTATAATTTGCTTTCCCAAAATCTTTGAAGTACTGGAAACATTTAGGGACACTACAAGTCCAAAGGGTAAAAACAGTACTGCCTCGGACCCATACAGTTAGATGGGAAGACACACAAACCACATGAAAAAGTAAGGGAACAAATTTCTCCAAACATTCAAAGGTACTCCATTGACACCACAGTGGAAGGAATGTCAGAGGAGTTCAGAATGTGCATAGTGAAACTAATCTGTTAGTTAAGGAATGAGGAGTGAAATCAGAGAGAAAATACAGGAAGTAAAAGATCAGTTCAATAAAAAGATTCTGAGAAAAAGTGCAAAGATCCTTGAAATAAAGGAATCAACAAACCACATTAAAAATTCAATAAAACACAGCACAAACAGACTAGGTCACTTGGAAGATTGAGTTTCAGACAATGAAGACAAAATATATACTTTTGAAAATAAAGTTGAGAGATGATGTTAAGAGACCATGAATAGAACACCCAAAAAATGTAGGATAATGTGAAGAGATCAGATTTAAGGTTTTCCCCTCATAATCATTACATCCTATATCAATTCTGTTTTCACCTTATTAACCATTCAAATTGTAAACGCTTTTGCAATCTTGTTGTTTTGATTGTAGAGGATAACAGATCATGTCATTTTGGTTTATTGTGATAACTATCACTGTCACTGTAGACATAGTAGCAGGAACTATTTGGTTTAATCCTGCATATTGTTTGCACTGGTGGATATTATTATTTGTCTCCCCATACATGGTGAGGCACTGGAAATCTTCAGGGACACTATAAGTCTACAGGGAAGAAACTGTACCACCTCAGATTCATACTATAAAGTGTGTAGATGTGTACATACACAGATAGCATGAAAAAGCAAGGGAACAAATTACCCCAAACAAACCAAGATACTCTAATAACAGAATCCATTGACAGCACTGAAGAAATGTCAGCAGTTTAGAGTGCACATAGTTAAATGATGTGTGAGGTAAATGATGTAAGGAGTGAATTCAGAGTGATAATAAAGGAAATAAACATCACTTCGGTAAAGAGATAGAGATTCTGAAAAAAATGAAAAAATCCTCAAAATGAAGGTATCAAAAACCAAATTAAAAATTCAGTGTAATTCATGACCAACAGAATAGATCAATTGGAAGATTGAGGTTCAGGCAATGAAGACAAGATATATAATCTTGAAAATAAAGTTGACCATGGAGAAAAGATGTTAAGAGGCATGACCAGAAGTTCCATGAAATATGAGATAACATTAAAAGACCAAATTTAAAATTTTTCAGAATGAAAAAAGGCTTGGAGGTAGACACCAAGGAATGCACCATCTTTTCAATGAAACGACATGAGAAAATATCCCATACCTAAAGAATAACATGGAAAATCAAGTAAAGGAGACTTATAAGACCCCAAATATCCAAAATTGCAACAGACACACACCAAGTTACAGTATTATGAAAATGCCTAACATACAGAATACGGATAGAATTTAAAGGCTGACGGAGAATAATGACTGATCACATTTAGAAAGAAACCAATCTGGATCCCAGATGATTTCCCAACCCAGACCCTCAAATCTATGAGGTCCTATATTAATATATAGAAAGTTCTGAAAAAATGAATGCCAGTCAGGAATCAATACCCAACAAAATTAAGCTTCTGAATTGGAGAAGAAATAAAAACCTTCCATGATAAACCAAAGGTAAAAGATTTCACAAAGAGAAAGCCTGCACTAGAAAACATACTCGATATGACATTTTATGAAGAAGTAATAAAAAATAAAAGTGAAAAAAAGTAAAGGGAGGAGCTACACTAGAAGAATAGTCAATCACAGGAGGAATTAATTCAAATTAAAAACTTGAAATAGATGAAAAAGAGGGAATAAAGATCATTTCCCAATAATAACTTTGATTGTAAATGACTTAAAATCATCAATCAAAAGACAAAGACTGGAAGATCGTACTAGAAAGGAAGACCCAACAATATGCCCTTTCTAAGAGACTCACCTCATAGGCAAAACATCCACAGACTGAAGGTAAAATGATGGAAAAAACCATATCACACACATGGATCTCATAAAAAAGCAGGGTTCCTATCCTTCCTTCTGATAATGTGGATGAACATCAACTAAGAATTAACCAGAAGGTACAAAGATGGTCATTTCATACTGCATGAGGGGATTATGTATCAACAAGACAACACAAATTTACCTATTTATGTGCCAAACATTGGAGCATCTATGCACATCAAAGAAACCCTTCTTAATTTCAAGAATGAAACACCACAACAAAATAATACTGGATGACTTTAACACTTGTTTTTCATCACTGGAAAAATTCCACAAACAAAAAATAAATCAACTTCAGAACTAAAAAGTTCAATGAACAATTCATGTTGAACAAACACATATAAAATATTTCATCCATCTACGACTGAATACACTTTCTTCTAAGCAGTATATGGATCGCGCTCTAAAATAGACTATATCTTAATCCACAAAGCAAAAGACCTTTGACAAATTACAGCATCCATTTTTGTTAAAAAGACAAAAATGTTTCTACTATCTAGGCATAGTAGAAACATGCCTCCACAAGGTTATTTCACCATACAGAAATCAAGCCATAGAGCGAGCTGTCGGGTTAGTCAGGTTACCTGCACCATGGAGGTAGCAGGCAGGCACCCAACCCGCCTTCCTTGTGGATTTAGGCAGTGGGCAGCTAACCCACCCAACCACCAGGCCAAGCAAAGACGCCATCACTGAGCGACCCCACCTGACCACCATGCCAAGGTCTGTTGACATCGCGGAGCAAGTCAGCAGACCAGCCAGCCCACCTGCATCACAGAGCTAACCAGAGGCTTCTTTATATGCTGGTGCAGGCATTTTGAATTATTCCTGAGGGCATTGTCATCATCATTGGAAGGGCAGCTTATTCCTGAGACAACTACAGGAATCTAGAGGACCTTTGACAAGACCCAGGAGTCAAGAAGAGGAGATATTGAGAGACTGGGGACCAGCTCAGAGCCACAGTGTGAGTGCCTCCAACTGGTCAGGCTCCCCAGATGGGGCAGTAGTCCTAAAACGCAGGGAACTTCATAGAGTAGAGTGGCCCAGTGAAATTCCCCTGCTGGAGCCAAGAACCCATTCAACTGGAGGCATTGCAGAGGAAAGCTGCAGAGCAAGAGGCTTTGACACAGAGTGAGCGTCCAAGACCCAGGTGGTACCTCCGGTCCCCAGGGAACATAGCAGAGGAGGGCTTCTCAGAGAGGGAGTCCCTCACAAAGACAGGCTCTGCAGCCAAGGTGGTGATCAAGACCTCTGGGAACATCACAGAGGAGGGCTTCCAAGTCCGGGTGGTAGTTCTGGACTGAAAGTAACTGCTGAGAGGAGAGCTGACCAGTGAAACTTCCCCACTGGTTGAGTCTTCCCGCTGGGCAAGGCTTTCCCACCAGGGCAGTGGAGGCAGAGACACAGGCCCAGAGCAGACATGCCCCAGTCTGCAGTCTAGTCCCCATTTGGCTGACCATCTGTCAACAAGTAGAGGCACCTTTGCCCACTGTCAGGGAATATACCCCACCTGAAGGTCACCATCCCATGAGGGGCAACTTCCTAGTGGAACACCACATTATCAAGTTCCTCCAAGACTTCAGGCTACTGAAGGATAAGAGGTGAGTTACTGGAAATCCACAGAGACAATATTAGTCAATAGAGGAAATCTCCAATGTCCCAACATTTCACTACTAGAGAGGTAGATACCTGAGCAATATGAGAAAACAAGGGAAGAAAATGTCTCTAACAAACCTAGATGGTATAGCAATAAAATCCAATGACAGCATGGCTGAAGAAATGTCAGAGGGGGAGTTCAGAATGTACATAATTAAAATGATCAGGGAAGCAAATGAGGAGATGAAAGAGTAAATGCAGGCATTGAATGATGAGATGATAAAGCAAATGCAGGCATTGAGTGATCCCACCAATCGACAGTTAAAAGAGCAAATACAGGAAGCAGAAGATCATTTCCATAAAGAGATAGAGATATTGAAAAAACAAACAAACAGGCATCCTTGAAATGAAGGAAACAATAAACCAAATTAAAAACCCCATAGAAAGTGTAACCAGTAGGATAGGACACCTGGAAGACAGACCCTCAGAAATTGAATAAAAAATATTTAATCTTGAAAACAAAGTTGACCAAACAGAGAAGATAGTAAGAAATCATGAACAGATTCCTCAAGAATTATGGGATATAATGAAATGACCAAATTTAAGAATCATTGAGCTTGAGGAAAGCTTAGAGAAAAAAACCAAGGGAATGAACAATCTATTCAATAAAATAATATCAGAAAATTTCCCAAATCTGAAGAATGAAATGAAAAATCAAGAACATGAGGCTTATAGAACTACAAATACGCAAATTACAACAGACCCACACCAAGACACATTGTAATGAAAATACCTAACATACAAATTGAAGACAGAATTTTAAAGACTGCGAGAGAAAACAATCAAATTACATTCAGGGGGAAACCAATACAGATATCACCAGATTTTTCAACACAGACCCTAAAAGCTAGAAGGGCCTGGAACAAAATTTTTCAAGCTCTGAAAGAAAATGGATGCCAACCAAGAATCTTATACCCAGCAAAACTTACCTTCAGATTTGACCATGATATAAAATTCTTCCATGATAAACAAAAGCTAAAAGAATTTACAAAATGAAAGCCAGCATTATAGAACAGTCTCAGCAAAGCATTCCACGAGGAAGAGATGAAAAGCAATGATGTAAATGAGCAAAGGGAGGAACTACCAAAGGAACAGCCAAATAAAGGAGAAATCATGTTGTTTCAAAAAGAAAAAAAAATGAGTCAAGTGATCGGGAATACAAATCATATCTCAATTACAACCCTGAATATCAATGGCCTGAACTCATCAATCAGAAGACGAAGACTTGCAGATTGGATTAAAAAGAAAGATCCAACAATTTGCTGCCTGCAAGAGACTCATTTCATAAAAAGAGAATCCCACAGACTAAAGGTGAAAGGATGGGAAAAAACATACCGTGCATGTGGACACAGCAAAAAAGCCAGACTATCCATCCTCATATCAGATGATGTGGACGTCAAGCCAAAGTTAGTCAGGCGGGATAAAGAAGGACATTTCACACTGCTTAAGGGAAGCATAAATCAGCAAGATATAACAATCATAAATATCTATACGCCAAATAGTGGCTCATCCATGTACGTCAAACAAACCCTTCTCAATTCCAGAAATCAAATAGACCACAACACAATAATACTAGGTGATTTTGACACACCTCTATACCACTAGACCGATCCTCCAAACTAAAATTGAACAAAGAAACCATAGATCTCAAAAACACAATCAATAATTTAGACTTAATGGACATTTACAGAATGTACCATCCAACAAATTGTGCATGAATTTTCTTCTCAGCAGCACATGGATCCTTCTCTAAAATAGACCATATTCTATGTCACAAAGCAAATGTTAGCAAGTACAAAAAGATAGAGATACTACCTTGTATTCTATCAGACCATATGGATTGAAATTAGAAATAAATGACAGAGTAAAAACCAGAAACTACTCCAACACCTGGAGATTTAATAATACACTATTGTAAGATGAATGGATAACAGAAGACTCAGGAAGGAAATTAAAAAATTCTCAGAGATAAATGAGAACAAAGAAATATCATATCAAAATCTCTGGGATACTATGAAAGCAGTACTTAGAGGAAAATTTATTTCATGGACTGCATTCAATAAAAGAAGAAAAAAAACCTCGACAAATAAACGACCTAACACTACAGCTCAAAGCCCTAGAAAAAGAAGAACAGAGCAACACCAAAAGCAGTAGAACACAGGAAATAGTTAAAATCAGAGCTGAAATCAGTGAAATTGAAACAAAAGAAAGTATCAAAAAATTGTCAAAAAGTTGGTTCTTTGAAAAAATAAACAAATTTAATAAACCCTTAGCCACACTAACAAAGAGAAGGAGAGAGAAAGCCCAAATTACTAAAATTCAGAATGAATAAGGAAATATCACAACAGACACAAGTGAAATACAAAACATAATTAGAAGCTATTTTGAAAATCTATACTCTAACAAAATAGAAAATCTCGAAGACATCAACAGGTTCCTGGAGACATAGGAATCACCTAAACTGAACAAGGAGGACATACACAATTTAAGTAGATCAATTTCAAGTAATGAAATAAAAGACGTCATCAAAAGCCTACCAACAAAGAAAAGTCTGGGACCAGGTGGGATCTCAGCCAAGTTCTACAAAACCTTTAAAGAAGAGCTCATTCCAATACTTCTCAAAGTATTTCATGAAATAGAAGAGGAGGGAACCCTCCCAAACTCATTCTATGAAGCCAATATCACCCTGATACCTAAACCAGACAGAGACACATCAAGGAAAGAAAATTTCAGACCCATATCCTTAATGAACATTGATGCAAAAATTCTCAACAATATCTTAGCAAATTACATACAAAAATATATTAAAAAATAGCGCACCACAACCAAGTGGGTTTTATCCCAGGGATGCAATGTTGGTTCAACATTCGGAAATCAATAAATGTAATTCACCATATCAACAAACTTAAAGTCAAGAATCACATGATTATTTTGATAGAAGCAGAAAAAGCATTTGATAAAATATAGCATCCCTTCATGCTCAAAACGTAGAAAAAATAGGGATAGTGGACCATTCCTTAACATTGTAAAGGCCATCTATGTTAAGCCCATGGCCAATATCATTCCAAATGGTGAAAATCTTAAAAATTCCCCTACAAACTGGAACAAGGCAGGGATGCCCTCTTTCACCAATTCTATTTATCATTGTTCTTTAAACTCTAGCCCGAGCAATTAGACAGACCAAGGAAATTAAACTGATATAAATAGGAAAAGAAGAACTCAACTTATACCTATTTGCTGATGACATTATCATATATTTAGAGGAACCAGGAAATTCCACCAGGAAACTTTTAGAACTCATAAGTGAATTCTTAAAAGTAGCAGATTACAAGATCAATGCTCATAAATCCAATACATTTTTATACATAAGTGATGAATCTTCAGAAAGAGAAGTTAGGAAAACTACCACATTCACAATAGTTTTGAGAAAAATAAATTACTTGGAATCAATCTCACAAAAGAGTTGAAAGACCTCTACAATGAGAACTACAGAACACAAAAGAAAGAAATTAAAGAAAACCTTAGAACATGGAAAGAACTCCCATGTTCTCGGATAGTCAGCACTAATATTGTCAAAATGGCCATACTACCAAAAGTGCTATATAGATTCAGTGCAATTCCAATTAAAATTCCAATGATGTACCATGCTGAAATAGAGAAAGAAATAATGAAATTCATCTGGAAGAATAAGAAGCCCAGATAGCTAAAGCAATCCTTAGCAGGAAGAGTGAAGCAGGGGTATCTCTATACCAGACCTTCAACTATACTACAAGGCAATACTAACAAATACAGCATGGTATTGGCACCAAAATAGACTGGTAGATCAATGGTACAGAATAGAGGACATGGACATAAACCCAAATAAATACAATTTTCTCATACTAGACAGAGGTGCCAAAAGTATGTAAAGTCTCCATTGCCTCTTCAACAAATGATGCTGGGAAAACTGGAAATCCATAAGCAACAGAATGAAAAAACCCCTGTCTTTCACCCTGCACAAAAATCAACTCAAAATGGATCAAGGACCTTGGAATCAGACTGGAGACCGTGAAACTTACAGAAGAAAAAGTATGTCCAAATCTTCAACCTGTCTGCTTAGGATCACACTTCCTTAAGAGGACGCCCATAGCACAAGAAATAAAAGCAAGTATCAATAACTGGGATAGATTCAAACTAAAAAGATTTCTCTCAGCAAAGGAAACTATCAGCAATGTGAAGAGAGAACCTACAGAGTGGGAGAAAATCTTCTTCACTCATACTTCAGATAGAGCAATAATTTCCAGAATATATAAAGAACTCAAAAAACTGTACACGAAGAATGCAAATATCCCAATCAACAAATGGGCTAAGATAATGATCAGACACTTCACAGAAGAAGATTGACAAGCAATCAACAAACATATGAAAAAATGTTCACCATCTTTAGTAATACGAGAAATGCAAATCAAAACTACACTAAGATTTCATCTCACCCCAATTAGTATGGTGATTATCAAGAATACTTGCAACAATAGGTGTTGTGGAGGATGTGGAGAAAAAGGTACACTCATACATTGCTGGTGGGGCTGCAAATTAGTGCAGTCACTCTGGAAAGCAGTGTGGATATTCCTTAGATAACGTGGAATAGACCCACCATTTGACCCAGCTATCCCACTCCTTGGCCTATGCCCAAAGGACTTAAAATCAGCATACTACAGATATACAGCCACAACAATGTTCATAACTGCTCAATTCACAATTGCCAGATTGTGGAACCACCCTAGATGCCCTTCAATTGATGATGGATAAGAAAATTGTGGCATATATGTATATACAATGGAATATTACTCAATCTTAAAAAATTAAAATTATGACACTTGGAGGCAAATGGATGAAATTGGAGAATATCATGGTAATTGAGATAAGCCAATCTCAAAAAAACAAAGAAGGAATAATCTTGATGATAAGCGGATGACAACACATAATGCAGGGTGGGAGTGGGTCAAGAATGGAGGAAGGAGGGACTGCATAGAGGAATATGAGTGGTGGGTGGGAGAAAATAATAACAGAATGAATCAAAAACTATTACCCTAGGTAAATGTATGATTACACAAATGGTATGCCTCTACTTCGTGTACAGAGAAACAAGATGTATCCCATTTGTTTACAATAAAAATGAATTTAAAAAAACATACAGAAATCAATAAAGGTAATTTATCATACAGTAGACTTACAGACATGAATCAAATGATTATATCAATAGATACAGAAAAAGACATTTGACAAAACATAGCACCCCTTCATGTCAAAACACTAGAAAAATTAGGGTTAGCAGGATCATACCTTAACATTGTAAAAGCTATGTATGCTAAAATGAAGGACAACATCATTCTAAATGGAGAAAAATTGAAAACATTTCCTCTAAAAACTGTAACAAGACAACAAGGTCCTTCTCACCTCTTTTATTTAACATCATCCTTGAAACTCTAGCCAGGGTAATTATACAGAAGAAAGAAATTAAAGGGATATGAATAGGAAAACAAGAACTCAAATTATCACCATTTGCTTGTGATATGATTCTATATTTAGAATATAAAATATCTCCTGGAAATTTCTAAAACTAATAAATAAATTCAGCAAAGTTACAGGATAAAAAACTAATACTCATAATTCAAATGCATTCCGATACATCAGTGATGAATCCACTGAAAGAGAAATTTGGAAAACTACACATTCACAATAGCCTAAAATATTTGTAAATACATCTACAATGAAAGCTACAGAACACTGAAAAAAGAAATTGAAAATGAACATAGAAGATGGAAAGATCTCCCATGCACTTGGATAGGTAGAATTAACATTGTGAAAATGGCCACAGTACCAAAGCATTGTACAGATTTAATGCAATTCATATTAAAATTCCAATGACATTCTTCAGAGAAATAGAAAAGACAATGATGAATTTCATTTGGAAAACAATAGATACAGAATAACCCAAGCAATCCTCAGTGAGAAAAGTGAAGCAGAAGGCATCACAATACCAGACCTTAAATTATACAACAGAACCATAGTAATAAAAGTGGCATGGTATTGGCACCAGTAAAATATGTACACCAATGGTACAGAATAGAAGACAAAGAAACAAACCCACATAAATACAGTAATCTCAAACTAGACTAAGTTGCGAAAAATATACATTGCCGAAATGATAGCCTCTTCAACAAATGGTGTTGGGAAAACTGGAAATCCATATGTAGCAAAATAAAATTAAACTGCTCTCTCTCACACTGCACACACAGAAAAAAGTCACTCAAAGTGGATGAAGGACTTAGACGTTAGAACAGAGTCCCTGTACCTAGTAGAAAAAAAAGCAGGCCCAAATTTGTATTGTGTTGGCTTAGGAACTGACTTCCATAACAAGACTCCAAAAGCACAAGAAGTAAAATAAAAAAATCAATAAATGGGATGGAATCAAACTTAAAAGGTTCTTCACAGTGAAGGAAGCAATCAATAACATGAAGAGAGAACTGAGAGAGTGGGAGACAATCTTTACCACATGCACTCAAGTAGAACACTAATCTCCAGGATATATAAAGAACTAAAAACTTTAACACAAAACCCCCACAAATAACCCAATCAACAAATGGGCTAAGAAACTGAACAGACAATTCATGGACAAAGAAATAAAAAGATTAACAAATATATGAAAAAATGTTCAACATCTGTAGCAGTTAGAGAAATGGGAATCAAACTACAATGAGATTCCATCTCACTCTAGTCAAGAATACAAGCAACAATGAATGTTCATGAGGATGTGGGGGAAAATGTTCACTCATACATTGCTAGTGAGAATACAAATTGATGAAACCACTCTGGAAATCAGAGGGGAGTTCCTCAGAAAACTTGGAATAAAACCACCTTTTGACCAAGTTATCCCACTCCTAGGTTTACATGCAAAGGACTTAAAATCACCATAATACAGTGACACAGTTACAACAATGTATTTAGCAACTAAAATCACAATAGCTAAATTATGGAATCAACTTAGGTGTCCTTCAACACATGAATGGTTAAAGAAAACGTGGTACGGGCTGGGGAGATATCTCAGTTGGTAGAGTGCTTGCCTTGCAAGTTCAAGGCCCTGGGTTCAATCCCCAGCATTTAAAAAAAAAAAGAAAAAGAAAAAAAAAGAAAATGTAGTACATATTATACAAGGTAATATTATTCAACCATAAAGAATAATGAAATTATGGCATTTGCTGGTAAATGGATGGAACTAGAGACTATCATGTTAAGAGATATAAGCCAATGCAAAACCAAAGGCCAAATGTTCTCTCTAATATATGGATGCTAAAACACAATAAGGGGTGGTGAAGGGAATAACAGAAGTTCAATGGATTATATAAAGGGGAATGATGGGACGGGAGGGGTGGAAATAGAAAAGACAGTACAATGAACTGCACACAACTTTCAAATGACATGTATGAAGACATGACCAGTGTAACTCCATGTCTTGTACAACCACAAAAAGGGGAAATCATACTATATGTATATATATGATATGTCCAAATGCATTTTACTGTCATGTGTAACTAAAAATAACAAATAAAAATGTGAAAGATTAAAAGAAAGATAATTCTTTTGATATCATTTAAGATTCACACTTGTGTTAGCCCCACCAAAAGTAAACAAAGCTGGAGGCTAGAAAGGAAGGATTCTTAGTCAGGAGTGCCTCACAAAAGAGACTGTCAGAGTCATAAGCCTTTTTTGAGTAATTTTGAGACCTGAAAATCTTCCTAACCTTTACATAGGGAGGCCTGAAGTGTGTGTCTGTTCTTGCTACTATGATTATCTAGCCCTGATATTTATTCCTCCTATTGACCTTCAAGATGCAATGTGACACTTAAAAGAACTAACTAAATTTACCTAGAAAGTCCTAAGTGACAGAAATAAAGGAATCTCTACTAAACACTGAGGTAATGCCAATGGAAATGTGTATTACAAAACTCAGATGGTATTAGATACCTTACCTATAGGTCAAGGGAAATATTTCATTATAATGGAAATACAGGAAATATGACATTATAAAAACTAAATTGTTGTGTTAATGTTTCTAACAACTCTGCTGATTTTCTAAAGTCTTAAATTTCTCTGAATAAAATATAAAAAGACAGGAGATGTAGCACAGTGACTGGTTCAGTGATCCTGGGTTCAATTCTCAGTTCCAAAAAAAAAAAAAATAAGAAGTCACTGGTCACTGGAAGATGACCAGGGGAGGAGATGGTCCCTGTTTACAATAAATCCCACGACCATGAGTACTCTCACCACTGAGGACTTATCACCATGACAACTCTCACAACAGGTTCAGTATTTTAACATGACCAATGTGGGTCAAATGGACAGTATTTTAATTAGGTTTTCTAAAGTAACCAATGGGGAAAAAATTGGACAATACTCTAATGGAGATTCATAAAGTAACCAATGGGAACAACTGGGGGAAGGTCTTCAATCAGGTCCATATAGGAAAGAGAATGCCACACAGCTCAGCATGTAAGACACTAGTTAAAAGAAACAATACAGCTTGCTTTTCTCTCCCCCTGACTCTCTTCCTCCTCCTCACTTTCCACTCTCTCTAGCGTGTGCCCTTTCTCTTTCCCTTTCTTTTCCTCTCATTTTCTCTCTTACCCTGCAGGGAGACACTCTGTTTGCTTAATAAACTCCCTTATTTGAAAAAAAAAAGAAACAATGCAATAGTTTCTTTTAAATGCTGAAGAATGACTATGTTTTGGGTTTAACCATTTTGCGAGGTGTTTAATATCAAGTTGGTCAAATTGACTTGCTCCTGTCTTGTTAAAGAGTCAGTTGAGTTTCCACAGGGGTCACTCATGGGGAACTTGAGAGCAATTTCTTCGTTCCTTTAGTGTCATTTGCTAGGTAGAGGCTCCTTGATGAGATGGCTTCCCTTGGAGTCATCAGGGATGTCTCCCTTTTTCAATGACCCTCCTCTGCAGTTGGTGCACGGATTGACTTTTCATCCTCCAGTGGTCTCATTAATCTCCCTGATCAGGAGGGCCTGTGACCCAGAGTTGCAAAGTTCCCTAGAGAAGTCCTCTTGTTTCCTGGATTCAAGCTGACTCTGAGGGCAAGAGCCAAATACTGAATTTTCTTGTCCTCTGATTTTAATCTCAATCTCTAAGTTTGATCTTAAACATTCAGCAAGCCAGTCTCACCAGTCATAAAGTAAGAGTACAGGGCTTGAACTTCAATGTCTATAACTTTACAGTTATTTAACCTTTTCTTTAAGTGGAGTCTGTATTAGTACTGGAAGTTAGCCTTATACACTATCTGATCTGTAGGAGATGGCTTATTATCACAAGTTACCTATGTTGTATATTCATGGTAGTACCTTTGCTAAACTAACAGGTTACAGTTTGACAAAATAAAATTAGCAAGAATAAAAATGTATTCAGCTCATATAATAGCTATCTTGAATTTTGGGTGAGAATTTTGGTTCTATATTATATCCACTATTTGAGATCACAGTAATTCCAAAACAAGAACCAAACCATTGACTATAACTTTAAATAAGCTGAAGCCTGGCTTATTTTGGAGCCACTCTAAAATTCAGTAAGGTGGGAGGCAGAGCCTTATCTGAGGTAAGGCGTGGTCCCTCACATATCATAAGTGTTCTAATTCTGATGCTGATCTTTGACTTTCTTAAATATCATTTTGTTTATATATATTGTTTCCTGATTCTATATGAACATTAGTTAACCCAATTTTACATTATATCCAAAATATGAATCAAAGAAAGGCTGAGAGAACTCTTAATTTTCCTTTTGTATGACAAAGTGGCAAAATGTTTTTTTATGTTTCACAATATTAACCTTTAGAACAATCAGAGTCTCACTAACTTTTAGAAATACATTTACATTTAAAATTTTTTATCTTAGTGTAAAAAGTAACAAATTTTACATATAGCCTACTGATAACAGGTCCATGAGCACTAAATGACAGAAACAAATCACCAATAAAATTTACTCTTTATAAGTTTAAAATTACCATTACAGACAAATTTAATTTGGAGAAGAGAAGTTTGATAAATTTCTGCTTTAAAGACTTGTATACCTGGAAGAAATTAACACATATAATATACAAATAATGACATTTCCAATTACCTTGATACCTTTATGTTAACCAAATTTAGTTTTTAAAGAAAACTTTATACTCTGTAAAATAGTACAATACTCTAACAGTTGTTTAATCATAATTGTGTAAACCCCAATTTTTAAGACTAATTGTTCTAAAGAATAAACATTAACAGACATAATGTTAAGAGTAAATTAGTGTTTCTAAGAAATCTTGTTATTTTAACATATAGATTAAGCTTTCAATTATATCAGTACATTAGTATTTGACCTTAGGAAAAACCTTAAATAACTTTAACTTATTGTCTCACATACATATAACCAACGTAGTTATACACAAACTTCTTGATATTTGCCCTTTACTTACACACAGACTGTCTTAGCACTTACTTAAACCCTCATGCTTACCACATAAGCATTATCTTACCCAGGAAGATTTTGTTCTTCACTAAATATTTTTCCATATTTAGAACCTTTTATTTTCTCTTTCCTATCTGTTGACCACTGTTGTTTGCATCTTGAAATGACTTTTATGAAATTTCTGAATTTAGATAAATTACTCCATTTTAACAAGATTACATATAATGTTATTTATAGTACTCTAATTGAAACACAGTTGAAACTTTTGGGGCCCTTTTTATGTCATAGAACTGTACCTGTTAGGACTTAACTCTTAGTTACCTTGTTATTAGTGATGACACAAAGCAATTTTAAACCCTTTTTATTCACCAATCTATAAAAACATCAATAACATTTAAGTATGTTACCCCATGGAATTTAAGGAGTTAAGAGTACTTGATGTTATTCAATAATTAACATTTTAATTTTGTAAATTAATCAGATGTCTCTAACAAACACATTTGAGTAATCTTATACATGTTAAGTGTCGCTCCCGCCAGCAAGAACGACCCGGAGACGTGATGGGTGGCAAACTTCCCTATTAACAGCTGATTCTTCTTTTTATTTCTTCCCTTTCTGGGAAGTTATTGTCACTTATATAGGTTATATCAACTAATTAGAATATTCACGATATGTGGGGAAAAGATAGACGTATATGGGTATAACTTGAAGCACCTAAGAATCACGCAAGAATCATGCAGAGGCCTTGACCAATTACTGAGACTTCCTCAAGGTGAAGTTAGTTGTATACGTGCAGAATAGCAGTTTTTCAACTGCACTGGCAGCTTGCCAGGCGCCATCTTGGCCAGGCTCCACCTAGGGCCAGGGGTCCGTACGCAACCCCGACAGATCCCCCTTTTTTCTTTTAAAAGAAAAGCTCGGGACCAAGCCTGTCTTAGGCGGAGTGGTCAACTACCGTCCTTACCTGTCATCGGATAACTGTAGAGCATGCTACAGCTCCTGTCTTAGGTTGGTACAGAGTTACCTACTACCTTACCCGTCTGGTCAATGGTCCAGCCTCGCGAGCCACACTTGTGGGGAGCTGCCGGCCTCTAGGGCAGCCATGGCCTGATGGAAGATGATACGATCTCTCGCTTGACTCTGGCGCATGCGCATGATAAAGCATGTGAGGAAGATAACAGTAATAACCATGAACATACAAAAGGCTCCCATACCTGCCCATTGCTTTACAAAGCTGAAAGAAGAGGATATCCAACTTAGCACTTCAGACATTGGCGCTATATCGACTCTAGTAGCGTTAAGGCTAACAATTTGAGATCTAAGAATAGCAGTAAGATTATCAAATGTATAAGACCAATTTGTTTGTAGCTGAGCAGACAAGATTCTAGACAAGTTTGCTGCATAGCTGAAGTTATGGTAAGCTACAGGTGTAACGCACAGTCCCGCCAGATGATAAATACATCCCACGTTTAACAGTTCCTGTAAAATGTCCATTTGTTCTTGAAGTAAGTCCACTCGCTGGTTCATAAGGAGTATGCCTGCTGTTAGATGTTGGTTTAGGGTCTCTTTAGTCTGTAAGGCTGCAGCTATATTTTCGGCCAAGTGATTGACTGCTGTTGCTGTAGGTATGGCAGTTGCTAGTGCTGCTGTTGCAGAAACCACTATTGCAGTGACCATAGCCGCTGTGATGTCAAATTCTCTCCTGTTTCTTGATAGTAACACTGGCAATTTTGCATCTGTAACAGAGACTGGGACTGGTAGGAAGGTAGGAACACACATTAAGTCTGCCAGCAGGAACCTAGAAGCATTTTAACATTGAGAGATAGCACAAATCTGAAGTACAATTGAGAGAAGCAGTTGTTTTGTTACATAGTTGAACTGTTCCTCCTAAGAGACTAAAAAGAGGTAGTAAGTTAGTTTATTCCGTGGAAACACACAAACTGAGCCGCAGCTCCAGTAAAGCACCGGGTTACCCTTATTACCCAGAGTTAAAAAAAACCCCAAAACAAAGAGACAAAGAGAAAGTTTATCTTTAGGGGACCTGAAGGTCTCCTCTATTCCCCCTTTTTGTTTTATTAAACAATTTTTTAACGTTAAATGAGTGCGTTCCACTACACCTTGTCCTTGAGGATTATAAGGAATTCCTGTGATGAGTTGTATATTAAAAGTTTGTGTAAATTGTAAGAAACTTTTAGATGTGTAAGCCGGCCCATTATCAGTTTTAATGATTTTTGGGATGCCCCAGGCTGCAAATGCCTGTAAACAATGTTGTACAACATCTTTAACTTTTTCTCCAGTGTGAGCAGAGGCCATGATCACCCCTGAAGCGGTGTCTACTGAAACATGAATATACTTAAGGTTTCCAAATTCTAAGAAATGAGTAACATCCATTTGCCAAATATGATTAGGTAATAGTCCCTTTGGATTTACTCCAACAGACTGTACTGGCAATAGAGGAGCACAATGTTGACATGTTTTAACAATTTGTCTAGCAACATCTTTAGAAATATTGAATTTTCTTTTAAGGGTGGTGGAATTAACATGAAATTGGGTATGGAACATTTTAGCCTGTTCTAACATAGTAAAAGCAAAAACAGTTTTTGTTGTCTTATCAGCTTTAGCATTAGCTCTGGCAAGTGGGCCAGGCAGCCCAGAATGAGCTCTAATATGTCCTATATAAAAGGGATACTTGCGGTCCAAGATTAAGGCACGTAAAGTACGAAAATAAGGAGCAACAGCGGACCCATCAGGGATATAAGGAACAGTCTCCAAACAAGGCACTGACTGTACTATATAATGACTGTCAGATAATAGATTAAAAGGCTGTTTTATCATAATGTTAAAAGCTAAAACTACTGCAGCAAGTTCTACTACTTGGGCAGATGAAGGAGGAAGAATTATAGTTTCTGTTTTATTTCCAATTATTACAGCCCAACTCCATTTTTTGAACCATCAGTAAAGACCATTTGGCAATTTAGCAAAGGCTGTGCTCTGGTAATTTTAGGGAATATAACAGGAGTGTTTTTACAAAATTGTATCCAAGGATGTTTAGGATAATGATTATCAAAAGTTGCTGTAGTTGAACAGTGTAAAACAGCCCAATCGTCATCATGTTGAACTAACCACTGTATTTGAAGTTTGGTATAGGGGACAATAACAATCTTAGGGTGGCTTCCAAATACTGTAACACAGGCTTCCAACCCCTTATATATCAACTGAGCTGTGGCTTTTGGAAATGTCTGTAACTGTTTTGTAGGCGATGCCGGGAGATTAATACTTTGTAAAGGTCCTCCTTGCCATATAATTCCATATGGACTATGTTGTTCTGGAATAATGATTAACATTAGAGGCTGGGATGGATCACATCTTTCTGTGTGATTTAATTGTAATCTTTGTTCTATCAAATTAAGAGCTCTTTGTCCTTCTGGAGTAAGGGTCCTAGGAGAACAAAGATCAGGGTCTCCTTTAAGTATGTCAAATAAAGGTTTTAATTCCCCTGTGGTAATTTTTAAATATGGCCTGATCCAATTTATATCTCCAAGAAGTTTTTGAAAGTCATTTAAAGTTTTAAGTTCACTAGTTCTAATAGTTAATTTTAGTGGCTTTACCATAGTAGCCGTAAGTTTAGTGCCCAGATATTCTTGAGTTTCTCCCATCTGTAACTTTTCTGGAGAAATGTTTAAACCATATTGTTGTAGAGTAGATACTAAGAATTGCAATGCCTTTTCTAAAAATTGCTTCTCTTGATGACAAATTAAAATATCATCCATATAATGATAAATCATTAGCTCAGGAAAAGCCTCCCTAGTAGGTTTTAAGGCTCTGTCTACATATATCTGACATAAAGTGGGACTATTAGTCATGCCTTGAGGCAGTACAGTCCATTCAAATCTTTGATCTGGCTGAGCATGATTGAGAGAAGGTAAAGTAAAAGCAAATCGCCAACAATCCTTTGCATGTAATGGAATCGAGAAAAAACAATCTTTTAAATCTAGGATAATGGTAGGCCAATTTTTTGGTAAGGCTGTAACTAAAGGCAAACCACATTGAATGGGGCCCATGGGGAACATTTGTGCATTAATGGCTCTTAAGTCATGTAACAATCTCCACTTGCCAGACTTCTTTTTTATAACAAAAATTGGTGTATTCCATGGAGAAGTAGAAGATTGTAGATGCCCTGTTTGTACTTGTTCTTGAACCAGTTTATGAGCCGCTTGTAACTTTTCTGTAGTTAAGGGCCACTGTGGAATCCATTGCGGCTTATCATCTTTCCAAACTATTGGAATAGGTGTAACAACAGTGGCCCCTACATAAAACCCATCCCTTTGAAATCATTTTTTGGAGGAGGAAGAGGGGTGGGTTGTGAAGACCCTTGTTGTTCTTTCCCTAATCCTAGGCCTTCTGTATACTTCATTTTCCTCATCATCTCTGTCACAGGTCCTGAAATACTTGTTGTTAATTTAGCATTCATCTGAGTTAAGACATCTCTTCCCCATAGGGAAATAGGTATTTTACAGATATATGGTTGAAAAACCCCTGAATGGCCTTCATTATCCCTCCAGGACAGCGAAGCAGCACTCTGATTAGGTGATTGAGCCACACCCAAACCTTGTAGGTTTTGATTAGCTGTAACTACAGGCCAACCTTTGGGCCAAACTGCTTCACTTATTATACTTTTATCAGCTCCTGTATCCAATAATCCTATAAAAGGTTTATGTCCTATTGTTAACTGCATAATGGGTCTATCCTGAAGGTCCATAGTAAAATTAGCCCAGGGTCCGCCTGTAGACCCGAATCCTTTATCTCCTCTTGTTGTCTCCTTACTAGGCCATAAGGAATGCTGGCTAGGCAAAATTAACATTTGTGCTATTCTGTCTCCTGGAGAAACGACTGTAATCCCTTTAGGTGAAGAAACCATAGCCCTAACTTGTCCTTGAAAGTCTGGATCAATTACTCCTGGGTGGACTATAAGACCTCTTAGAGTAGAAGAACTTCTGCCTAGGAGCAACCCTACTGAGTCTGTGGGAATATTGCCATTCCAGTCTGTATCTAATATTTGTACACCCATCTCGGGCGTTAATACGAGTCTGGAGGTGGCACAGATGTCCAGTCCTGCGCTCCCTGAGGTGGCCCTTCTGGGACCTGCATGGAGTGTACCTTCTGATCTGATGGCGGATAAGTCCACCTGGGTTTGGTTGGTAAAGACATTGCCACCCCGTACATTTGGTTTGGGCCCCGAGGTGCTGGGCCCGGTCTCCCGTTTTTTGAATTCCCCCAATTATTAGGTGGTAATGAATTTCCATCAATGTCAGCAACAGATCTACAATCACTCGCCCAATGGTTCCCTTTTCTACATCGGGGGCATAATTGAGGTTTAGAAGGCTTAGGTCCCCCCATATTTCTTGAGGATGATGTAGTTAGCGTTCTCCCAAATACTCTTTGAGGACACTGTTTTTTAATGTGTCCCTCTTGTCCACATTGAAAGCATTCTTTGGGGCGAGCTTGTATGGCTTGAGCAAATGCTGCAGCCATAACCTGTCCCTGAATCACTGGCTCTGTTATCTCTCTGCAGATTTTAATATAGGCAGAAAGATCCTTATTTTTCCATGGCCTTATAGCTTCTCTACAGAATCTGTTTGCATTTTCAAAAGCCAATTGTTTTATCAAAGGCATAGCTTGGTCTGCATCCCCAAACATCCTACCCGCTACTTGCATAAGTCTGTCTACAAAGTCTGCATAGGGCTCATTAGGTCCTTGTACTATTTTTGATAATTGACCTTGTAAATCCCCAGGGCCACGCAGTGTCTTCCAAGCTCTGGTAGCGGCTGTAGCTATCTGTTGATAAACTGCCCCTGGATACTGACTCTGCATCTGATTCCCACTGAACTGACCAGTACCCGTTAGCATTTCTAGATTCCATTGTGGATTACCAGCAGCAGCATTTCTGCGTGCAGTTTCCTGGCAAAAATCCTGATTTTGAACCTTCCATTCGATATATTGCCCTCCACTCAAAACTGCTCTTGCCAAATTGCTCCAATCATCAGGAGTAAGAAAGAGGGTAGACATAGATTCTACAATAGATACTGTAAATGCTGCTTGTGGTCCATAAGTACTAACTGCTTCTTTAAGCTGTTTTACCAATTTAAAATCCAAAGGCTGGTGAAACCTTTGTTGATTTTGATCTTCCATAACAGGGTAAAACCCTCTTTCAATCCCATAGATTTCTTTCCATCTTTTTATTTTACACTCTGAACAAGAACATTCCTTACTATGATTTGAGTTAAAGGGCGGAGGCCGTCCATAAGGTGGCGCTGAAGGAGCACAAGTCACTTTCTGAGTTACTTCCTCATTTACTTTGAAGTGCGCCACAGGCTTTACTTTCTCTTTGTGTCCTGTCTGCGGTTTCGTTAGCACTTCCTCCTTCTTTTTCCACTGCGCCATTGCATATTTTTGTAAGCTCAATTCCTTTAAAGCCTCTTGTAACGCCTTTTCTTTGTCTTCTAGCTGTTTCCCTATGCTCTCCAATTCCCTTAATGCCTGTTGACTAATTGAACCAGCTTGGGAACACTTTGTTTCTTCACTAATTTTATTTAACTCCATCTCTGAGAGTCCCTCTTCGCTCTCATCAGAATCTGACTGAGCGCTAACAGAGCCATTTTGTGACTCTTCTTTTACCTTTTCTAACACTTCCTCTCCCTGCTCAACTGCCTTTTGTAACGCCTCCCGAGGGGAGCGCAAGCAAGTTCTGACCAAAGACCAAACCGCTAACGTCCCCGGGAGTGTGACCGGACAACGCTTTAAATCTTCCCCCAGGTGTTCCCACTGTGGGATAGTTAGCAATCCTTCCTCCAGAAACCAAGGTGAAATCTCCTCTACCTGCTTTAAAAATGCCCGAGCGGTTTTTGTCTTTAAGGAAGTGCCGTTAGCTTTAAGAATTTCTTTCAAGGGACCTTCCATTCGATATCTAGCAACCTCGTTCCCCATTTTTTGAGGAAACTTTCACCTCTCGTTCCTAGGAACTTTATCACAATCACAATATTATCGTCTCTAGGAAACCTCCCTGTCCACTGACAGATCTGGGTGCACACTTTCACCGATCCGTTGCTCACCTCACTCACCTCTCCGCGGCATGTAAGATTCCCGGGGTTCAGCACCACTTGTCGCTCCCGCCAGCAAGAACAACCCGGAGACGTGATGGGTGGCAAACTTCCCTATTAACAGCTGATTCTTCTTTTTATTTCTTCCCTTTCTGGGAAGTTATTGTCACTTATATAGGTTATATCAACTAATTAGAATATTCACGATATGTGGGGAAAAGATAGACATATATGGGTAAACTTGAAGCACCTAAGAATCACGCAAGAATCATGCAGAGGCCTTGACCAATTACTGAGACTTCCTCAAGGTGAAGTTAGTTGTATACGTGCAGAATAGCAGTTTTTCAACTGCACTGGCAGCTTGCCAGGTGCCATCTTGGCCAGGCTCCACCTAGGGCCAGGGGTCCGTACGCAACCCCGACAGTTAAGTCTAATTTATTTATTTTACTGTAAAACCAAAATGTCAGACAAGTGATTTGAAGAGTATCTGCTGGCTCTTTCATGTTGAAGAAAAGTCCTAGAAACAATTGATATTATACATTTTAGAAACATCAACATTTTATTAGTTTGACCACCTAGAGACTTGTGAGTTAATTTCAAAACACTTACTTTTATTAGTGTACCCAATTTAAATGGAACCTTTTTAAATTATATGAATTAAAAGTATTTGGATCCATTTTTTTAAATTTTTAATTTTTAAGCACTTGTTAGTCATGTCAATTTTGTTATCAGGTATAAAATAGACAACACGACATTAGACAACATGATATACACATAACACTAAAGCGAAGGCCTTGTAACATTTATCTCCATTGCAATGTAGCAGATGTTAAAAAATAACTGTAGAGTTGGATAAAAAATAGAACTGATCAAAAAAGTCATGAACTCAAAAAAATATAATTTAAGGAAAAAACAAGATTCCTGGAAAAATAACGTGACTTAATTATTATAGTAAAGCACCATACAATTTCCTTTTGCTGGAGTTCAGGTAAGACTGTTTTTTTTTTTTTTTTTTTTTTTCTTTTTGATCTTGAGACTGGACTCCCCTTGGGCCCTCTGGCTTCCTCAATTTACATTTACATTTCAGTATAAGCCTTGACTGAGATCTGAAAGGAGCTGAGATAACAGGCTCTAGCAGAAACTTGATGTGTATGGCATTTTAACCATTTCTCTCAGGACAGGTTTGAATGTCAAAGAAAATTATGATACCTAATTTTCCATTACTTTTGAGAATGAAGTTACTATGCTAAGCTCCTCACTGAGATATGCCATTGGCTACTGAGCTGCCCATGCCTGCCTATCCAGGATTTATTTTCCTCTCAATGACAAACAGTTTAAATTTTGCTTCATAGATAAGCTGAGGACAGGAGTTTGAAGTAAGGACCATTTTTGATATCCCTGGGGAAGAGGATATTGTCCTATGGTGATTATTTTTCTGCCCTAGTTTGTGGGTTCCTTGAGACAGTTGCAATCCCAAGTATTGAACCAATTGGCATAACTAAGTTTTATTCTTTGAGATCTTATAATTTCTATCAGCTAATAAACTTAGAAACTCTGTAATGGCCTTTGGATATTTCGCCTTCATAATTAAGTCTTTGACTTGTTCAAGAAACATATGGTTACCAATTTATGACTGAGCTTGTAGGCTAACATAAGCATTACACCCTGTAATCATGTCCAATACTAAGGGGATATTGTATGCCAAATTATTACATGTTGTTTATTTTGCTTCCTCCTCATAGGAGGCTTTCCATTGCAAAAATTGGGGGCAAGTTAAACAGGCTTTTAAGCCAATCGAAGGGAGTTTGAAGATTAGCAGACCATTGGTTAAGTACTTCTTCAAAGTAAGGGGAGTCAGGACCAGAATCTTGTGATGCCTTCCTAAGGAGGGAATAGGTCTGGGAGTGGGGTAGGGATCACAGGCCTTTCACCCCCATCAGGGCTCCAATTGATGGGGTATGCTGCAAATGGATTCTTGGGAGAGAAAGAAGACCCGTTTAAAGCTTCCAACTTCATGGAGGGAACTATGGAGGGAGCGGAAGAGAGCAATTTATTCCAAGGGTATAGAGGGGGATGGGCAGATGGCAGGAAGCCTTTGTTATTCAGTTTCTTCCTCCTCATCCTCAGAAGTTACAATGCTTGAAGCTGAGGCTCAAAGGGTCATTTTCTTGTCAGTAAAGAACCCTCATCCAAATTTGGGAGTCCCAGATGTTTTCAGGGCTGAAAACATTTCCACAGTGCAAAGATTACCAATTCATCCCCAAAACAGTTGAGATCTTTTGGTTTTGCTTTAAGCCTGTGTTATGAGAGAAGTGCCTTTAAGGTGTCGAGTCATGGTGCTTGCTTTGGGTGGGGGCAAATTTCCCCTTGTTATGGAGTGGAGTTATGTGAAAGGGTAGTGTTGAGTTGTGGATTGGAGTAAACAAATCTCTCAAGAACAAAGAGAAGGACTGTAAAGTAACCTGCAATGAATATCCCTAAGCCTAAGATAGGGGACCAACAGGACAAAGGGAACCTATTTTCCGACCTACAGAGAGGTGTTTAGGATCCAATGTCTCATGCTTAGTGAGGGACTTCCATGAGTCATCAGTTCACAGTCCTATACCCGCAAGGTGTCTTGGGTAGAAATCTCCACAGAGGGAGATGTGGCTCTGAATTCAGGGGGATCAATCCCTTATGTGAATTTGCAAGGAGAACTGAAAGTTAAAGTAGAGCCACTGGTGGAAAGGCACCCAATATGAGGGAGTGACAGTGTGTGCCTATTCTTGGGGATCAGGACAATACAAGGAAGAAAGGGGGAAGACAGGTCCTGTGCTCACCCTCACAGAACCATCAGCACACCAAACACAAAGGGGCCCTTACTGAATCAGGGGTGACTCGCCAATCCCAAGGTGTGTGAGTAGTTGAGGCACGTTGGGTGCCAGATGTAGTTTTTCTTGTTCCTGGCTAGCTTATATGTGGGGTAAAGGCTTGGAGTCAAGACCCACACTCTGGGAGTTGGGTGGAAGCAGGCTTGTGGTGAGCAGCCTACAAACTCGTTTATTGTGGGAACAGCTATACATTTTTTTAGGTTTCTTGCCCAATCACAATGTGCCACAGGGGACCAGACCACCAGGTACCTATATGGGTTCCCTTGGTAACACTGAGTCATTTTGGGGGCATTGTGTACTTTCCTAGGTGGCCAAAGTGGAATGTTCCTCCCTGCAGGTTTACACACTTGAGACGTTCACTGCTGCCAGCAAAGAACTAGGATTTCTCCCAACAAATTAGGTTTTCTAAAGTAACCAATGAGGGGAAATTGGACAATACTCTAATTGAGTGTCATAAAGTATCCAGTGGGAACAAATGGGGAAGGTCTTCAATCAGGTCCATATAGGGAAAAGAATGCCGCACAGCTCAGCAAATAAGACACCAATTCCAGAGATCAGGGCCTTGAGTTTCTCTCTCTTGCTCAATCCACTCTGCCCCATAATGGGGTGCTACATCCACCTTCAACTTCAATAAATCTGTACTTTGCTTGTTACTTGTATACGTCTTGATCAGTTCTTTGTTTAGGACATCAAGTGAAGCCAGAATTGGGGACAGGCAGTTAGTGTAGAAATAGGGGATCAAGTCAAATTGAGGAAATGAAGACCAAGAGAGCCATCTGCCTCTGGAAGTTGGGAGACTGCCCCTGGGAGAATGGAATATCAAGGATCTGCAGAGTCCATTTATTACCAAATTTACCTGCCCTCGTCAAGAACTGCAAGCAAGGAGCTGCTTATTAGTGCCCCCTGGGCCCTTGCCTGGCTGAATCACTTTGGCCCTCCCCCTGTTGCATCTGCTTCTCACTTTTTACATCTCACCTACAAAACCAGGCATAGTCACATAGGCAGGAAGGAGAGATAAGGGGGGAGAGAACTGGAGAACAAAAGAGACCTTGACCTATAAAAGATGTAGGGTGTGCTGACTTCTTGAGACTTTAGAACATCAGCCATGGCCCCCTTCTCCCTCCCGGGAGAAGTCTGTATTATTACTTTCAAATAAAACCTGCTTAATATGCTTGCCTTGGCATGCTTCTCTAGTGTTCAGACTTAAACATTAGAGGGAGCAGAACTTTTCACTGGTAAATGGCAGTATCACAAGGACCTGGAACCCATCTGGGTACCCTGATGAAAACAGTTTCTTCTTTCTCTATCCTGAGAGGTGTAATGTTAGGGGACTTTGGGCAATTTCTCTCTCTGTCTTTTTGTGATGCCTGTCTATTAATTAGTACTGCTTTCCCTGCATTCTGTAAGTTTGGTTGTGCTGTGTTTCCATTTTAATTTGTTTCAAGATATATAAAATTATTTCTAATTTCTTCTTTGACCTACTCTTTGTGTAGGAGAATGATGTTTAATTTCCATGTATTTGTGATTTTCCTTAAGTTCTTCCTGTTATCAATTTCTAGTTTCATACTTTTGGGATCAGTGAAGATATGAGATGTGACTATGTCTTTATACATTTGCTGATTTTTTTGGAGCCTAACATATGATCTATCCTGGAGCATGTTCAATGAGTAGTTGATTGTTGACAGTTTGACTGTATGTCTTGTGGTGATCTTTTCTGGGGTGAATCATACAGGAGATCTTAATCTTTTGGTACCTGAATATTTAAATCTTTATCCACATTTGGAGAGTTTTTGCTTCTTCCTTCCTTCCTTCCTTCCTTCCTTCCTTCCTTCCTTCCTTCCTTCCTTCCTTCCTTCCTTCCTTCCTTCCCTTCTTTTTCTTTTTCTCTTTTTTTATCTTTCTTTCCTTTTTCCTTTCCTTTCTTTCTTTCTTTCTTTCTTTCTTTCTTTCTTTCTTTCTTTCTTTCTTTCTTTCTTTCTTTCTTTCTTCTTCCTGTTTTTCATTCTGTAGAAATAGGGATTGGTCTCAGGACTTTGTTTGTATTAGGCAAGTTCCCTAACACTGACCTATAACCCTGTCTCTTAACAATTATTTTTTAACTTTTAAGGCAGTGTCTCACTAAATTGTCCAGGCTGTCATGAACCTTGGAATTCTCCTGCCTCAGCTTTCTGAGTAGCTATGATTAAAATCATGAGCCACCAAGCCCGGCTTGATATTATTTCTTTTTAAGTGTTTTATTGATATATTATAGTTACACATGACAGTGGAGTTAATCTTGACATATTCATACATTTTTGTAATGTAATTTACTCCACTTCAGTCCTCCAGAACTCTGAATTCCCTCCCCTTGTCTCTGGTCCTGCTCCCTTTCCTCTACTCTACTGGTCTTTCTTCTAATTATTTATTTTTTAATTGTAGCTTTATACATATACATTAGTGTACAATATAATGTGACATATTCACACATGCACATGGCTTAATTTGGTCTATTGCATTCAGATATTCTCCCCTTTCCCATGCCTCCTCCCTCTCCTCAATCTCCTTCCTCTGCTCCCCATTTTTAAAAATCCCTTATTTCTTTTTAGCTATGAGAGAAGCATTCACCCTTTGAATTTCTGTGTCTGACTTATTTTACTTAGTATGATTCTCTCTAGTTACATCAATTTACCAGTAAAAAACATAATTTTACTCCTCTTTTTGGCAGAGTGAAGCTCCACTGTGTGTGTAGCACATTGTCTTTAATGGATCAGCTTGTGCAACTGAACAGGTTCTGTGATTTGGCTATTTTGAGTTGAGCTTACCTTCAAACAATTCTTAGAAAAAGAACTTTAAAATTTCTACAAGTAAAACATTTTCAGTGTGCATTTACTCATGATTTTATGACATAGATGTAAATACCTGTGTATGTAATTTGTAGTGAGATTTTATCATGAAGGGATATTGAACTGTGAAAAATGATTTTCCTGTGTTTTTTTTGAGCTAATTATGCTATTTGGTTATTTTTATTATGATACATCATGTTTTTATATTTTATATTGATTTATTTTAGTTATACATGACAATCAGATTTATATTCACATAATGATAAAAGCAAGGGATATAATTTTTTAAAATTTGGTCCCCAGTACTTCTCCTCCTCCTCACTTGTTCCCTCCCTCTGTTCCCTTTCATCTCCTTGACTGATTTTTCTGCCATATAGTTGTTTTTTTTTCTTTTAAGAAAAATCAGTGTCTTGTGTATAAATGGCCAGATTCACTGAACTATATTCATATATGTACATAAAAATATTAAGTCAGATTCATTCAACCGATTTCCCTCTCCTTTCCTTCCCTTTATTCTCTTTTGTCCACTTCCCTGATTTTTACTCAATTGTTTTTCATTCTTACATCCCTTATTTTGAATTATCCTCCACATATCACAGAAAACATTCAACCTTTGACTATTTCATACTGGCTTACTCTCTTTCTGATGATTCATAACTTATGTATAAAAATGCATTGGATTTATGAGCATCGGTATTATATCCTGTTACTTTACAGAATTCACTTATGAGTTCTAAAAGTTTTCTGGTGGAATTTCCTTGTTCCTCTAAATATAAGATAATGTCATCAGCAAGTAGGTATAGTTTGATTTCTTCTTTTCCTATTCATATCCCTTTAATTTCCTCGGTCTGTCTAATTGCTCTGGCTAGAGTTTAAAGAAAAATTATGAATAGAATTGGTGAAAGAGGGCATCTCTGCCTTGTTCCAGTTTTTAGGGGAATTCTTTAAGTTTTTCACCATTTGGAATGATATTGGCCATGGGCTTAACATAGATGGTCTTTACATTGTTAAGGAATGTTCCCACTATCCCTATTTTTTCTAGTGTTTTGAGCATGAAGGGCTGCTGCATTTTATCAAATGCTTTTTTTGCAACTATCAAAATAATCATGTGATTCTTGACTTTAAGTTTGTTGATATGGTGAATTACATTTATTGATTTCAGAATGTTGAACCAACCTTGCATCCCTGAAATCCACTTGGTTGTGGTGCAGTATCTTTTTAATATATTTTTGTATGTGATTTTGTATGTGATATTGTTGAGAATTTTTGCATCAATGTTTATTAAGGATATTGGTCTGAAATTTTCTTTCCACGATGTGTCTCTGTCTGGTTTAGGTATCAGGGTGATATTGGCTTCATAGAATGAGTTTGGGAGGGTTCCCTCCTCTTCTATTTCATGAAATACTTTGAGAAGTATTGGAATGAGCTCTTCTTTAAAGGTTTTGTAGAACTTGGCTGAGATCCCACCTGGTCCCAGACTTTTCTTTGTTGGTAGGCTTTTGATGACGTCTTTTATTTCATTACTTGAAATTGATCTACTTAAATTGTGTATGTCCTCCTTGTTCAGTTTAGGTGATTCATATGTCTCCAGGAACCTGTTGATGTCTTCGAGATTTTCTATTTTGTTAGAGTATAGATTTTCAAAATAGCTTCTAATTATGTTTTGTATTTCACTTGTGTCTGTTGTGATATTTCCTTATTCATTCTGAATTTTAGTAATTTGGGCTTTCTCTCTCCTTCTCTTTGTTAGTGTGGCTAAGGGTTTATTAAATTTGTTTATTTTTTCAAAGAACCAACTTTTTGACAATTTTTTGATACTTTCTTTTGTTTCAATTTCACTGATTTCAGCTCTGATTTTAACTATTTCCTGTGTTCTACTGCTTTTGGTGTTGCTCTGTTCTTCTTTTTCTAGGGCTTTGAGCTGTAGTGTTAGGTCGTTTATTTGTCGAGGTTTTTTTTCTTCTTTTATTGAATGCAGTCCATGAAATAAATTTTCCTCTAAGTACTGCTTTCATAGTATCCCAGAGATTTTGATATGATATTTCTTTGTTCTCATTTATCTCTGAGAATTTTTTAATTTCCTTCCTGAGTCTTCTGTTATCCATTCATCTTACAATAGTGTATTATTAAATCTCCAGGTGTTGGAGTAGTTTCTGGTTTTTACTCTGTCATTTATTTCTAATTTCAATCCATATGGTCTGATAGAATACAAGGTAGTATCTCTATCTTTTTGTACTTGCTAACATTTGCTTTGTGACATAGAATATGGTCTATTTTAGAGAAGGATCCATGTGCTGCTGAGAAGAAAATTCATGCACAATTTGTTGGATGGTACATTCTGTAAATGTCCATTAAGTCTAAATTATTGATTGTGTTTTTGAGATCTATGGTTTCTTTGTTCAATTTTAGTTTGGAGGATCGGTCTAGTGGTATAGAGGTGTGTCAAAATCACCTAGTATTATTGTGTTGTGGTCTATTTGATTTCTGGAATTGAGAAGGGTTTGTTTGACGTACATGGATGAGCCACTATTTGGCGTATAGATATTTATGATTGTTATATCTTGCTGATTTATGCTTCCCTTAAGCAGTGTGAAATGTCCTTCTTTATCCCGCCTGACTAACTTTGGCTTGACGTCCACATCATCTGATATGAGGATGGATAGTCTGGCTTTTTTGCTGTGTCCACATGCACGGTATGTTTTTTCCCATCCTTTCACCTTTAGTCTGTGGGATTCTCTTTTTATGAAATGAGTCTCTTGCAGGCAGCAAATTGTTGGATCTTTCTTTTTAATCCAATCTGCAAGTCTTCGTCTTCTGATTGATGAGTTCAGGCCATTGATATTCAGGGTTGTAATTGAGATATGATTTGTATTCCCGATCACTTGACTCATTTTTTTTTCTTTTTGAAACAACATGATTTCTCCTTTATTTGGCTGTTCCTTTGGTAGTTCCTCCCTCATTTACATCATTGCTTTTCATCTCTTCCTCGTGGAATGCTTTGCTGAGACTGTTCTATAATGCTGGCTTTCATTTTGTAAATTCTTTTAGCTTTTGTTTATCATGGAAGAATTTTATATCATGGTCAAATCTGAAGGTAAGTTTTGCTGGGTATAAGATTCTTGGTTGGCATCCATTTTCTTTCAGAGCTTGAAAAATTTTGTTCCAGGCCCTTCTAGCTTTTAGGGTCTGTGTTGAAAAATCTTGTGATATCTGTATTGGTTTCCCCCTGAATGTAATTTGATTGTTTTCTCTCGCAGTCTTTAAAATTCTGTCTTCAATTTGTATGTTAGGTATTTTCATTACAATGTGTCTTGGTGTGGGTCTGTTGTAATTTGCGTATTTGTAGTTCTATAAGCCTCATGTTCTTGATTTTTCATTTCATTCTTCAGATTTGGGAAATTTTCTGATATTATTTTATTGAATAGATTGTTCATTCCCTTGGTTTTTTTCTCTAAGCTTTCCTCAAGCTCAATGATTCTTAAATTTGGCCATTTCATTATATCCCATAATTCTTGAGGAATCTGTTCATGATTTCTTACCATCTTCTCTGTTTGGTCAACTTTGTTTTCAAGATTAAATATTTTTTATTCAATTTCTGAGGCTCTGTCTTCCAGGTGTCCTATCCTACTGGTTATACTTTCTATGGGGTTTTTAATTTGGTTTATTGTTTCCTTCATTTCAAGGATGCCTGTTTGTTTGTTTTTTCAATATCTCTATCTCTTTATGGAAATGATCTTCTGCTTCCTGTATTTGCTCTTTTAACTGTCGATTGGTGGGATCACTCAATGCCTGCATTTGCTTTATCATCTCATCATTCAATGCCTGCATTTACTCTTTCATCTCCTCATTTGCTTCCCTGATCATTTTAATTATGTACATTCTGAATTCCCCCTCTGACATTTCTTCAGCCATGCTGTCATTGGATTTTATTGCTATACCATCTAGGTTTGTTAGAGACATTTTCTTCCCTTGTTTTCTCATATTGCTCAGGTATCTACCTCTCTAGTAGTGAAATGTTGGGACATTGGAGATTTCCTCTATTGACTAATATTGTCTCTGTGGATTTCCAGTAACTCACCTCTTATCCTTCAGTAGCCTGAAGTCTTGGAGGAACTTGATAATGTGGTGTTCCACTAGGAAGTTGCCCCTCATGGGATGGTGGCCTTCAGGTGGGGTATATTCCCTGACAGTGGGCAAAGGTGCCTCTACTTGTTGACAGATGGTCAGCCAAATGGGGACTAGACTGCAGACTGGGGCATGTCTGCTCTGGGCCTGTGTCTCTGCCTCCACTGCCCTGGTGGGAAAGCCTTGCCCAGCGGGAAGACTCAACCAGTGGGGAAGTTTCACTGGTCAGCTCTCCTCTCAGCAGTTACTTTCAGTCCAGAACTACCACCCGGACTTGGAAGCCCTCCTCTGTGATGTTCCCAGAGGTCTTGATCACCACCTTGGCTGCAGAGCCTGTCTTTGTGAGGGACTCCCTCTCTGAGAAGCCCTCCTCTGCTATGTTCCCTGGGGACCGGAGGTACCACCTGGGTCTTGGACGCTCACACTGTGTCAAAGCCTCTTGCTCTGCAGCTTTCCTCTGCAATGCCTCCAGTTGAATGGGTTCTTGGCTCCAGCAGGGGAATTTCACTGGGCCACTCTACTCTATGAAGTTCCCTGCGTTTTAGGACTACTGCCCCATCTGGGGAGCCTGACCAGTTGGAGACACTCACACAGTGGCTCTGAGCTGGTCCCCAGTCTCTCAATATCTCCTCTTCTTGACTCCTGGGTCTTGTCAAAGGTCCTCTAGATTCCTGTAGTTGTCTCAGGAATAAGCTGCCCTTCCAATGATGATGACAATGCCCTCAGGAATAATTCAAAATGCCTGCACCAGCATATAAAGAAGCCTCTGGTTAGCTCTGTGATGCAGGTGGGCTGGCTGGTCTGCTGACTTGCTCCGCGATGTCAACAGACCTTGGCATGGTGGTCAGGTGGGGTCGCTCAGTGATGGCGTCTTTGCTTGGCCTGGTGGTTGGGTGGGTTAGCTGCCCACTGCCTAAATCCACAAGGAAGGCGGGTTGGGTGCCTGCCTGCTACCTCCATGGTGCAGGTAACCTGACTAACCCGACAGCTCGCTCTATGGCTTGATTTCTGTATGGTGAAATAACCTTGTGGAGGCATGTTTCTACTATGCCTAGATAGTAGAAACATTTTTGTCTTTTTAACAAAAATGGATGCTGTAATTTGTCAAAGGTCTTTTGCTTTGTGGATTAAGATATAGTCTATTTTAAAGCGGGATCCATATGCTGCTTAGAAGAAAGTGTATTCAGTCATAGATGGATGAAA
The DNA here is from genome assembly GCA_020740815.1 of Sciurus niger. NCBI lineage: Eukaryota > Metazoa > Chordata > Mammalia > Rodentia > Sciuridae > Sciurus > Sciurus niger. Next base: position 426,174 of record JAHUXG010015099.1, on the reverse strand, counting down.
TATTCTATATGTGTTTGTTCAACATGAATTGTTCATTGAACTTTTTAGTTCTGAAATTGATTTATTTTTTGTTTGTGGAATTATTTCAGTGATGAAAAACAAGTGTTAAAGTCATCCAGTATTATTTTGTTGTGGTGTTTCATTCTTGAAATTAAGAAGGGTTTCTTTGATGTGCATAGATGCTCCAATGTTTGGGACATAAATAGGTAAAATTGTGTTGTCTTGTTGATACATAATCCCCTCATGCAGTATGAAATGACCATCTTTGTACCTTCTGGTTAATTTTTAGTTGATGTTCATCCACATTATCAGAAGGAAGGATAGGAACCCTGCTTATTTATGAGATCCATGTGTGTGATATGGTTTTTTCCATCATTTTACCTTCAGTCTGTGGATGTTTTGCCTATGAGGTGAGTCTTTTGGAAAGGGCATATTGTTGGGTCCTCTTTTCTAATACAATCTTCCAATCTATGTCTTTTGATGGATGAGTTTAGGTCATTTACATTCAACGTTTTTATTGGGAAATGATCTTTATTCCCTCTTTTTCATCTATTTCAATTTTTTAATTTGAATTTGTTCCTCCTGTGATTGACTATTCTTCTAGTGTAGCTCCTCCCTTTACTTTTTTTCACTTTTATTTTTTATTACTTCTTCATAAAATGTCATATCGAGTATGTTTTCTAGTGCAGGCTTTCTCTTTGTGAAATCTTTTACCTTTGGTTTATCATGGAAGGTTTTTATTTCTTCTACAATTCAGAAGTTTAATTTGATGGGTATTGATTCTTGACTGGCATTCATTTTTTCAGAACTTTCTATATATTAATATAGGACCTCATAGATTTGAGGGTCTGGGTTGGGAAATTGGTTTCCTTCTAAATGTGATCAGTCATTATTCTCTGTCAGCCTTTAAATTCTATCCTTATTCTGTATGTTAGGCATTTTCATAATACTGTAACTTGGTGTGTGTCTGTTGCAATTTTGGATATTTGGGGTCCTATAAGTCTCCTTTACTTGATTTTCCATGTTATTCTTTAGGTATGGGATATTTTCTCATGTCGTTTCATTGAAAAGATGGTACATTCCTTGGTGTCTATCTCCAAGCCTTTTTTCATCCTGAAAAATCTTAAATTTGGTCTTTTCATGTTATCTCATATTTCATGGAACTTCTGGTCATGCCTCTTAACATCTTTTCTCCATGGTCTACTTTATTTTCAAGATTATATATCTTGTCTTCATTGCCTGAACCTCAATCTTCCAATTGATCTATTCTGTTGGTCATGAATTACAATGAATTTTTAATTTGGTTTTTGATACCTTCATTTTGAGGATTTTTTCATTTTTTTCAGAATCTCTATCTCTTTACCGAAGTGATGTTTATTTCCTTTATTATCACTCTGAATTCACTCCTTACATCATTTACCTCACACATCATTTAACTATGTGCACTCTAAACTGCTGACATTTCTTCAGTGCTGTCAATGGATTCTGTTATTAGAGTATCTTGGTTTGTTTGGGGTAATTTGTTCCCTTGCTTTTTCATGCTATCTGTGTATGTACACATCTACACACCTTATAGTATGAATCTGAGGTGGTACAGTTTCTACCCTGTAGACTTATAGTGTCCCTGAAGATTTCCAGTGCCTCACCAAGTATGGGGAGAGAAATAATAATATCCACCAGTGCAAACAATATGCAGCACTAAACCAAGTAGTTCCTGCTACTATGTCTACAGTAACAGTGATAGTTATCACAATAAACCGAAATGACATGATCTGTTATCCTCTACAATCAAAACAACAAGATTGCAAAAGTGTTTACAATTTGAATGGTTAATAAGGTGAAAACAGAATTGATATAGGATGTAATGATTATGAGGGGAAAACCTTAAATCTGATCTCTTCACATTATCCTACATTTTTTGGGTGTTCTATTCATGGTCTCTTAACATCATCTCTCAACTTTATTTTCAAAAGTATATATTTTGTCTTCATTGTCTGAAACTCAATCTTCCAAGTGACCTAGTCTGTTTGTGCTGTGTTTTATTGAATTTTTAATGTGGTTTGTTGATTCCTTTATTTCAAGGATCTTTGCACTTTTTCTCAGAATCTTTTTATTGAACTGATCTTTTACTTCCTGTATTTTCTCTCTGATTTCACTCCTCATTCCTTAACTAACAGATTAGTTTCACTATGCACATTCTGAACTCCTCTGACATTCCTTCCACTGTGGTGTCAATGGAGTACCTTTGAATGTTTGGAGAAATTTGTTCCCTTACTTTTTCATGTGGTTTGTGTGTCTTCCCATCTAACTGTATGGGTCCGAGGCAGAACAGTTTTTATCCTGTGGACTTGAAGTGTCCCTAAATGTTTCCAGTACATCAAAGATTTTGGGAAAGCAAATTATAACATCAGAGAAAGCAAAAAATATACAGCATTAAGCCATATAATTGCTATTATATATGCAATGTTAATTGACACTATAAACAAAAGTGATATGATCAGTTATTGCCTATGATAAAAATGGTAACCTTGCAAATTTGGTTTAAAATTTCAAGTGGGGCACAGGGAGAGAACAGAAGTGATATAGAATGTGATGATATTGAGGGAGCAAAATCAAAGTTAGAAATAAATAATTAAAGAAAGACTGAAAGTGAAAACAATAGAATTGGGCTGGTAGCAGAAGACAAGAGAGAAAGTGAATCAAAGGAAACAAAAAATTAAGAGAAAAAATGTATATATGAAGTAAAAAGTAAAAAAATTTAAAAGAATATAATACAATATAGAACTGAAAATATACTACTCAAACTTTCTAGTCCTGAAAAAACTGAAAAGTAACTGTCTTCAAAAGTGCTAGAAATGAGAAAAACACAAATGTGAATATGTATAAATGTTGGTGAAACATTTAGATCAAAATTAGACAGAGAAAAGAGAAAAGAAAAACAAAAAGAGAAAAAAACTCAATGAAAGGTTAAAGAATTGCTTTCATTGGAGTTTAAAAGATTCTCTTCTTCTGTTCTCATCAGTGTTTGGTGGAGTCATCTGGATTGGTGTATCTCACCCTCCAGGTGTATGACTGGACTATGAATTGTATACTGAAGGTGAAAATGCTGTAGGTGCGGTTTAGGCTTAGGTGGGCTCTAGGTTCTTTGCTGAATGCCAATAGGTCTGGAGATTTTAAATCTGTACACCTGATGGCCCAGCAATTGCCAGTCCACACCAGAAGAATACACCCCAGTGATCTTCCCTGGATTCCCCTCGTGTGGTTGAGGACCAAATTCTTAGTCACTACATCACCCATGGACCCCACGTTTCTTGGCCTTGGTCTCAGTCTCCAAAATCAGTCTGTCCTGCTGACACCCTTCTGAATTCCTGACCAGGCATGTCTCTCCCTGCTGGTCCTAGCAGTAGCCAGTTTGGAGGGCATGGAGATGGAGCTGGATGGGTTTCCACAAACAGTTGTCCCTCTATAAACCTCCCTCCACAATTTATTTTATCATTTTCACTTAGGCATAGTCTATGTCATGGTATGTTGGTTTCCCAGATCTGTATTTTAGGCCAAACTTGGGTCTTCCAGGAATTGGCTCCCCCATGAATAAACCCTGTGCCATGACTGCAAAATGGTTTCTTCCTATGTCTTCTGCCTGCAACCAGCAGAGATGGTGGCTTCTTTCCTGCATAAAGATACTGTGCAGTGTGACTCCCAGTTTACTTGGGTGGTACCAGACATGCCTCAGGTCTCCTAACTTTGCTAGTTCCTTTAATTTTCTTATCTGTCCACTTTGCTCATGGAGGGACCACTCTGGCTGGTGCATCTGACAGGAGTGGCAGCTATGCCCTAAGGATTTCTTAATTATTTTATTATATCCTACATCCTCATTACCTAACCTGCTCTGAATGCCCAGTATTACATTCATTTAAAGCCCTCCCCCCACTTTTTCTGTGGATGGTGACTTTTCTGGCTGCTTCAGGCTGGGGGTTGATATCAAACAAAGAGTTTGAGTTTCCCTTTTAGGAATATTTTGGGTCATTTGTGGAGTCCATGATAAAATTTAGGTTTGGAAAGAATAGTCTGTGAGTCACCTGAGAGGTGGGTGCTTCTATGACAGAAATTAGACATGATTACTAGAATGAGATAAATACAAAATAATTGCTGCAGCAACTGGAATATGTGAATGAATATCATGATGATGATAGAAACCAGTAATTTTCACCAGAAGGTAGAAGAATTAAAAACATGTTCCCTTGACAAGACCAGTGTGGACATGGCCTTTATTTGGGACGGCAAATCTTTAAGGATATTTGTTCCATTTCAGAGTTATCAGGAATTTAATAAAACACTTAATTTTTATAATGACAGAGATACTCCAACAAGATGTAAGTAAGATACTTAATGTCTTCACTTTTTTGTAAAATACCTTTTTATATGCATTTCTTCTGTCTTTAGTAGATATCCCTTTATTTCTGTCACTTAGTGATACATTGCCATGTCAAATACAGATTAAGTATGCCTATGTAGGAGATTAGAAATATTTGTAGACTTAAATTGACTTATAAAATGCTTCTGAATCTGATAGAATTTTTTGACAGATATTAGGCACTCCTGTCCACAAATCCTTCGTTCATAGCCTCCAGCTCCATTTGCTATTGGTTGGGTTGACATACGTGCACATCTTAAGTTACATGAAAAGAAATATTGTCTTTTCTTAAATGCCCAGATAGGGCTCTCTTTTCATTATAACTTGCTTTGCTAGATGTTTGAGAACAAGCTGATTGAAATCACTTTGTGGCCTTGAACAGATTAATGGATAAAGGAAATATGGAATATATACATGATGGATTATTATTCAGCCATAACGAAAAATGACTTTATGACATTTGTCAGTAAATTCATGGACCTGGAGGCTATCATGATAAGTGGAATAAGACAGTGCCCAAAAGCCAAAGTGTGAATGTTTTCTCCAATATGTGGAAGCTAATCCAAAATAAGGGGTGGAAGAACAAAACAAAACAAAACAGTAGAAGAAAGATCAAAATAGACAAAGGAGAATGAAGGGAAGAGAGGAAGGGTGTGATAAGGGAGGAAAAGTCAGTGGAATAAATCTGACCTAAATTTTCTATGTATATGAATATACCTCAGTGAATCTTACCATGATGTTCACACACAAGACACTAACTTTGAAAAACTTACCAAAATGGACAAAAAATCAGTAGAGAAGAGGGAATGGAACAGAGGGAGGGAGGAGGTGAGGGGAAAGAGAAGTACTGGGTAATGAATTAGGACAAATTTTACCGCATGTTTTTATAATTATGTCAAAATGAATCCTATTGTCATATATCTAAAAAGAAGTAATAAAAATAAAAAGAATATGGTGTATCATAATTAAAATAACAAAATAACATTTATCTAAAAGCACAGAAAAATCATTTTACAATGATTTTTTAAAACTTTAGTAACCCTTTGTGATAAAAACTCACTACAAATTGCACACAAAGGAATTTATATCAATGTCTTAAAGGCATGAACAATAGCTCACAGAAAATGTCATGCTCACTTGGGGAAATTTTAAAGCTCTTTCTCTAAGAATTGTAAGAAGGTAATCTCAACTCACAATAGCCAAATTACAGAACCAGGCCAGTTGCCCAATGAGATGATCCATTAAAGACAATATGCTATACACACAGTGGAGCTTCATTCTGCCAAACAGAAGAAGAAAATTATGTTATTTACTCATAAATGGATGGAACTAAACAGAATCATACGAAGTAAAGTAAGTCAGACATGAAAAGTCAAATGGTGAATGTTTTCTCTCATATCTAGAGAGAAATAAGAGATTACTTTGTAAAAACGTGGCTCTAATTAGTTATACATGACAGAATGCAACTTAATACACCATAGAAAAATGGAGGATAATTTCTTATTCTTATATATACATAAAGAAAATGTGGTGTGTATATATATATATATATATATATATACATACATATATATATATATATGTGTGTATATGTATGTACATACATATAAAACATATGAATATTTTCATCCACTCATCTGTTGAAGGGCACCTACGTTGGCAACATATTTTAGCTATTGTGACTTGAGTTGGTATAAACATTGATATGGCTGCCTCACTGTAACATGCTTATTTTAAATCCTTGGGGTATAAACCAAGGAGTGGGATAACCGTGTCAAAAGGTGGTTACCTTCTAAGTTTTCTGAGGAATCTCCATACTGCTTTCCAGAGTGGTTGCACCAGTTTGCAGACCCACCAAGAGTGTATGAATGGACCCTTTCCACGCATCATCACCAACCCTTATTGTTGCTTGTTTTATTTATAATTTCCATTCCATCTGGGGTGAGATAAAATCTTAGTGTAGTTTTAATTTGCGTTTCTCTAATTGCTAGAGATGTTGAACATTTTTTCATATACTTGTTTGATCAATTGTGTTTCTTCCATGAAATGTCTGTTCAGTTTCTTTGTTCATTTATTGATTGGGTTATTTGTTTCTTCAGTGTTAAGTTTTTTTGGTTCTTTGTATATCCTGGAGACAAACACTCTATCTCAGGTGCAATGGTACAGATTTCATCCCATTCTGTAGGCTCTCTCTTCACATTCTTGAGTTGTTCCTCCTCTGTGAAGAAGCTTTTGTTTGATATCATCCCATTTATTGATTCTTGATTTTACTTCTTGGGTTTTAGGAACCTTGCTGAGGAATTAGGTTTGTAAGCTGACAAGATGGAAATTTGGGCCCAATTTTCTTCGCGTAGGTGCAGGGTTCCTGGTTTAATGCCTAGAGCACTGTGAGTTGAATTTTGTGCAGGGTGAGAGATAGAGGTTTAATTTCATTTTGTTACAAATGGTTTTCAAATTTTTCCAGTACCATTTGGTGAATAGGCTATCTTTTCTCCACTGAACGTTTTTGGCCACTTTGTCTAATATGAGATAATTCCATTGCGGTGAGTTTGACTCTTTGTCTTCTACTCTGTACCATTGGTCTTCATGTCTTTTTGGTGCCATTTTTGTTACTATGGCTCAGTAGTAGAGTTTAAGTCCTGGTATTGTGATGCCTGATGCTTCACTCTTGCTAAGGATTCCATTTGCTATTCAGGATCTCTTATTTTTCCAAATTAATTCCATGATTAATTTTTTTGGGGGTACTACAGGAAATTGAACTCAGGGGCACTTGACTACTGTTCCATTTCCCCAGTCCTACTTTATATTTTCTTTAGAGACCAGGTCTCACTGAGTTGCTTAGCACTCAGTGAGTGCCTCACTTTTGCTGAGGCTGGTTTTTAACTCAAGATCTTCCTGCCTTAGCCTCCCAAACCAATGGGATTACATTAATGTGCCACAGGCATGGTCATCATTACTTTTTCTATTCCCTTGAAGAATCTCATTGGTATTTTAAAGAAAATTGCATTAAATCTGTAGAACTGTTCAGGTAGTATGGCCATTTTGACAATACTAATTCTGTCTATCCAAAAGAATGGGTGATCTTTTCATCTTCTAAGGTCTTCTTCAATTTCTTTCTTTAAAGTTCTATAATTTTCATTTTAGAGGTCTTTGGTCTCTTTTGTTGGATTGATTCCCAGGTATTTTGGTTTTTTTTTTTTTTTTTTTTTTTTTTTTTTTTTTTTTTTTTTTTTTTTTTGGCGGTGCTGGGGATCAAACCCAGGGCCTTGTGCTTGCAAGGCAAGCACTCTACCAACTGAGCTATCTCCCCAGCCCCTATTTTATTCTTTTTGAGGCTATTGTGAATGAGGACCTTTTCCTAATCTCTCTTTCAGTAGATACAGTACTGATGTATAGGAACTCGTTTGATTTAAGGGTGTTGATTTTATATCCTGCTACTTGATTGAATTCATTTATTAGTTCTAGAAGTTTTCTGGTGCATTTTTTTTCTGGTGGAATTTTTTTTGGATCCTCTAAATATAGAATCATGTCATCAGCAAATAGTTGTAATTTGAGTTTTTCTTATCCTACTTGTATCCTTTTAATTTCTTTCTCCTGTCTAATTGCTCTGGTTGGGGATGCAATGATGATATTGAATAAAAGTCATGAAGGAGGGCATCCCTGTCTTGTTCCAGTTCTTAGAGGGAACACTTTCTATTTTTCTCAATTTAGAATGATGTTGACCTTGGGATTAGCATATGTAGTCTGCCATAGAAAAATGACAGGACATATTTAGAGTGAAACAAATGTGAATTGCAGCTGATTTCTCAGCCCAGACCCTCAAAGCTAGGAGGTCTTGGAATAATATGTACCAACTTCTGAATGAAAATGGATGACAGTCAAGAATACTATATATTCAGAGAAATTAAGCCACAGAATTGACAAAGTAATAAAAGTTGTCCATGGTATTGAAGAGTTTTGAAATTCACAACTAGGAAGTGCACACTACAAAACATACTCAATAAGCTATTTTATGAAGAAGAAAAGGGGAAAAAGTGAAAAACAGCAAAGGGAGGAACTACATTAGAAGAATAGTCAATCAAGGGAGGAAGTAATTCAAATTACAACTAGAAATAAATAAAAATGGCAGTGAATGAAAATAATTTCTCCATAATAACATTGTGTTTAAATGGCCTAAACTCATCAATGAAAAGACATAGATGGGCAGATTTGACCAAAACCAAGACATTACAAAATGCTGTCTCCAAGAGATTCATCTCCTAGGGGAAAAAAAAACACAAACTAATGGTAAAAGGGTGGAAAAAATCATTAATATGGATCACATAAAGTAATGAGATTTCTATCTCATATCTCAGAAGGTGGACTTCAACTCAAAATTAATCAGGATTGGAATGGGAATGGGAGCGGAATGGAGGTGGGAATGATGTGGAATGAGATGGAAATTATAACCTAATGTACATGTATTCTATGAAAGGTGTGACTCTGCAATATGTACTACCAGAGAAACAAAAAGTTTCTCTCCATTTGTGTACAGTGAGTCAAAATGCATTCTGCTGTCAGGGATAACTACTTAGAGCAAATGATAAAAAATAAATTTTTATGTCCCTCTTGTTGGTCTGTTGTAATTTTGCATATTGGGGACCCTGTATGCCTCCTGTATTTGCTTTTCCATTTCATTCTTTGGGTTTGGGTAAGTTACCATCATTATTTCATTGAAAATGTTAAGCATTTCTTTGGTTTATATCTCTAATTAAATGAGAATAACAACACAACATATCAAAATCTCTAAGGCACTATCATGGCAGGGTTAAGAGGAAAGTTCATTGCATTAAACTTATTCAAGAAAAGAATAGAGAGTCAACAAAAAATAATCTAACATTATATTTCAAATCCCTAGAAAAACAAGAACATATCAATACCAAAAGCAGGATAATAAGGAAGTAATTTAAATCACAGTTAAAATTAATTATATTGAAAAAAATATTCAAAGAATTGCTGAAACAAATTTGATTCTTTGAAAAAGTAAAAAAAATTGATGAATCCTTAGCGATATAAATGAAGAGAAAAGAGAAAAAACAAATAATTAAAATTCATGATGAAAAAGGAAATATAATGGACACTAAAGAAATACAGATGGTAATCAGAAGCTATTTTGAAAATTTATACTCCAATAAAATAGAAAATCTTGAAGATATTGACAGATTTCTAGAGATATATGACCTACCCAAATTGAATCAGGACATAAAAAATTTATTTTTTATTATTTGCACTATGTAGTTATCCCTGACAGCAGAATGCATTTTGACTCTTTGTACACAAATGGAGAGCAACTTTTTGTTTCTCTGGTAGTACATAATGCAGAATCACACCTTTCATAGAATACATGTACATTAGGTTATAATTTCCATCTCATTCCACCATCTTTCCCACCTCCATTACCCTCCCATTCCCTCACTCCCCTCTGCCTAATACAAAGTTCTTGCATTCCTTGCTTCCCCCTCCCTTTATGAATCAACATCCATATAATTAGAGAAAACATTTGGTCATTTGTTTTGGGTGACTGGTGTGTTTTGCTTAGTATGGATTTCTCCAACTCTAACCATTTACCTGCAAATGCCATAATTTAATTCTTTTTTAAGACTGAGAAATATTTCTTGATGTATATATATCACAGTTCCTTCATCCATTCATCTATCGAAAGGAATCTCATCACATTTTCTTTATCCATTCATCTTTTGAAGGTCACCTAGATTCGTTCCATAGCTTAGCTACTGTGAATTGTGCTTAGCTATAAACATTGAAGTGGTTGTGTCACTCTTCTATATCGATTTTGAACCCTTTGGACGTATACCAAGTAGTGGGATAGCAGAGTTATATGGTGGCTCCATTCCTAGTTTTTGGTGGATCTCCATGCTGCTTTCCAAAGTGGTTGCACTAATTTGCAGTCACACCAACCATGTATGAGTGTGACCTTTTCACCACATCTTCACCATCACTTATTGTTATTTGTATTCCTTTTTTATTTGTTCTTTTTAGTTATACAAGACAGTAGAATATATTTTGTCATATTATACATATATAGAATATAAATTAATCTAATTAAGATCCTATTATTGTGGTTGTGTATGATGCGGCATTACCTTGGTTGTGTATCCAAATACAGGGCTAAGACAGTTTTGTCTGATTGATTCTGTTGTCCTTCCTGTTTCCCTCCCTTCTCCCTTCCATTCATTTCCCTTTGCCTAATCCAATGGACTTCTATTCTTCCCCTCCCCACACTGCCTTCTTGTGTGTTCGTATCCACATATCAGAGAACATTTGGCCTTTGGATTTTGGGGGCTGGTTTATTTCACTTAGCATTATATTTTTCCATTCCATCCATTTATGGACAAATTCCATAATTTCATTCTCATTCATGACTGAGTAATGTTCCATTGCATATGTATACCACATTTTCCTTGCCATTCATCTGTTGAAGGACACCAAAGTTTTCCCACAGTTTAGCTATTGTGAATTGAGCTAATATCAACATTGATGTGGCTGTGTAACTGTAGTATGCTGATTTCAAGTCCTTTGGTTATACACTGATAGGTTCAAGTGGTGGTTCCATTGAAAGATTTATAAAGAATGTCCATATTGTTTTCCAGAGTGGTTGCACCAATTTGGAGCCCCAACAGCACTCCCCCAATCCTTGCCAATATTATTATTACTGGTATTCTTGACATTTGCCATTCTTACTAGAGTGAGATGGAATCTCAGCACATTTTAAATTTTCATTTGTCTAGTTGCTAAAGATGAACATCCTTTCACGTATTTCTTGACCATATCTATTTCTTCTTCTGTGAACTACCTATTCCTTTGCCCATTTCATGATTGAGTTATTATTTTTTGTTGTTAAGTGTTTTTAGGTCTTTATATATCCTGAAGACTAACTCTCTATCTAAGGTGCAGTTTCGAATGACTTTCTCCAATTCTGTAGGCCCCAGGTTCACCTTATTGAGTGTTACCTTTGCTGTGGGGGCAGTGTTTTAGTTTAATACCGTTCCATTTATTGATTCTTGATTTTACTTTTTGCACTTTAAAAGTCTTGTTGAGGAAGTCAGTAACTAAGCTGAAATGATGGAGAGTTGGGCCTACTTTTTATTCTAGCAAGTGCATGGTGTCCGATCTAATACCTAGGTCCTTGATCCACTTTGAGTTTTATGCAGGTTGAGTGACAGGGGTCTAATGTGTTTTTGCTACATATGGATTTCCAGTTTTCCCACCACCCTTTGGTGAATGGCTACCTAATGGCACCTTTCTCTAGTATGAGGTAACTGTATTTATGTGAGTGTGTCTCTGTGTCTTGTATTCTGTACCACTGTTCTTCATTTCTGTTTTAGGGCCAATACTATGCTTTGTTTTCTACTCCAGCTCTATAGTATAATTATTTTGGAGGGGTGGGTATTGGCGATTGAACTCAAGGGCTCCTGAAAACTCAGCCTCATCTGCAGCCCTATTTTATTTAGAGACAGGGTCTCATTGACTTGTTGAATGCCTCATTTTTGCTGAGGCTAGTTTTAAACTCACAATTGTATTGCCTCAGCCTCCCAAGTGGCACTTGTCACCATGCTCAGCTGTAGTATAATTTAAGGTCTTTTATTGTGATGCCTCCTCATTTATTTTTCTCACTGAGAATTGCTCTGGCTATTCTGGGCCTCTTATTTTTCTTTTTATCTTTAAGCAAAATGTTTTATTGACTCTATGTCACCTGGGATTAATTACCTGCATTTATGTTTTCTGATATTTTATTTTGTTGAGGAAAATGATAAATTATTATAGACTTTTTCTTTCATATGTTTTCTGCTCTGGATGGGATAATGTTCCACTCTCTCCACTGCTGTGTGTGCTTCAGGGTTCCAACTTATCAACAAAAGGTATATGCCCCAAATTTCCACTAGCTGCCATTGACTTCTGGCCAGAAACAAAATTTTTTTGCAGCATTTATGACATCAGTGTTAAACACAAAGTCAATTTGCTGAAGGAGCGTGGATGGTGGTATGTAAGAACCAGCAAATACAGCATGGGATTTAACTCTTGAGGGCCGTCATGGACAAGATGGTGCATGGCAGTGAGCCAAAGAGCACTGGATACCAAAATAAGGAAGTACCCAAAAAGGTTGCTTGCCTACTAGTTCCTTGGAGACTTATGACGTGTTAACGCCATGCTCTAGGATTGGCTATCTAATATCATGCTGTGCATGGACAGCTCATGATTTCATATAGTGCTATGCTGACATTCCTCTGCATTATCTCCTGTGTGAGAGAAAGCTTTGCTATAATTGGCTGATAAGCTAGGAGCCTGGGGGAGGAAAGAGGGAGAGGGGAGAAGAAGGGAGATAGGGGGAGAACTAAGGAGGCAGGAAAACAGGGAGGATGCAATAAATATCATCAACTAAAGATTGGTGGTATCTCCTTTCTCCACGCTGGTTCTGCTGGATGGAACGTTTAACTTCATCCAGGAAGCCCTCAGGAGACTCCACTGACATTAGGTATCCAGCTTTCAGTTTGTTCTTGGCAACCTGGATATCTGCACTGGGAAGGTTTCCTTGAGAAGTCATTTGTACTTGGTTATAGGCAGCCTTGATAACATCTCCAGCAGCTGCAGCCTGGGAGATAGTGTAAATTCCAAGGGGCCCAGATCCGACTAACTGGCATGGAAAGCAGAAACATCAAATGACTGCTGATAACCTTTGGCAACAGCCTGGTACAAGATGCTAGTGGCATTTTTATCCCTCTTTTTTTTTTGTTTTTTTTTTGGGGGGGTGCTGGGGATCAAACCCAGAGCCTTGTGCTTACAAAGCAAGCACTCTGCCAACCGAGCTATCTCCCCAGCCCCATTTTTACCCCTCTTGACATGTGCTCCAGCACCAAGTACATGCTGAAGACCACTGAATGCATGTGCTTCTGCAACTCCTATGGCAACATTTTCTGCTACAACAGCAGCATGGACAAGACTGTGTCCATTTTGTTCTCGAATTTCACCTCTGCAATATTAGGCCTTTGCACCATATAAAACAAGCCCACCCCTCATGTTGAGAAACTGTTCAGCAACTTGTTTTAAAACAGGATGGCTCACACGAAGCCCAACCAAAGCCACTCTTGTGCTTGTAAAATGGTTCTGAATGAAGGGATGTAACTCTTCTGATGTTACTTTTCCAATCCTATAATCAGGACAACACAATGAATCAGCTAAGGCATTCCGGTAAGCAACAGCATGCAAATTTTTCATGAGATGAACCTGTGGATTCTGAAAAGCCACAGTTTTATTAATCTTTAGCTGAGACTGAAGGGCAACCACTTCCAAAAGATGAAGTTCTGGTGCTGTAATGACATTAAGCAGGACTCAACTCAATGTCAACATCATCCCACAGGCACTCTTAATTTGCAGTCGCACTTAATTTACTACCAACTGGTTCAATTCCCTGGGTTATCATGAAAGATAAAGCACATTTTGTAGTTAAACTGGATGCAAGGTGCAGTGAATGAGAGGTTTCTATATTGCTGGGGTCCTCATATCCACTGCCTGTTTTAATGAACAAACCAATTCTTTATGCCAGAGCATAGATTTCCAGAGAAGCAATTACCAAACCATTTGGTAATTTGGTAAACTCAAGGTCCTGAGGATATAGAGGAACTCCTGCAGGGGCAGCTGTGCCTTTAATTTTGGGGGCAAATTTGAGGGAATAAAATCTTGAGAAGGACCTGGCTCTGGTCAGTAGCTTCATGGCTCAAGTGTGCTCTGACCCATGGTCGCTGTGGCTTAAAGGCAGGCAAGATGATGGTGGAGTTTATTTGTACAATGAATATCATGATTTCTGTTTCTATTTCTATCAAGAACATCATTGAGATTTTTGTAATAGGAATTTCATTAAATCTTTGTGGTGCTTTTAGTAGTACGACTATTTTGACAATATTAATTGGGCCTATCCAAGAACATGGAAGGTCTTTCATTTTCTGAGGTCATCTTCAAGATCTTTATTTAGTGTTCTGTAGTTTTCATTGTAGTAATCTCTTTTGTAAGATCTATTCACAAGTGTTTTGTATTTTTCTTTGAGGTTGCTGTGAAGAGGATAATTCCCCTCATTTTTGTTTCAGCAGATATGTCATTGGTGTATAGGAATGCATTTGATTTATTGCTGTTCTTTTTATATCCTGCTACTTTGCTGAGTTTGTTTATGAATTCTAGAAGCTTTCTTGTGGATTTGGGTGGCAATCTCTAAGGACTTATGTCATCAGCAAATGGGAATACTTTGAGTTGTTTTCACTCTTCTGTCTAATTGCTCTGGCTAGAGTTTCAAGGACTAAATTGGATAGGAGTGGTGAAAGAGTTCATCCCTTTCTTGTTGTAGTTTTGAGAGGAAATTCTTTCCATTTTTATCCATTGACAATGATTTGACCTTGGGTTTAGCATAAGTAGCTTTTAAAATGTTGAAGTATGTTTCTACACTCCCTAGTTTTTCTAGTGTTTGGAACATAAATAGATGCTGCATTTGGTCAAAAGAATTTTTTGAATCTATTACAATAATGATGTGATTCTTATCTTTAAGTTGATCAATATGGTGAATTTTGCTTATTGACTTTTGTATGGTGAACCAACCTTGCATCCCTGGTATAACACTCACTTGATTATGGAGCAATACCTTTTTCATATGTTTTTGTATGCAACTTGCAAGAATTTTAATGAGAATTTTTGTATCTATGTTCATGAGTGATATTGGTCTGAAGTTTTCTTTTCTTGGTGTGTCTTTCTGGTTTTTGTTTCAGGGTGATAATAGCTTCATAAAATGGGATTGGAAGGGTTCTGTACTGTTCTATTTCATGGAATAATTTGAGGGAATTTTGTGTAAGTTCTTCTTTGAAGGTGTGACAGAACTCAGGGAGACTCCATCTAGTCCTGGGTTTTGTTTGTTGGTAGACTCCTGATGGAGTCTTTAAATTCATTGTTTGAAATTTATCTGTTTAAGTTTCCTATCTCCTTCTGATTCTATTTGGGTCTGTCATATGTCTCTAGAAATTTGTTGATGTCTTCAATCTGTTGATTTTCTATTTTATTGGAGTTTGGAGATTCAATGTAGCATCTTATCATCATCTGTATTTCACTAGTGTTCCATGGTGATATTTCCTTTTAATTTGTGAATTATAGCAATTTAAATTTTTCCCTTTTCTTCATTAGCTTGTTTGTATCAGTGGTTATTACTATCTGTATCTCCCTATTGTGAGTACTGGAAACCTTCAGGGACACTACAATTCCAGTAGAAAACCTACTGCTTCAAAACCAAATGTTAGATGGGTAGACACACAAACAACATGAAAAACCAATGGAATAAATTGCCTCTAACAAACCAAATTATATCAAAAACAGAATTCATCACCACTACAGTGGGAGAAATTTCAGCGATGGAGTTTAGAATGTTCATTCTTACAATGATATGTGAGGTAAAGTATGATGATGTAAAGGAGAAAATACTGGATGCAGAAGACCATTTCAAAAGGCAGATAGTGGACTGGGGATATAACTCAGTTGGTAGAATCCTTGCCTTACAAGCACAAGGCCCTGGGTTCAATCCCCAGCACTGCAAAAAAAAAAATGTAGATAGAGATTCTGGAAAAAAAAATGCAGAAAATCTCAAAATGAAGACATCAATAAACCAAATAAAATATTCATTGAAAATATTACCAGTAGACTGCACTGTTGGAAGATAGAGTCTCAGGCAATGAAGACAATTTACATAGTCTTGAAAATAAGGTTGACATGGAGAAAAGATGTTAAGAGACCATGAACAGAACTGCCACAAATTTTGGGATAACTTGAAAAGACAAAAAATAAAATTTATCAAAATAGATAACATCTTGGAGATGCAAGCCAAAAGAATGCAAAATTTCTTCAATTAAATAATGACTGAAATTTCCCCAAACCTAAAGAAGGTATTGGAAAATGATACAGAAAGCAAAAAGCACCCCAAAAATACAAAATTAGAGCAGACCCACATCAAGGCACATTATGAATATGCCTTACACAAAATACATATAGAACTCTAAAGTGTTCCAGAAAAAATGTTAAGTCACATTTAATGAGAAACCAATTCAGATCTCAGCTAATTTTTCAACCCACTCCCTTAGAGGTAGGAGGACTTGGAATAACACATACCAAGCTCTGGAAAAAATGGATGCCATCCAAGAATAGTATACACTGCAAAACTAAGCTTCATATTTGATGATGAAATAACAGCCTTATTTGATAAAAATAATTGAAAGAATACATAACTGAAAAGTCTGCACTACAAAATATTCTCATATTTCATGAAAAAAGGTGAAAACCAGTGAAGGGAGGAACTACACTAGAAGAATGCTCAATTAAGGGAAAACCTAATTCAAGTTAATAATAAGAAATCAATAAAGAAGGCAGGGAATAAAACTTATTTCTCAAATAAAATTGAAAGTAAATGGCCTAAACTCATCAATCAAAAGACATAGAGTGGCAGAATGGATGAAAATATAAGACCCATAATATGCTCCAAGAGACTCACATCAGAGGCAAAGACATCCACAGACTAAACAAAAGGATGGGGAAAAAACTTAACATTCACATGGATCTCACAGGATAGCAGGGAATTTTATATCTGATAAAGTTGCAGGATACAAAATCTACATCTAAAAATCAATAGTATTTCTACACACTAGTAACAAACTATCTGAAAAACAAGATCAATAAAACAATCCCATGTATAATAATTGCAAAGAAATTAAATAATTAGGAAGTGTAACCAAGGGAGTGAAGGTTTCTACATTGAAAACTATAAAATACTGATGAAAGAAATTGAAGACAAAAATAAATGGGAATATATTCCATTTATGTTCCAGGACTAATTGATGTTAAAAGTGTTCATACAAGCCACGTGCAGTGGAACATAATTGTAATCCCAGCAACGTAGAAGGCTGAGGCAGGAGGATCACAAGTTTAATGCCAGCCTCAACAATGTAGCAAGACCCAGTCTCCAAATAAAATATTAAAAGGCCTGAGGATGTATCTCAGTGGTAGAGTGCCACATACTCTATCCCCAGCACCTAAAAGATGGTCCACATTTTTAGTCCACTCAAATAATCTACAGATTTAATGAAATTCCCATCAAACCTATGATATTTTCTGACATAAATAGAAAAATATCCTAAAAGTATAGAACCAAAATAGATAACAAATAACCCAAGTAAACTTGAGCAAAAAGAACAAAGTCAAAGTATCATATTACCTGATTTAAAAACTTACTACACAGTTCTAGTAATCAAATAGAGTGGTGCTGCATAAATGCAGTCCCCCAGTCCAATGGGTCAGAACAGAGTGTAGCAATAAATACATGCACAGACAATCAATGGGTTTTCAAGAAAGATGCCAAGAACATACCTGGGAAAGTGACAGCCTCTTCAACCAGTGGTGCTGAAAACACTGGACATTCACATACAGAAGAAAGAAATTAGACCCTCATCTCATACTATATACAAAACCTATTCAAAACGGATTGCTAAAAACATAAATGTAAGACCTGAAACTGTAAAACTGCTAAAAGAAAACAAAAGAAAAGCCACATGGCATTAGTGTGTGTGATGAGTGTTTTCAATACAGCTCAAAAGCACAGGCAAACAAAGCAAAAATAAACAAGTCGTCCCCATCAAACAAAAGGTTCCTACACAGCAAAGCATCCAGCTACAGAGTGAAAGGACCACCTACAGAGGCTGTACATTTGCAAACAATATGTCCGATTAGCGGTTAGTATCCAAAATATACTAGGAACTCAAAAAAACTCCACAGCAAGAAAAAAAAAAAAAAGAGACCTAATAAGTGAACACAGACCCTGACAATTTGTCTTCCAAAAGAAGCCATGCACATGACACAAAGGCATATGGAAAAATGCCAACATCACTAACCAGAGAAATGTGAATTAAAACCACAGTCTGTCAGAATGGCAATTATGAAAAAGATGAAAGACAACAAGGGTTAAAGGTGATGTGGAGAAAAGGGAGCCCTTGGAAAATGTGGTGTGAATGTGAATTAATGGTCGGACATTACCTGTTATCTAAACCTGAGAAGGACACAACAAAAAAGAAAACTATAGACCAATAACCTGGATGAACATTGACACAAAAATCCTCAATGAAATACTTGCAAATCAAACTCCACATCACACTAGAAAGATCATACACCACAATCAAGTTTGTTTCAATCCAGGGATGCAAGCTTGGTTCAACATGTAAATTAATAAATGTACTACATCACATAAATAGATTCAATGATAAAAATTGCAAGATCATTGTACATGATTAGAGGGTGAGCACGAACGATGCCTACCCTACTTAGCCTTACCCAGCATGCTTACTCAGGCATCAGAGATTGAATTCTGAAGGCACAGATTTAATTTTATTTAGGGTTGCACAGGACATAAATATGTACATTATCCAATCAAGTTAACAGGCTTGTTAAAGTATAACAGAGTCAGCCTGTAGGTGAACTATATGTCAAGGGTTGAGGTAGTACAAACAAACCAAGTATGCCTAAGTAAATCTGCCCAACAGCAGGTCTGAGACAAAGGACTGGGGGAACAGCAAGCTCCAGTGCAGGGCATGAGGCAAGGCAGTGCAGGTGCACTCTCATCACAGCTTTCTGGTATGCATGACAGAATGAGGCCTCCCCTCAGTTCAAACTCAGCCTCAGCATCTGCAAAGACCTGCATTCCATGGTGAGTCTTTACCATTACCTTGGTTTCTCCATTCTGGCTGTTTGTCTTACTTAGACCATGGTGTCAGTGAATGCTGTCAGGTAAGTTTGAGGAATGTTCCATACATTTCTCCCTTCTTTACTAATTGAAGCAAGTATGGTCTTGGCAAACATTTGTTGTGATTTGTCATGGTAAGCTAGTCACTAAGAAAGAAGATTGAAACTACAATGAAACCCACATATGCTTAAGAGTACAACAAACATACGTATGAGTGCAGTTACAAAGAATTGCTTTTACCAAGACATGTCTGGTAACCAAGAAGTCAGCCAATTTAGCAGGCCTATATTTCTAGGTTCTCAATGAATGTTATCCATGATGTCCTTTAAATGACTTAGCTCTTTGGAAATAGAATTACTTTTATCAGCTAAGTTGAAACAACACATATTCCTAAGTCTTACAGCATTTATGGTGTAATAGCAACAAATAATCAATGGCAGCTCTATTATCAAGAATAGCTTGATGATGCTACCTTTGTTCCTCATTGAGCATTGCAATAACCAGAGAGGTATAATTAATACTTTTTACCATGGCACAGGCTAACTTCATGACTTCTTCATATGCCCCTACAGCCAGTGCAGGAATTCCTACTAAATAAAATGTTAACGCATCATACTTCGATTTAGATAACAAAGTTACAGAGTCATCACAATTTTCATCAAGAGGAATGGCTCATTTATTGATTCTGTGAGAGGGATGGTGTCCTAAAAGATCATGAGATGAGGGTAGAAGTACGGTAAATCTGCTAAGACAACAACGTGTACCATGTGACATATTGGCTGGAATATAATTACATGTGTAAGGTCCACAGGAAAAGAACCAGCCAAAAGGCAAATGAACATGTGCATATGCATAACTAAGTAGTTCAGCAGTACTACAATTGAAAGAAGGATTTCTACATCCCTAAAATTCCTGCTGAATTATTGTGGCTGAATTTTGAAATTCAGCACATGTCTCTGTTTGATTAATGGCCACTATGTGAGTCAGGAATTCCATAACATTAGAGGGTTTTTCCCGTGTAGGCTTACCCCACTCATAGCATTCTGTATAGGAAATACTTTTGTTGATGGCTGTAAACATTGTCATATTCCTTATCTCTTGGACAGTGTGAAAAACAGGTAAAAGGTAAGATTCTAGCACCATGCTCATATGTGTATCTTGACGGATACAAATTTCTGAGGAATTAGCAATTTCTGCCAAACAAACCCAAATGTTATAATGAACATGATCAGTTAAAATAGAAGATGTTGGCACAGAGACATGAGCATTGGAATTAGCAGTGACAATAGCACACACTAATAGGAATAATGTCCCAGGCCCTGGATGGGCCTCCGGCAACATTTGTTCTGCCTGATGCATCAGATTCTTCAAATCTCCCCATGTCATGGCATGATGTCTTCTGGAGCATGGGCGTCTTGTTCGTCATATTGATCCTGGGGTGGATCGAGAATCTTCACCCTCAGTCTTCAACTGCTCCATCTGTCTTATTGGTGGTGTCATCTGCTTTTGTTATTGTGGCTGGTCTGACATTTCTTGCAAGTACCCAGATGGGCGATGTTGCCGATTCTGGAAAGACACAAGCAAAACCTCGACCTTTGGTTAGAAGAGGATGAGGACTGTTCCATTCATTTGTCAAGGGATCTTTCCATCTAACCAATGGTAATAGTGATGGAGATGATAGAAGTGATCCCCAGTGTTTATAGGCAGGCGATATTCCATGTGAATCAAAAAGTTAAAAAATTTTAGATAAATAGGGAAGATATTAATCTTTCTCCAGGGGAGGATGAGTTCCCCCTTTCCTTTTGTATTTGAGCTTTTAAAGAATGATTTGCACTTTCTATGATTGTTGTCCTCACAGGTTATTAGGAATACCAGTAAGATGACAAATGTTGCATGATGTACAAAAATTGTTTGAATCGAGAACTAACAAAACATGACTCATTATCTGTCTTCAAGGACCAAGGTATTCCTATTATCAAGAATGCTTGTTTTAATGCCTGAATGGCATGTTTTGTTTTCTCACCACTTAAAGCAGTAGCATAAGTGTAACTTGAATATGTATCTATAATTATATGAACAAATTTTAATTTTTCAAAAAAGGTAATGAGTGACATCCATTTGCCATAACTTAATTGGTCATAGACCTCTAGGATTTACACTGTGAAATTGAAGAGGTCCTAAAGGCAACAAGGGTGCACACTTAGCACATATTTGGACCAAATGTTTGCATGAGGAGATAGTTAGATCTGGATACAAACGATGTAGAGGAAATAGTTAGATCTGGATAAAAATGATGTAGAGACTGAGCAGACATGTGAAATCTAGCATGTAGTTCTTTTGCCTGCGAATTGGAGAAGAATCTATGTACATCATTAATTTATCAATAATCTAATTGCCTTTAGTTAGAGGTCCTGGTAAGTTAGTATGAGATCTTAAATGTTGAATAAGCCAAGCATTAGTTCAATTTTCTATTAGAAACTTTAATGTGTCCATCGCTTGATCTAGCAGGCACAAAGAAGGTCTAAAAGTAGAGTATGGGAGATTTTTTGCTACTGGAGTTGCATAAGTGCAGTCAGAAAAGAGATTGAGAGACTCCAGGCAAACCTCAAAAGCCTTAATTATTGCAAATAACTCTCCTAATCATGGTAATCCATTAAAGTTTTCCTTTATTACTCTTTGTTTGTTGGGGGTAATATCATTAATATTCCCCAACAAGTTCTATTTGCATCCATAAAAATTACTTTGACTTCTGGCAAAGGTTTAGACTGAGGAAAAACTCGTTGAGTATCAATAAAGTGTTCAAAGTTTGAAGAAGTTTGTCTTTAGGCAAATGATTTCTCCCGTAAATCCTTCCATCAATATTTGACAATTTAAATTGTTAGCTAGTAATGAGGCAAATTGATCTTGAGAGAATGGGTGAATTATAGTATTAGGTTCCTGTCCATATTGAGAACATATTATATTTTGTAATTTTTTAGCTAAGAGTAACAGTGTATGCACCCATGAGTGTATCTTAGACAACTTACTTCTAGCCAAATGTATCCAATATAAAGTTTCTGATTGATCAATTAACCCTGTAGGACTAGATCTTGTGGATAGGACTATACCCAGAAGTGGTCTGAGGGGATCATATCATCCTAAGTTCAATGATTGAATTTGCTTAATTATCAATTTTATAGTCTCCTTAGATTTTTTATTCATATTTCTAGTGCTTTTAGGATCAGACGAGTCTTCCAAAAACCGTAAATAATGGTTGTAATTTATTTGTAGTGACTGGCAAGACTGCACGAATACAATAATGTTTTTACATAATTGCTGTAATTCAGCCAAAGAATAGGAGTCTGCAATCTGTAACTGTGGTTCTAGAGGGTGCACTTGTCTGACGCAACATACCCCCCAAAAAAGAGTAAGGTGGCACCTTTTGGACATTGTTAGAAGCAATATTAAGGCCCAAGTCTAATAAATTTTGATGTAGTTGGTTAAATAACTTATTTAATATGTCTGCATCCTTATGTGCTATTAGGATATTGTCCATGTAATGAATTTTGTAACATAAATCCTTCCATGGTCTTGTCGCATGTGCCACTTAATGTTGACACATTGTAGGGCAATTTTTCAACCTTTGAGGTAATACTGTCCATTGAAACCTCTTTGAGGGCAGACTATGATTAACTGTGGGAACAGTAAATGCAACATATGGTTTATCTTCTGGGTGTAGGGGAATCAAAAAGAAACAGTCTTTAACATCTATTTTTATAATATGACAATTTTTTGGTATACAGGACGGGTGTGGCAACCCTGGTTGTAAAGTTCCCATTTTTTCATGTGAGCATTAATGGCTCTTAAGTCATGTAATAATCTCCATTTTTTTTACCTCTTTTTTGAATAATGAATATAGGAGTGTTAAGGGGAGTAATAGAAGGCTGAATATGACCAGCTTTTTATTGTTCTTCAACTAATAACTTAAAATGATTGAGCTTTTCCTGAGTTAATGGCCACTGTTCCACCCATAAGGGGGCTGTAGTGTCCCATTGCAATTTTATGGGATCTGACTTAATAAGCGGGACAGTGGCCTTTAGAATTTGGGGTACCTCCCACTTTGACCTGTTTTGTCATGAACAATTATATTATCATAGGAGGCTTTATCAGATGTGGCGATCACTGCATCCATACTTCCCAATAAATCTCAGCCAAATAAGTTGTTATGTAATCCTTCCACAACTAAAGGAGTAATTGAGCCTTTATTACCATCTATGTTCTCCCAAACTATAGGATATTTAAGTTTGGGGGAAGGTTGTAGTCCGCCTATCCCCTGAATATTAGGTCCTTCTTCTATTTTTTTATCCTAATTTTCCAACTTCTTCCACTGTTAATAATGTTACCTTAGCTACTGTATCTATTATATTCTTACATGTTATTCCACTGAGCTTAACTTGCATTGTAGGCTTATTGATTTGTACTGGAATTGTCCACATTACTTTTGGATTATTTGTCCCTCTCAACTGCTGGACTGAGGGCTGGCTTTTACTCCCAGTTTAAAGGCTTCCCTGTATTATCTAATTTTGATCTATCGTCTCTAGCCCAGTGAAAACCTTTATGACATTTTGGACATCTAGAAGAGGGGATCTTCTGTGATTGACCTTGTTTAGGGTTTTTAGATGGGTGTTCTCTTGAAAAGTCCAGCATATATATAAGTCTTTCTCTGGAATCCTTCCCTTTACATCTAAGGAAGCAGCTAAAGCTTCTGCTAAAGCCATAACCTGAGTAGAATTTGTTCCTACATCTCCGCATGCTAAAAACCAATCATCCATGTCCCCATTTCTAAATGAAGCTATTGCTCATCAGCATTCCGATGTTTCCCCCTTCAAATGCCAGCTCTCTAAGTACCACCTCTGCCAATGCAGCAAGTTCTACATTGTGATTAACTAAATCTGTGACTCTCGCTACAAAATCTGCCAAATTTCATTAGGCCTTTGGATTAACTTAACTAATGGCTTAGAAGATTCCTTAGTAGGAACCTGTCATAGAGCCTTGAGAGCACATGATCAAACCTGATCAAAATATTGGGCAGTCCCAATGCCTGTGTAGCCGGAGGTGCATAAACTCCATTACCCTGTAAACAATCCACATTTAAAGGGACACCAGTTGTTCTATTTTTTTCTGCTTGTTGTTCACATTGATCCATATAAGCAGCTTTCCAGAGTAAAAGTTGCCCTCCAGGCAAACAGGCATGAATCAGCTGAATCCAGTCAAAGGGACAGTTTAAATTCAAGCTAATTCAATCTATCATCTGATCAAAGTATGGGGATCTTATGCTGTCCTCCAGGGCAACTTTTCTCAATGATTTTATGGTTTCAGGTGGTTGCAGATACCACCGTAACAACCTTTGAGCATTTAATACAGGATTTTCTGGAAAGACTTGAATTACATCATCATTAAGCTCCAAATACAGTTTAAAAGATGATGCGAAGGGCCACACATTTGAATCTGCAGTAAGGTCTCTAGAATCACACAAGTCTTTGTAAAGTTCCTCCCATGGGAACTTTCCTTTTTCACCAAGGGAGCTGTTGCTTCACTCTTTTGCTTTGGATAGGGCAGAGGACGCTATGAGGAATGTGGACAAACAGGTTTATCCACCAGGATTAATGACTTAGGAATGCCCTGTTCTCCAGTTACTTGTGGAGAATGAGGAGGAGCAGCTTGAGGGGGCCTATTCTTTACTATCTCCACGTGGTCGCCTCAATCTTCCCTGGGCTAACCAACAGGTTTTGCTTCACTTTCTTCTATAGTCCGAGAGAGTAAAATTTCTGGATCTACATTCTCTTTTGGAACTCCCTTTAAACAGGCATAAATTGCCATTATAGGATAAAATGATGCTGGTGGGACTAAACTTTCTCTCACTTCTGCCTTCCTAGCAACATATAAAACTGTTCTCCAAATTTCAGGCTCCCAGACATTAGCTGCAGAAACCCAAGGAACTATTTTATGAACCTTTTCCCAACATGCTATTAGCTCCTTTTCAGATAATTTAACTGGTCTACTCCATAATAATTCTTTCAAAGCATTCACTTGAGGCTCCTTTGCTGAAGGAGTTAAATTACCCAAAAAGGAGGGTCACTTACCCTACTTGAAGAACTTCAGCAAGGAGAAATGTCAGCAAGTCTTTCTTCAGGCACCACTTGCAGCTGTTCACAGATAGGTTTGCCTAGGGTGAGGACAGACGATGCCTACCCTACCTAGTCTTACCCAGCACGCTTACTCAGGCATCAGAGATCGAGCTCTGAAGGCACAGATTTAATTTTATTTAGAGTTGCACATGACATATATAGGTACATTATCCAATCAAGTTAACAGGCTTGTTAAAGTATAACAGAGTCAGCCTGTAGGTGAAGTATACATTGAGGGTCGAAGTAGTACAAACAAACCAAGTATGCCTAAGTAATTCTGCCCAGCAGCAGGTCTGAGACAAAGGACTGGGGGAATGGCAAGCACCAGCGCAAGGCATGAGGAAAGGCAGTGCAGGTGCACTCACATCACAGCTTTCTGGTATGCATGACAGAATGAGGCCTCCCCTCAGTTCAAACTCAGCCTCAGCAGCTGCAAAGACCTGCATTCCATGGTGAGTCTTTACCATTACCTCAGTTTCTCTGTTCAGGTGTTTGGCTTACTTAGATCATGGTGCCAGTGACTGCTATCAGATTAGCTTGAGGAATGTTCCCTACAGATCATCTCAATAGATGCATGAAAACATTGATAAAATTCAACATTCCCTCAAGACAAAAATTGAATAAACTGGTTATACGAGAAATTCCTCAAAACAATAAAGTCTCTGTAAAATAAGTCAAATGCCAACATCACACTGAATGGGAAGAACTGAAAGCAATCCCTCTAAAATCTGTAGAAGAACAACAGTATCCACTCCCACCACCCTTATTCAATGTCATTGGAAACAATAGCCAGGGCAGTCAAACAAGAGAAAGAAATAAGAGGGATACGAATAGGAAAAAAGGAAGAGAAATTCCCTCTCTTTGCAGAGGTATTATTCTAATACCTGGAAAAATCTAAAGAGTCCACCAAAAATCTCTTAGAACCAAGAAATTTAGCAAAGTAGCAAGTAACATATTCAATATATAAAAATCAGTAACTTTCCTGTATGTCATCAATGAACTCACTGAGAAGGAAACCATGAATACAATCCCATTCATAATAGACTCAAAAAATTAAAATAAAATTCCTGTAAATAAGCTGAAGGAGGTAAAAGAGCTTTATAGTGAAGGAAGATATTGAAAATACTAGCAGATGGGAAGTTATCCTATGTTCATGGACTGGGAGAATGTTAAATGCCATACTACTGAGAGCAATCTACAGATTGAATGCAATCTCCATCAAAATATCAAGGATGCTCTATAAAAATCAGAAAAGAAACCATCCTGAAATTCACATGGAAGCATAAAACACCCCACATTGCCAAAGCAACCCTGAACAAAAGTAAACATTGCCAACTGCAGCACAACACCCAATTTTAAAATATAATGTAGAGCCATAGTAACAAAGTGGTGTGCTACTGGCATGAAAATTGACATGCAGACTAATGAGATAGAAGAATGGAGCAAGAAATAACCCCACACAGCTTCAGTCATCCAATTCTCCACAAAGGACAAACGCATAAACTAGAAAAAAGACAGCCACTTCAGCAAATGATGCTGGGAAAACTGGACCTCCACCTGCAGAAGATTGAAACTAAAACCCTGTCCCTCACCCTGCACAGAAGTCAACTCAAAATGGATCAAGACCTTAACTAAGACCTGAAATTGTGAAACTGCTAGAGAAAAACACATGAAGATATAGGTATAGATAATGACTTCCTGAATGGGACTCTAATGGCACAGAAAATAATAGCAAGAATTCACAGATTCTTGTTCTCAAATTAGGTAGCTTCTACACAGCAAACTGGACAATCAACAGAGTGAAGAGACAGTCTTCAGAATGAGAGGAAAGCTTTGCCAGATGCTCCTCCCCTTGGGAATCCACAGTACATAAGAACACGAAAAATCAACAACAAAAAAATTAATCCAAATAATAAAGGGGCAAAAGAGCTGAACAAACACTACTTGAGAGAAGAAGGAAAAATGACCAGTACATTCACATAATATGCTCAATATCTTAGCCATCAGGGAAATGAACATAAATATTACATTAAGATTCCCTCTCACTCCCATCGGAATGGCTATTATCAGGAAAACAAACTAGGAGTCATGGTGCACTCCTGTAACCCCATTGACTTCAGAGGTTAAGGCAGGAGGATCTTGGGTTCAAGGTCAACATCAGCCACTTGAAGAGACTCTAAGAAACTCATTGAGACCCCATCTCAAAATGTAAAAGTTAAAAAGAAAACTCTTGAAAACAATAAAATGTTTCCTCAAAAATCACAAGTATATCTCTTACATAGTCCAGCTGGAGTAGTCTTGGGTACATATGTTCAGAAATCAAAGTGTCCATACTGTAGAGAGCCTGCATGATCCACGTTATTGCAGCACTATTCCCAACAGCCAAGTTGTAGGATCAGTGGGACACCCAAGAGTGGTTGAATAGATAAAGAAAAGGTGGTCCATGATGGAGTATTATTCTCTCATAAAGAAGAACCAAATCATGTTGCTTTCAGAAAAAGAGATGGAACAGGAGATCATCATGTGTAGTGAAGTCAGTCAAATTCAGAAAGGCAAGTATCACATGTTGGATCTAGAAGAAAAAAAAGACAAAATGAAAATGGAAATGGGGCCATTAGGAAAGGGAAAGGAATTAGGGGAGTCAAGAGGGAAAGCTACCATCCAAGCACTATGCATGACAGTGCAGATTCACCAGAAATTCATAGAGGTGAAGTGTACCAATGTCTGCAAATTAATTTCAAATGATTCCAGAAAAAATATGCATACATAAGAAGAGTGGCATACAAATGTCGCTAAAGCTTACAAATTGTGAAGAATGACACAAGAATATTGTGGCCTATGGGGCATGGTGGTGCATGCCTGTGATCCTAGCACCTCGGGGGCTGAGGCAGGAGGAGTACAAGTTCCAGGCCAGCCCCAGCAACTTAGTAAGTGCTCCACAAATTAGAGAGACCATGTCTCAAAGTAAAATATTAAAAGGGCTGGTGTGTTGCTCAGTGGTAGAGCACCCTGAGTTCAATCCCAGGACCACACACAAAAACTATTTTGGCCTTCCACCTTTCTGTGGGTTTGAACTTTCTGTCCAGTCCCCAATTATAACAGTGTGGTATTGCACCTGTCCCATACACAGTGGCCTGTGCCCTTGTTAGCTGAGCAGCCTGCAGGCAGGCACAGCCAAGAACCAGATCCTTAGCCAGGGTGCAGTCCCCACCTTCATTCTGGAAAGCAGCTGGAGATCCTGGGGAAATAGGGTGTTGGACAGTGAGGACCTCATGCTGCTTCCTGCAGCCTGGAGAGAGTGGAGTCCTCCTGTGGCCCATCCAGCTGTTGCTACATGGCCTGGGCACCTCTGGGATCCACAGCACCATCTCTGAGGTGACCTGTTCATGGAACTCTGTTCCACCAGGGAATGTCCCGACATGTGTGCACATGTGCAGGCACACACATGCAGACACACATGAAAGCCTGCACCCCACCAGCATCACCTACAGTTTCTCCCCTTAGATAGTCGTTTCTTTGTGTTGAATTGTCAGTCCTTCTAAGAGCAACTGTCCTCGGGTGTCCAAACTGTGAAGCAGTGTGGGAAAGTGGGGAAGTCAGGCATAAGATGCCCTCCAAGGGGCATGGGAGGTCAGGGCAGCTCCAGGCATGGTTTTCAGGTGGTTGCTAGTCCCTGGGAATGGGAAGGCCAAAGGAACTGAAGACTCAGTGTCAGGGCAGGTTCCCAGGCATGGGGAATTGAGATCCTGTGCCCAGAGGGCAGTTTGTTGGGAGGGCAACCCCAACTCCTAAGAGAAAAAGTTAAGAGCATGTGTGGTGCTGTGCAGACCATAGGGAGCAAGTCTGGGGCAAGGGTCTTGCTCTGGGCCCTGGACCTAGGTTGGGGGCAAATTCCTGAACACCCCTGCCACATTCCATGATCAGCAACTGTCACCTGGTGAGGCAGCTCCTTCCCCATCCAACTGGATCAATCACATGAATGGGCCACTAACCTAACCAGTGTATGGGACAGGAAATTCATTGAGGGGAGACGTCCTGCACCTTCATGGGGTTCACAACTTAATCATATAGTGCTTTTGCTCATGATCCCCACACCTCCAACACCACCCCCAATCTTCCCTATACTCTCTGGCCTCATCCAAACCCAAGAGGTTCCTTTCTGCCCACTTCCCCTAACTTAGCCTTTGGTCTCTTCTTCCTGCCACATTGCAACAGCCCATGCCTGCCCCCCAGGGCCTGAAAACTCAACCTACACTCCCCCAGTGTCAATGTGACCTCTGCCCTGTGGGAACAACCTACAGGTCAGTAATAGAGAGTGTCCTGGCCCCTTCAGCTTCAGGGTGGCCCCCGACATCCAGGAGCATCCCATGGACTTGGCATCTTTTGGGCTTGCCAACTTGTGTGTCTGGGGGCAGAAAGGCAGCCCTCCTCACTCAGCAAATGTTCACTGACAGCTCCTGAGCTAGGCAGTGGGGCACAGTGGTGGGACAAACCAGTGCCCCAGCAGGAGAGGGACAAACATTTCTGACCCCCAGAGCACAGGAGGAGTCTGCCCTGCAGAGAAACCAGGCAAGTGGCCTGATGAGGTGCGTGCCAGGTTTGGCAGGATGGCAGAGGCTGCCACGAAATAAAGGAGTTGTCACTGCTGCTCACAGGATCTCAAGCCAGGCTCCTCAATGCCGCTGCAGCCTGTCCTCCCAGAACAACTTAAGGGGAAGGTCACTGCCTCATCTTGCCAGGGACAACCTCTTGGCACAGTGGGGACCAGGCACAGAACCTTGCAGGAGGATGGAGTGATGGAAGGAGAGAGAGGAGGGTGGCAGCTAGAGAGGGGAACAGACACCTGCAGCCTTTCTGCCTGGGACAAGAGTGGCTTCTGGGGACACCCAAAGGACCTCAGGAAAGATCTGCTCTCCCCTCCCCCTATAAGCAATAAGAAGGTGTGGTCTGCACAGAGTTTAAAAACAATAAGAAATGAATGAAAGGCCTATCAAATTCTAAACATCAGTGATAAAATATTCCTTCCCCCACTCCAGCTCCCAAACCATATGGAGCAACAGGTGCAAATTAGAAGTAACAGCTGTTCTGTTCAAAATCTCTCTTTAGTTACATTTGATTTGTACTGATGGATACAACTCATGTCTGTTTCCAGTCTTGATATAAACTTTGCTTTTACAACCCAACTCCAGGCTCCACCACCATGCATCATTACCTGGGATACATGCACCTTGACCTATGGACTTGCCGTCTCTGGAACTGACTCTTCCTCCATAGGTCAGTTCTCACTTCTACAGGACCCTGAAGACTAGGGAATATCCACCATGCAGAGAGCAGTGTAAGGAAGAGGAAGACAGTGTCTATTGCTACCTGAGGGACCACACAGAAATACCAGTGAAGGCTTGGTGGAGGAAGAGAGGCCAGAGAGTTTGATGGAAGAGAGATGAGAACCAAGATGGGTCAGGATGCACTCTACTGTCATGTATAACTAATTAGAATCAATTAAAATATTCTTAAAAGAATATACCTTTGAAATACATTGTCTGCAATATGGCCTTAACTATATAAAAAAAGAGCTCCTTAGTACTTTAAGATACAGAGGTTTAAACCTTTGGTTTACTTCAGCACATTAATATTTCACCTTAGGAACAAGCCTTAAATAACTTTAACTGATTGTCCTAATTATGGCAAACTTATATATACAAAAACATTGTGAGATTTAACCTCCAGTATACATACATGACTTACTTAAGTGTTCTAAAATTTTTAACTTTACCACATAAAAGAATTTCTTACCCAGAAACATTTCTTTTTCCTTCTACTTTCTATATTGCAATATATTTCCATACCTAGAACACTCGTATGTGTCTTCCCTTGCTGTTGACACTTTTTAAAATTCACATTTTAAAAAGTCCTCATAAAATTTAGACAAATTAATCCACTTTAGTAAGAAGGAATACTTTGCTTTTATGGTATTTTAATTGAAACCTCACTGAAACTTTTGTACTGTTTGTATATAAAATTATATCTGAAAGATTCTTAACTCTTAGTAAGCTTGTTTTGAGTGAAGACTCAAAAACAAAGCATTCTCAAACATTTACTACTTACCAATTTATGAAAACACATTCAATGTTTAAATATATTACCTGGTGGTATTTAAGAAGTTAAGAGTTCTTGATAATATATTTAGTAGTTGATGTTTCAGCATTTTAACTTTGTAAATTAATCAGATGTCTCCTTTACTGAACATATTGACAAGGATGATCCCATTTATATTCAATTTAATTCACTCATTATTAAATATAAAAACTGGGTTATCAGACAATTATACTTAATAGTATTATCTGTCTCTTTCCTATTGAAGAAAAGTTGAAGATGCAATGAATATTACATTTTAGACATTTAATAGACACGAACACTTTAGTGTCTGACCACCTAGAAAAACTTGTGAGTTAGTAATTTCAAAGACACCTTTACTCTCATCTCTTAACATAATTTAAGTGGAACTACTTTTTTAGGTTCCATGAACTAAAATTCATTTGGATCCATTTCTTATTTAAACTTTGATTTATGAGGGCTCATTTATGTATATGCCAGTTTTGATACCATGTGCATGTTATATGCAAACAAGCATATACATACACCCAACCATACAATATACAGGCATGCACACATACATAAAACAGACAGAAAAAAAGATCTAGTAGCCCCTTGTAGGTAGATCTCCACAGGTAAAAGGCAATGCTACAAATGTTGATTAAAATCTCTATTAGATTTAACCTATTAAAAATTAAATTGAGCCAGTTTCAAGATGGCAGACTAGAGGGTGGCTGCATTTCATTTTGCTAAAGGACTCATGATTCAAAAGAGGAGATATTGAGAGAATTGGGATCAACTCATATCTGCCAGGTGAATCTCTCCCATTGGGGAGGCATCCTGGATGGGGCAGAACTCCTGGAATGTAGGGAACTTTGTGAAGTAGAGCTGCCCAACGAGACACCCCTCCGCCCACTGGAGCAGTGAATTCAGACAACTGGGAGCATTGTAGAGGAGGCTGCCAGCATAGCGCTTGGACTTGGAGCAACCACTTGGATCCAGTCAGCTGCCCAGAGGAGGAGATATGTGGCGAGATGTTTGGACTTAGAGCAACCACTCCTGAACACCGGGGGGCTTACTGGAGAAAGAGGAGGAGTGCGGCAGTTCGCTTGGACTTGGAGGGACTGCACCGGAGCTACAGGCGGTTGCCAGAGGAGGAGACCCGCGATGAGTTGTTTGAACTCAAAGCGACCACTCTTGAACAACAGGAGGCTGCCCAGAGGAGGAGCACAGCAAGTCGCTTGGTCTCAGAGCGACCGTACCAGAGATCTGGGCAGCTGCCTGAAGGACGAGGTGTGTGGCGGGTCTCAAGGACTCAGAGCAACTTCTCCTGAACACCCAGAGTACTGCCCAGAGTAGGAGGAGGAGCGCAGCAGATCACTTGGACTCAGAGTGACTGACCAGGGCTACGGGCAGTTGTCGGGAGGAGGAGGTGCACAGTGAGTTGCTTGGACTCCTAGCAACCCGAACCAGAACACCGGGTGGCTGCCTTGAGGAAGAGGTGTGCGGTGGGTCGCTGGGACTCGGAGCAACTGTATGGGGCTCCAGGTGGCTGCACAGAGGAGGGGCCACATAGTCAGAATATTAGGTGCAGAGCAGGGTTCCAGGACCTAGGAGACTTCTTGGTGGAAGAGCCACAGAGAGACATGCTTAGGGGCGGAGCGAAGGTTCCAGGAATGTGGGTAGATTCTCTGAGAAGAGGCAGCTTAAGGAGTCTCGTCTGCAAAGGGTAAGGCTCCTAGGACCAGGAGGTAAGTACGAGCCCCTGATAATGTTGCAGAGGAAGGCAGCCCAGTCCAGGCAGTAGTTTTGGGTTGAGAGGAACCTCTAGGAAGGTAACTGACTAGCGAGAACTCCCCACTAGGTGAGTCTTCCCTGCCAGGTGAGGTTTTCCCACAACGATGATAAAACCAGAGATACAGGCCCAAACAGGCCTTGCTTCAGCCCGCAGCCTAGTTCCCCATTGGATGACCATTGGTCAACAAGTGAAGGCACCTCTGCCCACTAGCAGGGAATATACCCCACCCGAAGGCCACCACCCCTAGAGAGGCAGATTCCTTGTGGAGCACCACATTATCAACTTTCTCCAAGACTTCAGGCTACTGAAGGATAAGAGGGGTATAGTATACTAGCAATCTTCAGGGACATTATAAGTAAATAGAGGAAATCTGCAATATCTTAGCGGTCCACTGATACCTGAACAATACGAGAAAACAAGGGAAGAAAATGCCTAAAACAAATCTAGATGTTATATCAATAAAATCCAAAGACAGCATGGAAGAAGAAATGGCAGAAAGGGAGATCAGAATATAAATAATTAAAATGATCAGGGAAGCAAGCAATGAGTTGAAAGAGCAAATGCAGGCATTGAACAATGAGATGAAAGAGCAAATGCAGACATTGAATGATTGCACCAATTGACAGTTAAAAGAGAAAATACAGGAAACAAAAGATCTTGTAAATAAACAGTTAGAGATATTGAAAAAAAGCAAACAGAAATCCTTGAAATGAAGGAAACAACAAACCAAATTAAGCACTCCATAGAAAGCATAACCAATAGGATAGAACACATGGAAGACAGAACCTCAGACATTGAAGACAAAATATTTAATCTCAAAAACAAAGTTGACCAAAAAGAGAAGATGGTAAGAAATCATGAACAGAATCTCCAAGAACTATGGGATATCATGAAAAGAACAGATTTAAGAATTATTGGGATTGAGGAAGGCTTAGAGAAACAAACCAAAGGAATGAACAATCTATTCAAAGAAATAATATCAGAAAATTTCCCAAATCTGAAGAATGAAATGAAAAATCAAGTTCAAGAGGCTTATAGGACTCTAAATACACAAAACTACAACAGACCCACACCAAGGCACATTATAATGAAAATACCTAACATACAAATTAAAGACAGAATTTTAAAGGCTGTGAGAGAAAAGAACCAAATTTCATTCAGGGGGAAACCATACAGATATCAACAGATTTTTCAATCAAGACCCTGAAAGCTAGAAGGGCCTGGACCAACATTTTTCAAGCCCTGAAAGAAAATGGATGCCAACCAAGAATCTTATACCCAACAAAACTTACCTTCAAATTTGATGATGAAATAAAATCCTTCCATGATAAACAAAAGCTAAAAGAATTTACAAAAAGAAAGCCAGCATTACAGAACATTTTCAGCAAAATATTCCATGAGGAAGAGATGAAAAACAAAGCAGCAAATCAGAATTGTCAAATAAAGAAGGAACCAAGTCGTGTCCAAAAAAATATATAAAAAATAAAATTTAAAAAAAAATGAACCAAATGACTGGGAATACAAATAATATCTCAATAATAACCCTGGAATATTAATGGCCTGAATTCATCAATCAAATACATTGGATTAAAAAGAAAGATCCAACAATATGTTGCCTGCAAGAGACTCACCTCACAGAGAAGGATACCCATAGACTAAAGGTGAAAGGATGGGGAAAAACATACCATGCACATGGACTCAGCAAAAAGGCTGGAGTACCCATTCTCATTTCAGATAATGTGGACTTCAAGCCAAAGTTAGTCAGAAGGGATAAAGAAGAACATTTCAAACTGCTTAAGGGAAGCATAAATCAGCAAGACATAACTATCATAAACATCTATGCCCCAAAGAGTGGCTCATCCATGTATATCAAACAAATCCTTCTCAATTTCAGAAACCAAATAGACCATAACACAATAATACTAGGTGTTTTAACACGCCTCTCTCACCACTTGACAATCTTCCAAACAAAAATTGAACAAAGAAACCATAGATCTCAATAACACAATCAATAATTTAGACTTAACAGACATTTATAGAATATACCATCCAACCAAGAGCGAATACACTTTCTTCTCAGCAGCACAAGGATCCTTCTCTAAAATAGACCTTATATTATGCCACAAAGCTAATGTTACCAAATACAAGAATATAGAGACACAACTTTGTATTCTATCAGATCATAATGGATTGAGGTTAGATATAAATGAAAGAGTAAAAAACAGAAACTACTACAACACCTGGAGATTAAACAATATGCTATTATATGATGAATGGATAACAGAAGATTTTAAGAAGGAATATAAAAAATTCTTAGAGGTAAATGAGAACAAAGAAACATCATATCGAAACTCTGGGACACTATGAAAGCAGTACTTAGAGGAAAATGTATTTCATGGGACACATTCAATAAAAGAAGTAAAAATCAACAAATAAATGACCTAACAGTATAGCTCAAAGTCCTAGGAAAAGAAGAACAGACCAACACCAAAAGTAGTAGAAGACAGGAAATAGTTAAACTCAGAGCTGAAATCAATAAAATTGAAACAAAAGAAACAATACAAAAAATTGACAAAATAAATAGTTGGTTCTTTGAAAAAATAAACAAAATTGAAAAACCTTTAGCCACACTAACAAAGAGAAGACGAGAGAAAACCCAAATCACTACAATTCGGAATGAAAAAGGATATATCACAACAGGCACGATTGAAATACAAAACACAATTAGAAGCTATTTGAAAATCTATACTCCAAAAAATAGAAAATTTTGAAGACATCAACAGGTTTCTAGAGACATATGAATTGCCTAAACTGAACGAGGAGGACATACACAATTTAAATAGACCAATTTCAAGTAATGAAATAAAAAAAGTCATCAAAAGCCTATTCCACTCGTTGGCCTATACCCAAAGGACTTAAAATCAGCATACTACAGAGATATAGCCACATCAACGTTCATAGCTGCTCAATTCACAATAGCCAGATTGTGGAACCAACCTAGATGCCCTTCAATTGATGAATGGATAAAGAAACTGTGGTATATATATACAATGGAATATTACTCAGCCATAAAGAATGATATAATTAGGGCATTTACAGGCAAATGGATGAAATTGGAGAATATCATGCTAAGTGAGAGAAGCCAATCTCAGAAAACCAAAGGACAAATGATATCGCTAATAAGTGGATGATGACACATAATGGGGGGTGGGAGGGGTTAGTGTTAGTGTTAGACTTAGGGTTAGGAAGGGGTGCAAGAATGTAGGAAGGAAGGACTGTATAAAGGGAAAAGAGGGGTGGGATGGGTGGGGGGAAGGGAAAAAATAATAAATGAATCAAACAACATTACCCTATGTAAATTTATGAATACACAAATGGTATGCCTTTATGACATATACAAACAGAGAAACAACATGTATCCCATTTGTTTACAATAAAAAAATGAGTAAAAAAATTAAATTGAGCCTTTTGAACTTTTACATTATTACTTAAACATAGGGTAGGCTGTACAGTAGGAAATACTAGATATAAAGTCAGACATCCATGAAGGACAGTGAAATTAAAGGTTCAGGTGTTCACTTTTCTTTGATTGATTCAGACTTATTTCCAATATCTCCATGTCTAGGTCATTTTAGGATTTTGTTAATAAAGGTTTTTCAAGTATTTGAGAGTCAAGCTTTGAAAAGTTGGGCTCTGAATAAATAGTATAAAATCCTCTAGAGTTAGATAAAAGCAAATATATTAATGATCAGCAAAATATATTAATTTATGCATCTAAGATCAAAAGTGAATAACCATAAAACAATGACCTCAAAAATACAGAAAACTTTAATACAGGAGTTCTAAAAAACTGACTCAGATGTAATTACTTTAACAAAATCAGCATTTAGAACATTTTTACCAGGTCAGAGTTCACTTTGTGGTCAGATTAGATAGTTAAAAAAAGGGTCAATCCAGTATTTAAAGAATGTGAGAGTCCTAAAATCCTCAGATAAAGAAAACATGTATATATGAGATCATTCCATTTTTCTCACTGTGCTGTAGGGTTTAGGGAGGAACTTGTTAAGAATGCAGGGTGGTAGACTGAGCAGATAAGATAGCATTCATTTAGGTCCCACATTGCCTTGAATGAAAAAGTGAAACTTTTTATTTCCTTTGGTCTCAAGCCCGTTTTGAATAATCACCTCTACAGTTGACATTTTTGATGTAAATCTAGGATAGAGAGATATCTGGCAGATCTTAGGAATTAAGGAAAGCTGCTGTTTTGAGCTAAGGATGAAAACCTCATGTGGGAGCCTTTTTTAAACTAATTTTTTAAACTTATTCTTATTTGTACATGACAGCAGAATGCATATATACATTTTGATAGATCACACATACATGGAGTATGTTCTCTCATTTTTCTGATTATACATAATGCAGAATCAAATTGCTCATGTGGTCATATATGTACATGAGGTAATAATGTCTGTTTCACTGTACTATCATTCCTATCCTCATAATCCTTCCCCTACCATCACTACACTCTAATATAAAGTTACTCTATTCTTCCCTACCTCCCTCTTTTTATGGTTAAGCATCTGCATATCAGAGAAAACATTTGGCCTTTGTTTTTTATGAGTTTGGGTATTTCACTTAACATGTTATTCTCTAACTGAATCCATTTTTTAGTTGTTGTTGGACCTGCTTTTTAAAATTTATTTATATGTGGTGCTGAGAAATAAACCAAGTACCTCACACATGCTAGGCAAGGGCTCTACAACGGAACCACAAACGTTGCCTTATCACATTTTTTTTATCCATTCATCTGTTGGAAGTTATTTAGGTTGGTTCCATATTTTAGCTATGGTGAATTGAGCTGCTATAAACATTGATGTAGCTATCTCACTGTAGTGTGTTGATTTTATGTCCTTTGGGTATAAACCAAGGGGTGGGATAACTGAATCAAATAATGGGTACATTCCAAATTTTCTGAGGAATCTCCATACTGCTTTCCCTAATGCTTGTATTATTTTGCATTCCCACCAACCATGTGTGAGTATACTTTTTCCACCATATCCTTGCCAACATTCATTGTTGCTTCTATTTTTGATAATTGCCATACTGATTGGAATAAGATGAAAACTTCGAGTGGTTCCATTTGCATTTCCCCAATTGCTACAGATGTTGAAACTTTTTTTCATATATTTATTGATTTATTGTATATTTTCTTCTGTGAAGTGTCTGTTCAGTTCCTTAGCCCATTTATTGATTGGGTTATATGTGGTGTTTCTGTTGTTAAGTTTTTTGAGTTTTTATATAACCTAGAGATTAAAGCTTTATCTGAGGTGCATGTAATAAAGATTATTTCCCAATCTGTAGGCTCTCTCTTCACATTGATTGATTATTTGCTGAAAAGAAGCTTTTTAGTTTGAGTCCATCCCACTTTTTGATTCTTGATTTAACTTCTTGCACATTAGGGTTTGGGACGCCATTCTTACTTAGCAGAATCAGACTGGGATGAGCCTTGGGATGCAGAGGCCTAGATTCTAGGGACTGCCAGGCAATGTGTGGCACTGCATGGGAGTGCTCCCTGTCTCCTTCTGGAATAGTCACCCTTAAGAGAATAACTCCCTTAAATCCACCCTGTCCTGTCCATCACAGAAGAGACTCCTCCCAGTCCTTGCCCACTTTACCTATATATTATAAACAATAGAGAGTTGTGCGAGATATTGTTGTAAGAGGCCAGAGCTGGTATGGCCAGACCCATCATGCTCCTCCTCATTTAAAAAGAATATTGGCTCTTGTGTGTTTATTGAGCAGATACATTTTTGGGTAATTGAGTGCTATAGAGCCAATATCCTCCTCAAGCAGGTAACCCTTTTCTCATCCACATGGGATGTAGCAGAGAGGTCCCCCACATTAGGGGTCTTCTTAAATCAAATCCTAGACTGACATGGTGAAGATTCAGGTCAACTTTTACTTCCAGTAGTCACAGGGTCTATGTTCTACTGATTAAGTCTTTAGTTCACCATTAGTTGATTGTCATGCAGGATAAGAGATAAAGGTTTAATTTCATGTTGTTAAATGTTACTTCCATATTTCCCAGCCCTATTTTTTGAGGGGCTATCTTTTCTCCAGTAAATGTCTTTGGCATCTTTGCCTAGTATGAGATACCTATATTTATGTGGGTTTTTTTCTGTGTCTTCTATTCCATACCATTGGTCTACATGTCTGTTTTGTAGCAATACCATGACATTTTTATTAGCATAGCCCTGAAGTATAGTTAGAGGTCCGGTATTGTGATGCCTCCGCAGGAGCATTTAACCATTTTTTACTTAGTAAAATCAGTCTCTTAAGGTGTGGTGCTATAGTTTATGTTTTCTCTGGAAACTTCCTCCCCCTATCCTTTTTATTTCATTCCTAAAGCTTTAAGGATTATTCTAAGCATTTGTACATAAAGTTGCTCTCTTCAAAACCTGCATGTTCCATGTTTTAAACCTAGAGATGTACTTGAACTCCTTACCTCTCTATCTGACCTGCCTCCTCAGAAATGTCCCCTCACATAATACTTGAATTTCCCCTTTGTCCAGAATCTGTCCTGGCACCATCTGCGTTGACCCACATAGACAAACCTTAAGGCCTTGGGAGGGTTGATGGGGGGTTATAAAAGACATGCAAGCATTTAAAAAGAGAAAACTGGAACCAGGTGAGACAATGACATCTGATGGAGGAAGAGGGATGCAGAGCTAACACAGCATGTTTATTATTTAGGTTTTTATCATCAAATGGTTATTTGTGGGGAAGGGCCTGCAAGGCAGGCAGGATTGATGTTTGCAGCAATTGCAAGATATTCTGGTTTTATCATTATGCCCAGAATTTTCTATCCCATGTCACTGGTGTATGAGCTCAAGTTCAAGATTGATATACTGCAGGATCTTTGCACAGATCTTCTCCAGGCAGGGCATTACCATAGCTTCTGGCTGTTTTGTCCTGCACTTTTGCACAGAATGTTTACAGGGCAAAGCACAGCCAGAGCTAAAAGGCAGTCAAAGTTGATGGTCCAAGTCACTGCTCTCCACAACCCACCCTTCTGAAGAGCTGCCTAAGTGCTTTCTTGGTTTCATACCATGGAGCAACCTTCTCTATTCTGCCATCTTAAATCTCCATGCAATTATTTTGTAAATGGAAACATTTCATTTTCTTCCTCTCTCACTGCTCTTCCCTAATGTCTCCCCTTCCCTAATCTCAGGGGAAACAGGATTAATTTGATTCCCCATGTTAGTCAAATTTATCTGTCCTTGAGTACACATGAACAATAGTAAAAAAGTAATCCAGACTTGGTGATGGCACCAGATCTCCAAAATTATTATCTTCCAAATTAACAAGTGAATTACAATTGCAACAGAGAACATGTGGAATATAGTCTTTAAATCACTTATTTAAAATCTCCTGCTCCTGCTGAGAGGCAGAATCACAGCCTCTGGGAAAAAGAAAAAATCCCCTGTGCTTCTCCTTTGGTAGCAAAGCAATAAAACTTCTATTTCCGTTTTCTCAATATCATGTCCTCATTGTTGGATTGGTATTAGGAATAAGAAATGAGCTTTCAGTAACAAACTTTAT
Organism: Sciurus niger; assembly: GCA_020740815.1. Taxonomy (NCBI): domain Eukaryota; kingdom Metazoa; phylum Chordata; class Mammalia; order Rodentia; family Sciuridae; genus Sciurus; species Sciurus niger. Next base: position 385,294 of record JAHUXG010015099.1, on the reverse strand, counting down.
ACCCCAGGTGGGGCCCAAAAGCCACCCCCACTTCAGATTTATTGGGAAGGTCTGAGTTTCCAAGAAACCCCACTTCCATGCTGAACATGCAAGGTGGTTGGTGAACTTGTTGAGTCAACCTCAAGAGAGTTAGGGGTTGATCTCCACATTGATCCAGAGGAGGTATTTCTGTGAGTAAGGGAGGGTTTGAAGGACCATCTGAGCAGCTGGTGGAGCTTCTTTTGTTTTAGGAAACTCCTGCCTTCTCTCCCTGAATGGTACAGGTTGCTCCAGCATTAAGAAAAAGGAAACCCAACTCAGTAAAATCCTGACACCCTTGGTCATCTGGTATGTCCTCTTATGTGAAAACTGACATCCTTGATCATACACATCTGGTTCCTCTTTAAGGTAGCATCTGGTATGTCATTATGGGGACATCTTTGGCACCACTGTTGTAGGAATCATGGTTAAGTGTGACTCAAGAACATAGGAATATTTACCCGCTCCTTCTCTGTTCTAGATTCTCATCTGTTTGTTGACCTTAGGCTTGGGAATTCCCTCTCATCGTCTGTCTGTGTTTTTGTTTTGTTTGTATCTGTTACTGCCCCCTTGAATACATGCCCAATATTGTACTCATCCTGTAGGTAGTCTCTTGGGAAAGGTCTTGGCTGCTCTGTTTTAAAGGTTCCTGTCTGCCTGTTGTGGTTCTGGGACTGCTTTCTGTTTGTCTCTCTCCGTGCTTCCTTTTGTACAATCTTACAATTAGAGTTGGTCTGTAAGAGGTAAAATGTGTTGAGGAAAGGTGCACCTATAGGTATAAGCCATTCTAAATTAATATTAAACCATAATGGCCTGGGTTTTGAATAGCTTTCTGGATTATTATACAATCTTGCAGTTGGACATAGTTTGTCAAACTTAAAAAAATTTGGAAGAACGTGTACATACACGTCTGTTTATTTTAAAGTTTCCCCTCTGTCACTCCTGCCTTTGGTGATCCTCTCTTGTCTGTGTTTTTAACTGTTACAGGCCCTTTAAGACATGGGCCATGGTACATTGATCTCACTGATAGTCACTTGAACAGAGACATTTTGGATAAGTAGAACTATCTAAGAAAACAGGTTTTACTGTAACACAATCTGGCCTTTGAATGTTTTTCTGTATTATTATACAATCTTCAAGTTGAAGTTGATCTGTCAGGGTAAAATATATGAAAGACATTCTGTATGTACAGGCATTTATGCAGTTGCATGATAAGGGCTCTGAAAGGTCAGAAAATAAGTTTAAGGTGGCACAAGGCACTACCTCTGGTGTACAAGGATAACAGAACATGGTAAGAAAGTGTTAACAGGGATTTAATTCTTTAAAATCTAGTGGTGACATGGCCAGCACTTTTTATTGGCCTGGCCCCAGGCAGCCACACACCATCTCATTGTGGGTCAAGGACACTAGGCCTATGCTGGGAAAAATATCATAAAAGCTGCCTGGGCTGTAGAAAATGGTCAAAGAGCACCTGGTCTCTTTCCTACCTTCCAGCTCCTTGTGCCCATGGGGATGGAGGCTGCTGGTTAAAAAGGATGAGTCAGTAGGTTTCACCACTGTTAGTTCATAACCTGGGGACAGGAATGGTCTCCCCTTTTAATGTTTGACAAGGCATTTGACCAGGGGACACCCATCACTGGGGCAAAGCAATTCTTGATATGAGAGAATCCCATCAAACTGAGTGCATGGGAAGACTGGTAGAATAAACAACTGGACCCAGAAAGAAAAAGGCAGAAACTGAAGGGTAACCCGTGGTGTTTTCTAAGCAGTCTCCACAAGGGGATCATCAAGTAAGCCTAAAGAAAAGGATACAAGGGGCCTCCTCCACTGCATAGCGATATGTCTAGCAGAAGAAAAAGGCCCAAAAAGGATGTCAGTACAATCGACAGTGGGGAACTCACTTAAAGTTGGTGGCTTTGTGATAATAATAAGAGAGAGAGGTCACACTCAAATATCCTGTGCTCCAAACCCTTGAATGCAATCTGAGAAGGAAAAAAATTAAGGCACAGTTTGTTAATATGCCAGATTGTCTGATGCCTCTCCTGTGATGAAATTTGTTGTGTATAATCCATTCGCAGATAACCTTCATAAGAATTGTTTCAGAATATAATTTAAGAAAGGGTTTGAAACTAAAAAAATGTAAAAAAAATTTATATAGGAAAATGTATTTTAGAAAGAAAAAAGATTAGTATAATGAGAAGCAGTGTTTTTAGATGAGAAAATATTGTGTTTCGTAAAGTAATATTCTTGTGAGAAAGTCCAAGATATAAGAGAGGACAAATTAAGGATGTAAAAGGCAAGCGATGAATGTCTAAATTGAAGAAGGTTTGCAGAAGATAAATCTGAAAAAGTTTCCATTGGTGATTTTTGACTGTAATTAATGCAATTATTTGAACTTTAATGTACTGGTATGAAACAAAGTCTGAAACATTAATCTGTTCTTATGTATCAAGATAGATATCTACTCTTATCTACATTTTACTTGCATCTATTAGGTTCTCCTACTCAAGGAAACTAAATCTTAAAAGAATTTGGGTTTTACCTGTTTAAACATTTTTTAAATGATTACTTCTAACTGCATAGATTAAAAACTAGTATTTGAAGTTATAAAAATAAGTTGACACCCTGATTATATATGACTATATATAAGTATTCATCTGAGAATTATATCTAGCTGAGCCTTGTGTAAGTTTTATGTAAAAGTTTATAAAATGAATGTTTACCTATGTTTACTGGCAAGGTAACAAATCAGTGCTCTCTTTTATACATTTTATCTGACATAGAAGGGACACGCTGTCATTTGACAACCTGTCTTAGATCTATTTGCTTTGACTAAGTATAACACTTTTGACTAAGTCTTAACACTGTGCCCTAAACATCTAAGAGATTCAAGGCTATTCTTTTATTTTTTGCTAATACTGCTAACTTATACAGACCACAATTATTGGTACCATACACTATGGGTTCTATATTGTACATTAAAAGTTAAACTTATTAAATGTAGAGCTTAGGGGAGACAATTTTACCAAGTTGTTGTTCTTCAAACTGAAGCTATCTGTAGTAATAATCTTGTATTTCTATAGAAATAACAAATTTGTTTAGTATTTATTCATGTCATTTGGTGTTTTATAGCTGGATAAATGCAGCCGGTTATATGTATACAACTTTGTGTTACTCTTCACACTGGAATAGGAACTTAAGTGTACTTTTGGAAGATAATGAGAGCCTGATGTGTTTAAAAGTGACATTATTAAACATGGAAGCATTTTGCAGCTTTTTCCACAAAAAGAAAGTTTGATGTTTTCTTAGCCTTTGATTCATGTTTCAGTTGTAATGTTATGTTGGTGTTTTGGATGTAATGTTATATTGTTTTTGACAAGAGCTCCACCCTATCTAAGATAATGTTCTGCCTCTCACCTCAGTCCATGTTAGAATGACTCCAAAATATGCCAGATTTCAGCTCATTTAAAGTTCTGTTCATAAGACCAATTTTGTTGATAAGATTACTGTGATTTCAAAAAAGGGGATATGATAAAAAATAATTGTTCAAAAGTATAGAAATCACTTTTCTTCATTTATACCCATTACCAAAATTAATATTTTTTGTTCTATTAATTTTGTTTTCTATTTTCCTTCTAAAATTTGTGACTGTTGCCTGTTAGAGTTTTCTAGCATTTTGTTGGCACTGCTTCTAATAAAACAAGTTAATTTGAGATAATAAGTCATCAGGTATAGAACAAAGAGTATGTAATGCTAACTTCCAGTACTAATCCTCACTCCAATTAAATGAAAGGGGTGACTGTAAAATTATTGATATTGAAGTTGTAACCTGTTTCTCCCACTTTAAGACTGGTGAAACTGGCCTACCAGATGTTTAAAACCAAACACTTGCAGACCGAAGTCAAGGAAGTGAAAGGACAGAGGAAAAACAGCCAACATTTTGTACCTCACTTCTAAGGTCAGACACCCACTGGACCCTGCAATCTTCCATCCAGCAGAAATGGCGCAGAGAAAGGAGACACCACCAATCTTTAGTTGACGAGATTTATTGTGTCCTCCCTGTTTTCCTGCCTCCTTTGTGATGCCACTATCTCCCTTCTTCTACCCTCTCCCTCTCTCCTCCCCCAGGCTCCTAGCTTATCAGTCAATTATAGCAAAGCTTTCTCTCACACAGGAGAGTATGCAGAGGAATGTCAGCATAGCATTATATGACTCATGTGCTGTCCACACATGGTGTGATATTAGATAGCTAATCCTAGAACCTCCTGTCAACACATCATAAGTCTCCAAGGAACTACTAGGCAAGTAACCTTTTTGGGTACTTCCTTAATTGGTATCCAGTGCCCTTTGGCTCACTGCCAGGTGCCATCTTGTCCAAGATGGCCCTCAACAGCTCCCACTCTTTGTCATAAAAAGAAAAGGACAGCGACTGTGCCTGTCTTAGGTGCCAGATTCAGACTTTATCCTTACTGTCATTGGGAGTCAAAGAGCTGTTGGCATGCTTTGATCCCTGTCTTAGGTTGGTATAAAGTCCACCCAGTGCTTACCAATGACTACCAGTCCAGTAATTGGGAAAGCCAAATCTGAGGATCAGGGCCTTGGTCCATGGTCATAAGGGCTTGCCTTACCCCTAAGGCTTGCTGTCTTTGATGACTCCTTAGAGACAGCAGATATCTGAGCATCGATAATAACAGCAAGAACAAAATCCCATCATACCAAAACTTCCCATCCAATGTTTACCAAATTGTAAAGCTGACTGTAAGAAACTAATGGCTTCTGGCATACCCAGGACCTTGACCTGAGTACTATTTACCACAAATATAGAATTTCTTAATGGGGTAGTCAGATAAGTAAACTCTTCAGTCCATGTCCCATTAAGCATGCTACCAAGACGTTTGGACAGATTGGCAGCAGCAATAATATTAGAATAGGGTATCGGGGTAATGCATAGTGCTTGGGCATGCACTAGACAGCCCGTCTGTGTGGTAACAGTCAACATGTCCACTTATTCGTGTAGTAAGTCCACTCTTTGGTTTAGAATCAGGATTCCCATGATGAGATGCACATTGATGTGTTCCTGGACTGTCAATGCTTCATCAGTGGCTTGTGACAGATTGTTGAGTGCATGAGCAGTAGGAATAGCGGTTCCTAGGTCAAGTCCAGCAGCAGTGGCAGCAGCTGCAGCAGGTGCCACAGCAACAGCAATGGCTATAATGACTGAGATACCAAAATCTCTTTTTGCTTTCACGTGTAGGAAATTCCACTCACTATGAATTAAGGTCACTGGACTGGAATGAATTTTGGAATCCTGGCAATCACAGCCAGAGGAAATAGCGAAGCATCCCAACAACTAGACACATAACACTCTTAACACATAACACATAACACTCTTAACACATAACACAGTTAAGGACCTCAGTATCATTATCATTGTTATTAGTAATGTTATTATTAAACTTAGAACTGTTAGAATGAACACAAATGGAGATGTGACACATATGGGAGTAGGGGGAAAAACCTGACAAAAGGAAGAGTAATTGGCCTCCCACCCTGTATAACTATAAACAGGTGTATTACTTCCCTTTATATAGGTTTGCTTTTGACTGTACCTTATTGAATGAGAGAGAGATTGACTCACAGTATTATGGCAATTTCTGAGTTGGCTAACCAGAGGAAGCAAAGACTACCTCTTAATTTGAAGTTTAGACTAGTAATAAGTGGCTTTACAGTGGAACCAGCTGGTAGGTAAAAAATACCTAGAAGTTCTGTACTAGGAAATAATTGAGGGAAAACTTGTGTGCCATGAGTGATATATCCCTAAAAGTTTTAGGAAAAGCTAACAATAGTAGGCTTACCACCATCACCATCATTTTGTGTTTTGGTGCCATTTTCTTTCTTATTGATAGTTCTTACCAAGCGCTGGGGACCGAGATAGGTTGCTGTTGGTCCTGAGGAAAAACACAAACAGACCCTCTCTCCCAAATTAATACTGGGTCAGGTCCTTTCCAGGACCCAGTCAAGATGTCTTTCCACATTGCTTGTGGATGGTCACCAGACTTTCCACTAAAATGTCTATCAGCCGCAGTACAGTCCATAACATCCAAAGTTAAAAAGTTGAGGGTGAATAAAGCAAGGTTAAGTCTGTTCTTGGGAGGGGTTAATGCCTCTATTCACCCCTTTTGTTTAGTTAAGCAGACTTTCAATGTTTGATTAGCCCTTTCCACGATAGCTTGTCCTTGTGGATTGTAGGGCAATCCTGTAGAATGATAGAAATTAAATTTTGAGCAAAACTGATGAAATGAAGAAGTATATGCAGGCCCATTATCTGTTTTAAATGATTTTGGCTTTCCCATAGTAGCAAAGGCTTGAAGGCAATAACTGATTACAACTTTTGTCTTTTCCCCTGTATGGGTGGTAGCAAATATATATCCTGAGTCAGTATCTACTGTTACATGTACAAATCTTAAAGCATCAAATTCAGGGATATGGATGACATCCATCTGCCATAGATGACTTGGAAGGAGTCCTCTAGGATTGACTCCAAAATGAGGAACAGATAAACGAGGCACACAAGCATGACACTGTTTTACTATATTTCTGGCTTGTGCTTTTGTAATGTTATATTTTATTTTGAGAATAGTAGCATTGACATTAAAATCTTTATGGAAATTAATTGATTTTTGTACAATGTTAAACACATGAGGATCTTGAGTAGCTGAGTCTGCAGGAGAATTTCCTTGAGCTAAAGGCCCAGGTAAGCTTGAATGTGCTCTGATATGGCCTATATATAAAGGTTCTTTGTGAGCCAACAGAAGAGTGTGTACTTGATAAAAGCATTGTTGTAAGGTAGATTGAGGACTAATGGGTCCAGCTGTCTCAAGTCAAAGCACAAGCTGGGCAATATAGAGACTGTCAGTATAAATATTTAAAGGTTTCTCAGGAAATGTTTGTAAGGCAGTTATAATTGCTTCTAGTTCAGATTTTTTGAGCAGATTCATGAGAAGTAATAATAGTCTGTACTTTATCAGAAACTACTGTAGCTGTGCCAGAGGAGGAGCCATCTGTAAAGATTGTTTTTGCTGCTGGGATAGGCTGAGCCTTAACAACCTGAGGGAAAATAACAGGATGTCTTTTGAAGAATCTGCCAGTAGGCGAACTTGGCAAGTGATTATCAAATGTGGCCATGGTGGAACAATAGGCAATTGCCCAATCTTCATTACTGTTAACTAGTATTTCAATCTGTTTTGCTGCATATGAACAATAACTGTCTGAGGATGAACTCCAAAAACTTGAAGGGCAGTCTTAAGTACTAATGTAACTAGATTTGCCACCATCACAGGATACAGGGAAACAACATTTTTTGGGGACACTGGCAAATGGATCCATATCAGGAGTCCAGTTTGCCACAATAGACCTGTAGGAATATATTTAGAATCTAAAACTATGAGGCTAAAAGGCAAGGATAGATCAACTCTATCACTATGAGCATTTTCTAAAGCTTGTTCTACTTACCTCAAGGCTTTTCTACCTTCAGGAGTTAAATTTCTGGGGGATGTAGGGTCTGAATCTCCTTGGAGAATATCAAACAGGGGCTTAAGTTGACCAGTGGTGATTCCCAAATTTGGCCTTATCCAATTTATATCACCTAATAATTTTTGGAAATCATTTAGAGTCTTAAGCTTTCCTGTGGGTAATTGAATTTTTTGTGGCCTAACACAGGTATCTAATATTTGATGTCCTAGAAAGGTAATAGGGCTGCGGGTTTGCACATTTTCTGGGGTCACATGTAATCCCCATTTTTCTAGGGTTTTGATAATATAATCAAACACCCCTAATAAGGTCTCCTGTTCCCTATGAACCAAAAGAATATCATCCATATAAGGGAGACAATAAAGTCCTTTACAATTTTGTCTAATCTGTGATATAGACTGGCCAACATATATTTGACACATAGTGGGACTATTTGCCATTCCCTGGGGAAGGACCACCCATTGGTATCTAGTATTATGCCATTCATTGTTCAAAGAGGGAATGGAAAAGGTAAATTGAGGGCTATCCTCAGGATGAACTGGAATGGAAAAGAAACAATCTTTTATGTCTTTAGAGATGATATGATAATGTTTTGGAACAGCAGTTAACGAGGGGAGACCCAGTTACACTGGGCCCATAATCTGCATACTGGAATTTATGGCTCTCAGATCTTGCAAAAGTCACCATTTCCCAGACTTCTTATTTATGACAAAAATGGGTGTATTCCAAGGGGAAGTGGAAGGAATGGTATGATTTTCCTTCAATTGTTGATTAACTATTTCCTGGGCCGCCTCTATTTTTTCTTTAGAAAGGAGACACTGGGGACCCAGATAGGATTATTGGATTTCCATGTTATCTTTAATTTTCAATGGCCCCTCCAGAAAACCCAGCCCCTCAGCCCCTGTTTGTCCCTCGACTTGAATGGGGCAGGTCATACCTTGTAGATTCTTGCCTAGTCCTTTTCCAGGGATATAACCTTGTCCCACCATGACTGGTAAAATGGTTGGGTTTACACAGGAAATATTTTGTTCAACTGAGGAAGAAATGACAACAACCATCTGTGTTAAAATGTCTCTTCCCCAAAGAGTGACAGGCAGGTGAGCTAATACATAAGGTTGAAATGTGCCCCTTTTTCCATCAGGGTCCTCCCAAGATAATACAGCTGAACTTTGTAATGAGGTTTGGGCAAATCCAAGTCCCCGTAAGGTAGTACTGGATGCTGAAACAGGCCATGATTTGTTCTAGTCCTTCTGTCTTATAATAGAGATGTAAGCACCCGTGTCTATTAGACCCTCTATGGGAGTACCATTAACTTTCAATTTAAGCATAGGTCTATTTTTTGTTGATTGTGCCCAAAAGACACCTAATCCTGCAGATCCAAACCTGTTGTTTCCTCCAGTCTTTTGTGAACTGGGAAAAGTCCCATGATGGCTAGGCAATATCAATATTTGTGCTATTTTATCTCCTGGAGAAACAACAAATACCCCTCAAGGGGAAGATACCATAATCTTTATTTCTCCAGTATAATCAGGATCAATGACTCCTGGCAACACTTGTAATCCTGACAGAATTGTGGAACTCTGCCCCAATTATAATCCTGCTGTGCCCTCAGGGAGTGGTCCATGTACGCCCGTGGGGACTGCTTGTACTTTCATTTCTGGGGTTAAAATGAGTCGGGCAGAAGCACAGAGGTCCAATCTCCCACTCCCTGATGTTCCTCGGGATAATGAGGAGATAGTCGAAAAGTATTGTGAGTGGGGATCTGTACTATGGGATTCTGAAAGGCCCTGTATATTTGAGGGCCCCGTGTTGGACCCTGCTGGCTGTTTGTTGACTGGGCTGTCATAGGATATCTCTCTATACCAAATCTTGATGTACAATATTTCTCTCAGTGCCTTCCTTTTCAGCACTGGGAACATAGACCTCGGGCAGGTTGATTTGTCCCTTGTTGTTCTCCAGTCTTAGGTGTTCCCCTGGGATTTAATCCTATGGGTCCTTCAGGGCAGTCTTTTAGGAAGTGCCCTCCTTTCCCACACTTAAAGCATATTATTTCTTTAGCTCTTGATTGCTCCTGATTTGGCCCATGAAGAGCAGCAGCTATTACTTTTCCTGTAATGACTGCATCATTGATATTCCTGCAGACCTTTATATAAGTACTTAAATCTTTATTTTTCCATGACCTTATAGCTTCTTTACACCATCTATTTGCTTGCTCATGAGCTAATTGTTTTATTAAGGGCATAGCTTGTTCTGAATCCCCAAATACTCTAGCAGCCATTTCGATTAGTCTATCAACAAAATCTGCTAATGGTTTGTTACTTCCCTGAATCACCTTGGACAACTGCCCCTGTAAATCTCCTGACCCTTGAATTAACTTCCAGTCTTTAGTGGGAGCAGCAGCAATTTGTGTGTACACCCCAGGATCATAAATAATCTGCTGTTGAATACCTTCATAGTTTCCTTCTCCTGTCAGCATTTCTACATTTCTTTGGGGAAAGCCTGTGGCAGCGTTACACCATGACATTTCTAATGAGGCTTCCTGCCATGCAGTATTCCACACTAGGTACTGCCCCCCTGATAGCACAGCCTTACATAGCCTTTTCCAATCTTCCAGCACTAGATTCAGTCCCGCTACTGATTCCAACATACTAATTGTAAATGGGGCCTGTGGACTGTACGTAGCCACTGCCTCCTTAAAATTATTTACTGTTTTGGTGGAATTTTTGTCTATTTTGGTCTCTAGTACAGGGAAGAATTGTAGGACTGCTGAAGTTTCCTTAAGGGGGGTTTCTTCTCCCCGTGGTGAAAAACCCATCTTATTTATAGCATGAGCTAACTTCTCCCAAGTGTACCTTGGGGGATATAGGGGGCAGGCTGCTTGGGGGGGAGCTGCTATCTCCAGGAAGGGATTGGTATTCCTTCCCGATATAACTGATGGGGGTGACCGTGTCCTTGATGCTCTTTCTAATCCCTCCCCAGTAAACCCCTCCTCCTCTTCCTCCTCTTTATGAGAAGTTACACTTAGTTGTTTCTTTATATCTTCCAGACACTTATTTCCTTTTTTTACTAAAGTTATTAATTTACCTTTTTTAGTGTTAGACATTCCTTAATGAGCTGCCACATGGGAAAAGTACCTCTAGGTAACGGGGATTGCTTTTCTGCTTTAATAAGATCCTCTTTATCATGTACCCATTGTGGAATATTTAGGACTCCCTCTTCCAAAAACCAAGGACTAACCTTGGCCAACGTAGTTACATGTGCTGTCACAGTAGATCGTTTTATGGCAGTTCCACTAGCCTTAAGTACATCTTGTATGATTCTTATCATTTGATTTCTAGACACTTGTGACCCCATTCTGAGATCTCCCTTTACCAGGGTTATGTGGCCTTCTTTACCGGGGTAATGTAGACTCCCTTTACCAAGGTATGTGGTCCCCTTCACCAGGATTGTGAGGTCCCTTTCACTGGGACTGTGGGGTCCCTTTCACCAGGACTGTGGGGTCCCTTCACTGGGACTGTGACCTCCCCCTTATACACTCTGGCCAGAGATTTCTGTGAGGTTAACCTACAGTTTTCCCATAGCTTACTTTAAATTACTTAGTTTTCCTGTAGCTTACCTCAAGTTACTTACCTGGGAGGACACAGAAGGAGAAATAATTTTCCCATACGGGCCACCACTTGTTCCATCCAGTGGAACCAGCATGGAGAAAGGAGACACCACCAATCTTTAGTTGACCAGATTTATTGTGTCCTCCCTGTTTTCCTGCCTCCTTTGTTCTGCCATTATCTCTCTTCTTCTACCCTCTCCTTCTCCCCTCTCCCAGGCTCCTAGCATATCAGTCAATTATAGCAAACCTTTCTCTCACACAGGAGAGCATGCAAAGGAATGTCAGCATAGCACTATATGAATCATGAGCTGTCCACGCGCGGCATGACATTAGATATCCAATCGTAGATCCTGGTGCCAACACGTCATAAGTCTCAAGGAACTAGTAGACAAGCAACCTTTTTGGGTACTTCCTTATTTTGGTATCCAGTGCCCTTTGGCTCACTGCCAGGCGCCATCTTGTCCATGATGACCCTCAACACTGCAACTCTAGTGAGTCACCAGATCTGCTGATCAAAGAGATCAAGAGGACCCTAGAGAACAGGAAACCAAGTGCATATTCTGCAAAGAAGAGGTTCACTGGAGAGGGACATATCAATGATGCTACCAAAAGAAGACACATATGGTCAGCAAAACCCTGACCCATCCTGGAAGATGGACCCAATGTTACAGAGAAGCTAAAGGAGCCAAGAGGTTTTGCACACATCCCCAAGAGTGATCTGTGAGGAATCTCAGTTGACTCTTTGTAAGCAGTAGATAGGACAGGGTTGGTTTTGACCAACTTGTTTCTAAACACTTGGCAGTAGAGTATAGCCTAAACAAAGTTCTACAAGAACATTTAAATAGAAAAAAAATGGGAGTTTGGGGTTTTGTTTTGGTTTGGTTTGTTTGTTTGTGTTTGTTTTTGTTTTTGTGTTTTTGTGGTGCTGGGGATTGAACCCAGGGCCTTGTGCTTGTGAGGCAAGCACAACAATGTTTTTTTAATGTAACTTAAGATGAACACTTGTGTCAGCCTTACCAATGGAAAGTAAAGCTGGAGGCTCTAAGGGAAATGTTCTTGTGTGGAAGTGCCCAATAATAATGGTCACAAAGGACTCCAGAGTCACAAGTTTAAGCCAGATTTGAGTTAATTTGAGCCAGATCTCATAGACCTACAAATCTTCTTTACCTCCTACATTGATAAACTTGATGTTTTTCACTGACATAATTACCAGTTTTTGTCTTTGTGGTTTTTAGAGAGTGATTGAAATTCCAATTTTTTTTGTGCTAATTGTTTATCAAAAAAGGTTAATGCTTTGCTGTCTTGCTTATTATTGTCTAGCATGATACCTGCCCTATGTATGCCTTGTCCAGTCAGTTGCCATCTGCCCCTGTGGACCTCAGGACTGCTTTGACGCTGAATACTTTTAACTGTCCATGCCTCACCTGATTGAGAACAAGGACATTGGGTTACTTCCCCCATCTTCAACCTCATTAAGCAGGATGCAGCTTGGAGATGTCTTCACCATTTTTCTTTAGAAATAAAATGTAGAAACTGACAGAGGGGAAATGTAATCGTGGCCAACTTTATGCTTCAAATATAACCATTGCTACTTTGCAAGTGCACCTTATTTTTCAAATGCAAATGTTTCTTTTTCTTCCTTTCTCCCTGCTCCTCTATAATCTCTCTGTCTTCCTAATTTCAGATGAAACAAGAATACTTTTCTTCCTCATTTTAGACAGGTTCATCTGTTCTTGAGTGCATACACATCATAAGAACAAAGTAATCCAGAGTTTGGGGATGGTACCAGAAGATCTGTGAAATGACTCTCTCTCAAATTAACAAGTGAATTACAACTGCAACAGAGAACATGTGAAATGCTGCTTTTGACTCATCTCTTTAAAAGCCCCTATTCTTCCTGATGAGCAGAATCATAGCCCCTGGGTCAGAAATCTGCTACATTTCTCCTATGCTAGTAAATCAATAAAACTTCTTTTTCTTTCTTCTCAATACTGTGTCCTTATTTTTGGTTTGTCCCTGGGGACAAGGACTGAGTTTTTGGGAACCTCAAGAATGGGTTTTTTTTTTGTCTTCTTCCTGAGATTTAAAAACTAAATTCAACATTCTACTTTTGAAAATGATGTTAGCTGAGGACTTGACATAAATGATCTTTATTGTGTTGAGGTTTGTTCCTTCTATACCTAATTTGTTGAGAGTAATTAATGATTTTAAGAGATGCTGCATTTTGTAAGATGTCCCTTTTGTACCTATTGAGATAATAAATTGGTTGTGTTCTTCCTCCCAACATGGTGTATCCCATTGATTAATTAGTGTATGTTCCACAGTTCTTGCATTCCAGGGATAAATCCTATCTCATCATGGTGAATGGTACTTTTAATGTGCTGTTGAATGTAGTTTGCTAGTATTTTGTTGAGAATTTTGCAAATATGTTTATCAGAGGCATTGACCTGTTCTTTTCTTCTTGTGTTTCTTTCCTGACTTTGGTATCAGGGTAATGCTGGCCTGGTAAGATGTGTTTGTTATTATTCTCTCATGCAGTTTTTGAGAGAGTTTGAGAGAATTGGTATTAGTTGTTCTTTATATGATTGAAAAAATCAGCAGTTATTTCATCAGGATCTTGCTTTTTATATGGGAGGGCTTTCATTTCTGATTAGCTTTCTCGTTATTTTTTTGTTCAGATTTTCTATTTCTTTCTGAGTTAGTTTTGTTACATTGCATGCCTAGAAACTGATCCATCTCCCCTAGGTTACCCACTTGGTTGGCATGTAATTCCTCATAGTAGTCTCTTGGCATTTCAGTGATATCAGTGGTAATGTCTCTTCTTTCATTTCTTATTTTGTTTATCTGTGTTTTCTCTATTATTAGTTGAGCTAAAGATTTGTCCATTTTGTTTATCTTTTCAAAAACCTAACTCTTAGTTTTGCTAATATTCCTATTACTTTGGCAGGCTCTATTCCACTTCTTTCTGCTTTGGTCTTCATTTCTTCCTTCCTTTTCCTCCCTTAGGGTGTTTTTAGTTAGGTAGGAGTTCAGAGACACCAAAATGGCAAAGACTGTTTATTAGAAATAAACTGCTGGAGGAAAAGACAAGGAGACCAATCCTGTTCCAGTTTACTACAAATCCCATTACCATGACAATTCCTGACATGGAGGACTTATCACCATGACAACTCCCACCACATGTGCAGTATTTTAACACGACCATTAGGGCTAAAGTGAACAGTGTTCTAATTAGGTTTTCTAATGTAACCAGTGGCAGAAAAATTAGACAGTATTCAAATTAAGAATCATAGAGTGCCCTTTCCATGCCTAGAGCAGCCAGGCTCATGGTTCCAAGAAGCACCTGAAGTGGGTAGCAGCTCCTAAGCATTGGATACTAGACAAATTGATTAGCGTGTTTCCTCTTCATCCATCCACTGGTCCCCACAAGCTGAGATAATGTCTTCCTCTCATCATTTTTCTAAGGAGCAGACTTAAGTATGCCCTGACAGAAGATAAAGTAAAAAAGATTTGCATCCAGCACTTCACTTAGATTGATGTCAAAGTCTGAACTGATATAACCTACCCCGCTGGTTTTATGGATGTCATCAGCATTGATAAGACTAGAGAGAATTTCCATCTGATCTATGACATCAAGGGTCACTTTGCCCTTCATCATGTTATACCTGAGGAAGCCAAGTACAAGTTGTGCAAAGTGAGAAAGATCTTTAGGGCACAAAAGGAATCCCTCATCTGGTGACCCATGATGTTCAAACCATTCGTTACCCTGATCCCCTAATCAAGGTGAATGACACCATTCAGATTGATTTGGAGACAGGCAAGATTACCGTTTTCATCTAGTTTGACCCTGGTAACCTGTGTATGGTGACCAGAGGTGCTAACTTGGGAAGAATTGGTGTGATTACCAACACAGAGAGATACATCCTGGCTCTTTTGACATGGTTCCTGTGAAAGATGCCAATGGTAACAGCTTTGTCACTCGGCTCTCCAACATTTTTGTTATTGGCAAAGGCAACAAACTATGTATTTCTTTTCCCCAAGGAAAAGGAATCTGGCTCACCATTGCTGAAGAGAGAGACAAGGGATTGGAGGCCAAACAGAGCAGTGGGTAAATAAATGGACTCTAGGTGATTTGACTGGAGAGTAGAGGTCTTTGTACTTAATTAAAATGTAGCAGGATGGAAAAAAAAAGAATAAAGTAACCAATGGGAGCAAATGGGGTAAGGTGTCAATCAGGTCCATATAGGGAAGAGAATGCCTCACAGTTTGCCATATGAGACCCTAATTTCCAGATATTAGGGTCTTAGGATCCTCCCTCTTTCTTGGTCCACTTCACTCTATCTAACAGAGTGCTACTTTCACCTTCACCTTCAATAAATCTGTACTTTGCCTGTTAATTGAATATGTCTTGCTCAGTTATCTGTTTGGGACACCAAGAACCTGGACCCCATCTGGACATAATGACAATAAGATTTTAGCTAGCTGGCCAGGAGGTAAGTACTTTTCTGGGGACACTGGATTGCACCCACATAATTCTACCTGCATTTTCTATCAGGTTTTCTGATAATACCACATGCACACTGAGGAGCAACTGAGTGTCCACTGGGGATGCTCCTGATCAGAAGATGTCCCTGTTCATATCATTGGGAACTCTATAGCTCAGAAGAGTAGAGACCCTGAGACCTTGCCAAACTCTACATTGTGGTTCAGTGTCCCCACCATGTGCTTAACCTGGTCTTTTGGCATTTGGAGCTTCTTTGTTTGTTGTGTCAATCTCCTGGTGATTCTGAGTGCTCTCCCTCCATTTCTCAACCACGTTACTTGCTCATAATGTCATGTCAGAGTTCTTGGTTCTTGCCACATTCTCAATGGGCATGGGTCAAGCAAGTAGGGCACCTGCCACTTGAAGACTCCTGTGACAGGATAATCAGTAGTGAGCCACAGTTAGACTTAATCTGTGTTGGACACAAGAAAAAGTTCACCCACACAGGCACATTATACAATCATCCAATTACCCCAACCTCATGGCTTCTCCACAAGGAGATTAGCTGAATCAAAGATCAACATTGTGCTGACTGTCTGTACCTGTGCTCCTTCCCAAACTTCTCCTGCCACCTGGGGATTTTTGTTCCTTCTCTGTCAATCACTTCTCCATCAATCGCTTTTCCCTGCTTGTGTACACCACCTCCTCCAAAACACATATTCCTTTTTCTTTACATGTTTATCAGAAATTCCCTATGGGGGATGGGGGATTTTAGATGTGTTTGTTACTCATCTATTTTACCATTAGCCAGAAGAAAACATACTAAGACAAAACCAGTCTTTTCCTTTTTCTGGGTTTACTAAAACTACAAAATGTAGGATAGGGACAGCTGGGATGCCATTTATTGGCCACTCACAAATAAGGATTCTTTTTGGCATCTGTAGGTAGACAGACACCACTGGAAAAGGCAGAATAATTGTCAAGGTGCTAGGGACATAGGAAAACTTAGAGAAGTTACAAAGTCCATGGAAAGGGTCCACATCAAGACAAAAGGCTATATTGAGAAAGGGAAAGAGAAATATTGCATATGCCCAAATTAGTACAGAAGGTACTCATGGTCCTGGTCATGGGAACTCAAAGGAAGTGGTGCACACCCAGTATATCAGTCAGAGGTATCTAGCTACAAAGTTTAGTGCAGGATTTCTATGGGGACACCAATGAGATGTTCTTAATTCCCCAGAGGGAACATAAATTAATATACCTAGTAATGATCAGTCTAGTTTTGTCTAACCATATTTTTCCCTCTACTTGTTTTTTTCCTGCTGTCTTTATTTAGAGTTCAATTACTCAAGGGAAAGCACAAAACTCCTTGTTTCCTGTTAGTTTTTATGTATATTTATACATACCTGTGTATTGTATATTGTCTATCTATGTGTCTTTGTCTATAATCCATTACAATTTATAAAAATTGGCTTGTAGATAAATGAGCACTCAAAAAAAAAAAAGAATTGTGAAAAAGGGTGTGGATCCAAAAGCATTTGGGAGCATTTGACTTAAATCTTCAGTAAAAGAGTTTCATTTAAAATGATTAAAGAGATAATAGTACAGTTGTTTTTAAAATTATGCACAAGTTTTCCTAGGTGGACAGGCAATTAGCAGTGTGTTGGTTTCTGTAAAATGTGTGCAGTATAATATCCATTGCTTCTAGGATTCAGCGTTAGCAGGGAAAGGACGGCTAATACTGGTAACTACACCTGTCTGATAACTTTGTTTTACAGATAAGAATGAGTAAGATGGGAAGAAGGAGGAAGATGGCAGAGGGGGAAAGGTAAAGTGTCAGCCGTGGAAAGGGGCTCTGGCCTGCGGCAGGTGGGGGTCACGGAACGACGGCCTGTGACAGCAGCAGGGGAGAATGAAAGCCACCACACCACGGTGTGGTTGGGAGGCAGTCATGGGAGCCTGAACACTATAAGAGTTTGACGGGGCATAGGAGGTGGTGCAGCAGGTGCTCCATGTGCTGCTCTGCCTGTGGTACAGCTCACCTCCTGGCTCTGCTTTTGGTTTGGTACCTGGAACTGAATCTGGAGGTGCTGCTACTTTGCAGCCTCCACTGCAGCCCTAGCACCACTCAGCTTTATGCTCATAAGCACCAGGCAGTAGGTAGGAACCCCTGTCCCCACCAGCATCCTCACCAGGGGCCTGGTTGGGCCACTGCCCACCTGGATGCACTGGTGCACAGATAGCCATTTCCTGTAGAAGTTGCCTGTACACATGGGCCTGGTGATCACCACGAGAAGCAGGATCCCAGTTTCTTGGACATCACCAGCATTGAGTTGTGGCGCATGGCCATGGGTGTCTCCTACATTAACATCTATGACAACCAAGGTATTTTCAAAAGAAAAATGCAACCAGAGAAACAAACGGTTGTACCCCATTTGTGTACAATGAATCAAAATAAATAAATAAAAGAGAAAATGTAAGAAAGAAAAAAAGAAATAATTCCAGATTGATGATGAAATTTTAAAACAACAGCAGGAACTTCTGGGTCTAGATTGTTGCAAGTACTCACCAGAGTTTGCAAGTACAATGTCAAAATGATCAAGTTTTAAATTGTCATTTGGCAGTGAAGGTGCTATCCCCAGAAGATGGGAAAGCAGATGTTGTGAGAACTGCTCAGGAATTTTGACAGGCATTCCCCATGACCCCTTGAAGTGTCACGGTCTATCTGCTCTCACCTGCAAGGAACAAGTGAGGGGTGTGAAATAGTTCCAGTTATTCAAAGAAAGAAGACAGCACAGGCACTTAGCCACTAACCCAGGGCAGCTGGGATGGTGCTGAGGAGGCCACATCTCTGTGACTGCAGGGCAGGAACTGATGGAGGGTCGCAGACTGCAGGGAGCCTCACCTGGAAGACCAGTGAACCTCACTGCTACCTTCTGGGCTCTGCCCAGGAGCTACGGGCCTGAAACCCAGTAGGGTCACCTGGTGCATGCACATGGTGAACCTGGACAGTGCCCTGGGCCTCCTGAGTCATCAGAGACAGCACACACCTGTGGTGCAGGGAGCGAGCTCCCTTCACCTTTGTAAAGACCGTAAGAGCCCTTGCTGAGGCTCCTCAGGATTTAGAACCTCCACCCCCAGTCAGGCAGCTTCTAGGACAATAAATAGGACATAACCTCTAAAATAAATAGGTATACATCATAAAGTATACAGTGCATATTATATAGTTAGATAAAAATATTTTTATATAATCACATTATAATAAGGTAAATTGGATATAATCCAGACTGAGCTTGTCTGCTTAGTGGCTAGTTCTGGGGGAAAAACCAGTACAGACCCAGGTGGTCCCAGGAGGCTGGAGTAATCAGATAGAGACCAGGGCCTCCACAACAGCTTCGCTGCAACTAAGGGCTTCACCTGTGCAGCACTGAGTTCACCAAAATGTGGCAAAGCTGAATCTCCTTCAGTCTGTGGTGCCTGGGGACAAAGCCCTCCCAGATCAGGGAGAAGTGAGGACTGGAGTCCCCAGGAACACTGCTGTCACAAGCCACTGCTTATTTTCCCTGGGACCCTTGGGCTCAGCTATGGGCTGATACATAATGACAGTTTTGACAAAGACCCAGGAGGGAACCTGCCCCCAGTGTTCCATATTGAAACAAACTGCAGCTCTTCAGGTAGAAGGAAGTCCTCCAAACTCAGAAGCACAGATGGGAAGGAGGAGACTGGAGTTCAGATATGGCCAAGTCACTCAACTGGGGACTGCAGAGCAACACCAGGAGGGCTGCACAGAGCCTGGAGCACATGGCAGGGAAATCATCACCACAGAGAAGCAGGACAGGGCACAGCGGCCTCGTGGGCCAGCTTCCCTGGTGACATGGAAGTACAAATGTGCCACACCATCACAACATCAGCACTGTGTGCCATGTCATCCAGCCAGCCTCGTGGGACTGAAGAGGATTGCATGGACACAGGAGCAGGGAAGACCAACATCAGCACGTGTGAGGCTGAGAGGAGCAAGAGAACCACACAAGATTTGCGTCAGGTGCAGGGCCAACACCCAGGTGAGAGGAAAAGTCTGGCTCCAGCAGCAAGTCGAAAAAAACATTCAGATTGCCAGAGACACAGATGCATTTGTAAGTCGAATATGAGACCAGAGAGGATGAGAGCAAAATGATGGGGACAGAAGAGGAAGCAAGGCAAGACAGGCCGGTGCCACTGCCCCAACACTGGAAGAGGGCCAGTGTCAGGCAGGAAGGTTACCAGAGAAAAAGAAAGCCAAGGATGGACCCATGGGCATTGGGCACACCCTAAGTCTAGATGCACTTAGCAAGACCACCTAGGGACCACTGCTCAAAAATGGACACATCATTATTAAAGTGTGGTGTCTTAAAATCTCTCTCTCTCTCTCTCTCTTTTTATTTTATTTTATTTTTTTTGTGGTGGGGACTGGGGATTGAACCCAGGGAGACTTAACCACTGAGCCACATCCACAGTCTGTTTTATTTTATTTTTTCTTTTCAGACAGGGTCTTGCTAAGTTGTTTAGGGTCTCACTAAGTAGCCTACATTGGCCACAAACTTAGGATCCTCCTGCCTCAGACTCCTGAGATGCTGGGATTTCAGGAGTGAGACACCACAGCAGCCAAACCTTGTATAACCAATAAAACAGACAAGAAAAGTCCATGAAGATAAGAAAGATCTAAACAGCACATGACGAGCTTGACATGGTGGCATATGTAAAACACATGTTAGATGTATATACTGGACCCTTAAAAAATGTCCACCTGCAGATGAATCGGTAAGCAATGCTCTGTCAGCATTAGACCACAATGAGAACAAGACCAGCTACACACAAAACTATGCATGAATTTCAAAGTAAGGACAGTGAGAGAACCAAACACAGAGGTCAGAACACCTAAAAAGGATACTATGTGGAGACCAAACTGGTCAGCAGTGGTAGACATTTGCTCAGAAGCCTCCATCTCCTTAGAGGTTTGGGGGTTTAAAACCCACAAGTTGGCACAGAAGAGTCCTGGAGGTTTGTCCCTAGTCATTTGATCTGCATACTGTTTCCAGAAGTGGCTATTTAATAGACATCCCTTCAAGTGTGCACTTGTGACCTGCAGAGTTTTGTATGCATGACACTTGAACCATGCTTTGTTAAAGGGTGATGGTCCTATTGGTGTCTACGACACTTCTTTGCAAAGGACAACATGAAACAACAATGTTTCATGAGCTCTGCTTCTTCTGAGTCTGCCCACATTATGTTAACTTTATTTATTTATTTGTTTTTATTTTAATTTTTTTTTATTTTTACAGACTGCATATTCATTCATGGTTCACAAATGGAGTACATCTTTTTGTTTCTATGGTTGTGTACAATGTAGATTCATACAGTAACTTTTAACAATGGATTTTCTTGAGAACTACACAAAGCTCCTAACACTGCACTTTGCAACTGTGGATTGCAACTACAGAAAAGCTACATAGATGTTCTAGTTTCTGTAACTTTCTTGAATACAAAGAATAGTGCTTGCATAGTCTTTAACCTGAAAATGAGAAATATATAAATCAAGATTACTAGCATAACTCTTTAGATATGCATCTTCATCAGAAGGCAGAACTCCACCTGATGTGAGCTTAATCTTCAAAGTCTTTTTTTATTTTTAAATTATTTAATTCTATTTTATTCATCTATTTTTTTATGTGGTGCTGAGGATCAAACCCACTGCCTCACATTTCCTAGGCAGGCGCTCTACCACTGAGTCACATCCCCAGCCCCAATCTTCAAAATCTTTGTTTGTGAGTTTCTATTTTTCTAATCCCCTATTGCCCCTCAACAGAACCCATAATTTTGATCACACTGAATGTTGCAGTGGTGTTCGTCACACAGTGGACAAGGTCCTGGGGATCTATGGCTACACAAATCAAGTACAGAAAAAGGTCACCATTCCCATTTGCATTGTTTTAGATTCTTGGTTTTGGGGGGTGTTTCTTCCTAGAAAAAAAAAAGCTAATGCACTACTGAAGAACTTGTGGTTCTACTATATAATAAAAGAATATGTAAAAGTAATATTAAATTATAATTAAAATGACTCCTATCAAATTTTGTTAATACCAAAAATAAATGTAACACTTAGACTGTATGGTCTTAAATGCAGTTAAGAAAAGGCTTAATTAATGAGCTAGGTCTCCATTTTCAGAAGATTGATAATACAGAATAAATGTAGGCAAAATAAGAAAAAATTATAAACATAATGCAATTATTACATATAAAAGAGGAAAAAAGTCAAAATTGATTCCTTAAACAGACTAATAAATAAGCTACATCTCTCACAAAACCAACAAGAAATAAAGAATGCACAAATAAAAATCATTTAAAATCTAAAAAAGGAGAAACTAAATGAAAATGAAATTGTCACATGTCAAAATTAGTATGTTGGTACTAATGACACGTTAACTAACTCAGGCTGACTCCTTACTCCCTGGCGAGTGAGTAAGATCAAGGCTCAAAGGTGGTTTCAATAGTTAATGACAATGAATCGGACCACCATCAGGGATCGGTTAACAACAGTTCTGTGAATGTGATCAGCTCGTGCTTGCCATATAGTCCTATGGCCCTCTCGCCTGCGTGAACACCCCATGCCTTACTGACCTTTAAGCTGATTGGTTCCTGCCTAGCCCCCATCCTATATAAATGCTGTGTGACTTCCTCAGTAAATGAGTTCCTGCTGTGACGGGTCTCCCTGATGCCTCTGATTGCCCTCCGCCTGGAGGACTGGGAGCGGGCAGTCAGTCGGCCTTACCTATCCTGATCTGACCTTGTTGGGGATTGTCCCCTTCCCTTGCTGCTGGTTGAGAAGGGCAAGGGGGCTTAAGTTGGTGCCCAACGTCGGGCCTCTCAAGGCTGAACCACAGCCAAAGCAAAGAGGCAGATTCAAAACCGAAAGTACCGGCAGATCGGGCCAAGCGAGTTCCGAGGTAAGGCATCCCTGAAAAGATGGGGCAAACACACACCACACATGGTGACCCTGCGCTCTCAGCTCTAAGACTCATGCTGAAGAGTAGGGGCCCTGAGTGGTCTGATACACAGGTGGAAAAAGCCTGGGACACCTTTACTCGGGTGGCCCCTCGGCTTCCCACCGCTAATCTTTTTGACGGGTCCACATGGGATCGTGTAGAACAACTTGTTAGGAAGACAGAAATCAGTTTAGGGGAGGGTCCCCCATTGGGAGTCTGCCCTACGTTATCTGCCCTTAAGGCCTGCTTCTGTCCAGGATCTCCCAAAGGGGGCTCCAAGTTTCTCCCCAAAGAGCCGCCACCTAAAGAACCAACGGCTTCTCTCATTGCATCTCCTTCCAGAAACTTGCCACATAGTAAAAAACGTTGGGAGACCTTTAATGAGGAGCCCAATCCATCTCCAACCTCTCCTCCCAAGGTTGAGGAACCATGAGGGCAGCCAGTCTCTACACATAGGGAGGGCCCACTACCACCCCAGGGAGGCTCATTGCTGCCATCTTGTATTCTGGGGCCACATCAGACTCCAATGAAAGCCCTCACCCTCCTCCTTCCGGATGGTGGGAAATCTTCCCAGTGGACATTTTATGATACTGGGCAAGAGCTCACAGACTCTAACCTCCCCGCTCCCTGTATGATCTTCCTGGTAAATGTTAAAATGTTAGTTTGGGAAGGAATGACTACCGATCACAAATTGGCCTGTGCAGGGATGAAAGATTGCTCCATGGGAAGGGCGGTTGTGGCTACCAATTATATTGGCACACAGCTTCCGCAAACAAGTGGACATAAAGAAAGGGATTCCTTATCTTCAAGTCTTGTCTTTCTTGCGCTTCTCTGCTCTTCTTGCAAACGCCTTCTTCTCCCCCTCTTAATTCCTACTCCTCCTCCAACTTCACCCCACCCAGCCCAACTAGTCCTCCTGCTATGAGGTCCCACATACGCCGGTGGGAAGGGAGTAACCAGCCCAACCATCAGTGGCATGTCCTAGCAAGGAGTATGATATAGTAACCCCAGTCCCCACAAGTATTGGGAGATAATTGTTTCATAATTTTCTGCATCCAAACCTGAATTGAACTAACCAGGAATAAGGGTTAAAATGCCCTAGGCATCAAGTTTCTGCTGGAGCATTTTAGCCCCTTTCAGATCCAAATCCCAGTCAAGGCTTACATTGAAATGTAAATGGAGGAAGCTAGAAGACTCAGTAGGAGACCAGTCTCAAACCCAAAAGAAAAAAGAAAGAAAGAAAAAAAAAGAGAAAAAGTCTTACCTGAACTCCAGCAAAAGTAAATTTTATGGTGCTTTACTAAAGTACTTAGCGGCCATATCATTTTTCCAGGACTCTTGTTTTTTTTTTTATTCTACATTTTTTTTGAGCTCATGACATTTTTGATCAGTTCTATTTTTTTTTATTCAACTAGAGTTTTTGAACATCTGTTACGTTGCAATGGAGATTCACCTACAAAGTTTCAAGGCCTTTGATTTTGTGTTATGTGTATGTCCTGCTGTCTGATGTCACATTTTGTCTGTATCAAAACTGAGTGCTCCTAAAATTAAAATTTAAAAATGGATCCAAATACTTTTAATTCACGTGATTTAAAAAGGTTAAATTTAAATTGGGTAAACTAATAAAAGTAAAATGTCTTAAAAATAACTCGCAAGTCTCCAGGTGGTCAAACTAATAAAATGTTGATGTTAATGAAATGTTTAACATCAATTTCTCTAGGACTTTCCTTCAACAAGAAAAAGATGGCAAATACTGTTCAGGACACTTGTCTGATATCTTGGTTTTTACAAAATAAGTGAATTAGAGTTGACATGCATGGGATTACTCAAATGTGTTTGTAGAGAAAATTGTTCTGTGTCATCACTAAACTAAAAACAAGGTTACTAAGAGTTATGTCCTAACAGGTATAATTCTATATACAAAGGTTTCTAAAGGTTTCAACTGTGTTTCAATTAGAGTACTATAAATAAGTAAATATTTAATCTTGTTAAAATAGAGTAATTTATATAAATTAAGAAATTTCATGAGAGTTGTTTCAGAATGTGAACAAAAAGGGGTCAATGGATAGGAAAGAGAAATTAAAAGATTTTGAGTATAGGAATATATTTAGTACAAGGGAAAAGGAAATGTTTCTCGGTAAGAAAGTGCTTGTGTGATGAAATACATGAGGGTCTAAGTACGTGCTCAGAAAGTCTATGTAAGTAAAGGGCAAATTTCAACAAGTTTGCATGTAACTAAGTTGGTTGTATGTATGTGAAGCAGTTAAAACTATTTAAGTTTTTTCCGAAGGTGAAATACTAATGTTCTGATACAAACCAATGTTTAGTCTATATGGTAAAATGACAAGGATTTCTTAGAAACACTAATTCACTCTTAACTTTGTGTCTATTAAGTTTTATTCTTTAGAACAATTCGTCTTAAAAATTGGGGTTTATACAATTATGGTTAAGCAACTGTTAGAGTATTGTACTATGTTACAGAGTCTAAATTTTCCTTTAAAAACTAAATTGGTAATATAAAAGTGTCAAGGTAATTGTGAAATGGTCACTCTTTGTATATTAAATGTGTTCATATTTTCCAGGTGTACAAGTTTTAAAGCAGGGAATTTATCAAGCTGCTATTCTCCAGATTAAACTTGTCTGTAATGGTAATTTTAAACTTATAAAGAATAAATTTTATTGGGGATTTATTTCTATCATTTAATGTTCTATTGTAGGACCTGTTATCAATAGGGTATATGTAAATTTTTTTACTTTTTACACTGAGAAAATTTTAAGTGTAAATGTATTTCTAAGGTTAGAACCTGATTTGTTTAAAGGTTAATATTGTGAAACATAAAAACATTTTGCCACACAAAAGGAAAGTTAAAAGCTCTCTCAGCATTTCTTAAATTCATGTTTAGATACAATGTTAAATTGTGTTAATTAATGTTCATATAGACTCAGGATTCAATATATGTAAACTGCTTAAAATGACATTTAAGAAGGAGTGTAATGCGCAGTAGCAAAAATGGGACAACACTGATTAAGATTAGGGTCTCTGACCTCATGACTTTGGACAGTGGACTTCCTTGAGAGCTACACAGAGCTCCTAACATTGCACTTTGCACCTCTACCATCTCAGATCTACAGGCTCAACTTGATTCCTTGGCCACTGTCATCCTACAAAATCAACTGGTTTGGATCTGCTCACAGTGAAGGAAGGAGGGTTTTGCCTGTTCCTTGGTCAAGAGTGCTGTTTCTATGCCAACCACTCTGGCATTGTACAAGATAAAATCAAAAACCTACAAGAAGATGTGGAACATCGTAGGAGCAAGCTCCACTCTAATTTCCTCTGGACTGGGTTACGCAGGTGGCTCCCCTACCTCCTCCCACTTAGGGAACCACTAATCACCATTATCCTTGTGTTCACCTTTGGGCCTTGCAAAGGTGATTAAATGGTTATTCAATAAGCTTAACCATTTCCTGAAAAGCCAGGCTAAGTCTGTGCAGCTCATGGTGGTTTGAAAGCATTTTACCACCCTTCATAATGATGATTGGGAGCCCTATAAGATCATGGACCACTCGTATCCAGACACTGGGGTCTAAGTGTCTCTCCCTTCAGCCCTGCTCCTCCTGAGGGGCCCGCCTGAAGTGCTAAGGTGGTAGTCAATGACAGGTAATATCCTCAGAGGAGGACAACCTAAGACAGGCACACCTTCGAGTAAGGCAGACCCTCAAACTGCTAGGGTGATGTTCCATGACAGTTAAGACCCTCCCAGGGGCAATCTAAGACAAACACACCCTTAATATAAAACAAAAAAGGGGGATGTGTTGGGTCTAATGACACGTTAACTAACTCAGGCTGACTCCTTACTCCCTGGGGAGTGAGTAAGATCAAGGCTCAAAGGTGGTTTCCATAGTTAATGACAATGAATCAGACCACTGTCAGGGATTTGTTAACAACAGTTCTGCGAACATGATCAGCTCATGCTTGCCATATAGTCCTATGGGCCTCTCGCCTGTGTGAACACCCCATGCCTTACTGACCTTTAAACTGATTGGTTCCCGCCTAGCCCCCACCCTACATAAAAGCTGTGTGACTTCCTCAATAAATGATTTCCTGCTGTGACGGGTCTTCCTGACACATCTGATTGTCCTCCACCTAGAGGGCTGGGAGCGGGCGGTCAGTCGGCCTTACCTATCCTGATCTGACTTTGTTGGGGAGTGTCCCTTCCCTTGCCGCTGGTCGAGAATGACAAGGGTGCTTAAGACCTCGAAATTAGTAGGATATGAGCTAATGCAGTATTAAAGGAAACAGAGTATTCTATTCTTATATTAGAAAAAATAAAGGCCTCAATCATCTGAGCCTCCATCTGAAGAAACTAGAAAACTAAAAGAATAGAGCCAAAAAAAAAAAAAAAACACAAAGAGGAAGGAAAACATAATAGCAGAAACAAATTAAATTGAAAATGGAAAAAAATGAAGAAAAATTAATGAAATTGGAAGCTGATCCTTTGAAAAGGTGAATAAAATTTTACTCCTAGTCAGACTAACAAAAAGTAAAGAAACTATTAAAGAGTAAATAATATAAGTGGCAGAAGTTACTGATTTCAGAAGTTAAGGTGCTGAGACTGAAGACCCCAGGACAATGTGGGGGCATGGAGGCCTAAGCACAGCTCCACACACAGGCCCCACCTGGAGATGAAACAGCACTTCCCAAATGACTCCATCTACCAAACTCACCCAAGGAAATACAGGCAGCTAAAAGTCTTATGTACATGAAAGAAACTGAATTTACAGTTTAAAATCTTCTGAAAGGAAAACATTGGGCTGGATGGTTTCACTGGCAAGTTCTACCAAATATCTATGTAAAAACTAACATCAGGTCTACATTATCCCTTCCAGAAAATAGAAAAAAAAAGGAATTCTTTCACATTCATTTTATGAGACAAGTGATTACCCTGATACAAAAGAAGGAAAGAAGGTAGGAGGGAGGGAAATAGACAAATCAATTCAAGAAAGAAAACCATAAACCAATAGCTCTTGTGAGTATAGACACAGAAATCCACAACATTAAATTATGAAATAGAGGTTGGCCATATACAAAAACAATAATACATAAAACCAAGTGACTTTATCCCAGAAATGCAATGAACTCATGTACCTGTTAAAGGTAAAAGTCAAACACACAAAGTAGTTTTACATGTGAATTTATAATAAACCAATTCAATCTAAAAATGAAGACTCCAAATATTTCTAGAGATTAAACTAATTCAGAGTGTGCTCTCCAATCACAAAGAATGAAAGTTAGAAATAAATGACACAAAAAAATTAGAAAATATTCAACTACAAATGATACATTATTAAATAATCCTTTTTTCAAATATGATATCAAAATAGAAATTACACAATGTTATTGAACTAAATTAAAATAGCGCATTTTCAAATTTGGGGAATGTGCTAATGCAATATTTGGAAATAATTTTTAGACTTAATTACAAAAGTTATATAAAATTTTAAAAGGCCTGAAAAGCTATCAATTACTTAAACTTTAGTCTCAGAAGACTAGAGAATGAAAAGCAAGTAAATTGAAAAAAATTTTGAATATATGAAAAGAAATTATTAAAATACAAAACATATGTAAGTGTGAAATCAATGATATTGAAGTTGATTCTTTAAAAAAAGAATAAAATTTTAAGCCCTAACAAGAATGATACAGATAAAACAAAATCAAAATTGTTGGTATCAATGTTTTTTATTTTATTTTATTTTTACACACTGCATTTTGATTCACTGTACACAAATGGGTTACAACTTTTCATTTCTATGGTTGTGCCCAATGTAAATTCAAACCATTCATGTAATCACACATGTACATTGGATGATAATGTCTGTCTCAGTCCACTATCTTTCCTTCCTTCACCCACTTACACCCCATTTCCCTGTACATAATCCAATGTTCTTTTATTTTTCTCTTATCCCCTGCCACCTCACCCACTTATCAGAGAAAATATTTGGCCTTAGCTTTTTGTGGGGTTGTCTTACCTCACCCAGCATGATATTCTCCAACTCCATCCATTTACCCACAAATGTCTTAATTTTATTCTTCTTTATTGCTGAATAATATTTCATTGTGTATATATACCAAAGTTTCTTTATCCATTCCTCTATTGAAGGGCATCTAGGTTGGTTCCACAATGTAGCTATTGTGAACTGGGCAACTATAAATACTGATGTGAGTGTGTTACTCTAGTATGCTGATTTTAAGTCCTTTGGGTATAAACCGAGGCATGAGGTAACTGGGTCAAATGGTGGATTCATTCCAAGTTTTCTGAGGACTCTCCATTCTGCTTTCCAGCATGACTGCACCAATTTGCTATTCCACCAGCAATGGATGAGAATACCTTTTTCCCCACATTCAAGTCATCACCTATTATTGCTTGTATTCTTGATAAGAGCCATTCTAATTGGTGTGAGATGAAATCTTAGGGTGGTTTTGATTTGCATTTCTCTAATTACTAGAGATGATAAGCATTTTTTCATATGTTACTGATTCCTT
The DNA here is from genome assembly GCA_020740815.1 of Sciurus niger. NCBI lineage: Eukaryota > Metazoa > Chordata > Mammalia > Rodentia > Sciuridae > Sciurus > Sciurus niger. Next base: position 356,096 of record JAHUXG010015099.1, on the reverse strand, counting down.
GTATTTCTTCTTCTGTCAAGTGTCTGCTCAATTCCTTAGCCCTTTTGTTGATTGGGTTCTCTGTATTTTTTTGTATAAAGTTTTTAAAGTTCTTTATAAATTTTGAAGATTAGTGCTCTATCTGAAGTGGGTGTGGAAAAGATTTTCTCACACTCTGTAGGCTCTCTTTTCACATTATTGTTTTTCTCCTTGAATGAGAAAAAGATCTTTAATTTAAATCCATCCATTTATTGATTCTTGCTTTTATTTCTTGCACTCTGGGTGTCTTGTTAAGGAAGCCTGGGTCCTACACCAACTTGAAGACTTGGGCCTACTTTTTCTTCTATTGCTGAACGGTCGTGGGTCAAATTCCTAGATCCTTGATCCATTTTGTGTAGTTTTGTGCAGGGTGAGGGATAGATATTTAATTTAATTTCACTGAATATAGATTTCCAGTTTTCTCACCTTTTGTTGGAAGGGCTATCTTTTCTTCATCGTATGTTTTTGACACCTTTTTCTAGTATGAGATAACTATGTTATGTGGTTTTTTCTCTGTGTCTTCTATTCTGTATCTTTTATCTACCTGTCTATTTTGGTGCCAATATCATGCCTTCTGTTATTAATGTGCTATAGTTTAAGGTCTGGTATTGTGATACCTCCTGCATCACTCTTTCTGCTCAGGATTGCTTTAGCTATTATGGGCCTTCTATTATTCCAGATGAATTTTGTAATTTTTTTCTCTATTTCTATGAGGAATGTCATTAGAATTTTAATTGGAATTGCACTGAATATGTATAGTGCCTTTGGTAGTATGGCCATTTTGACAATATTAATTTTGCCTATTTAAGAATGTGGGAGATCTGTCCATCTTTTAAGGTTTTCTTCAATGTCTTTCTTCAGTGTTCTGTAGTTTTCATTATAGAGTTCTTTCCCTTCTTTTCTTAGATTGATTTCCAAGTATTTTTTTTTGAGGTTATTGTGAAAAGGGTAGTTTTCCTAATTTCTCTTTCACAGGATTTATCACTTGTGAATATGAATGCATTAGATTTATGCATACTGATTTTATATCCTGCTACTTTGCTGATTTAATTTTTTAGCTACAGAAGTTTTCTGGTGAATTTTTTTGAATCCTCTATATATAGAATCATGTCATCAGCAAGTCCTTTTCCTATCCATATCCCTTTAATTTCTTTGGTCTAATTGCTCTGGCTAGTGTTTCAAGGACAATGTTGATTAGAAGTGGTGAAAGAGGGGATATCAGTCTTGTTCCAGTTTTTAGATGGAATGCTTTCAGTTTTTCTTCATTAAGAGTTTTGTTGGTCATGGGCTTAACATAGATAGCCTTTACAATGTTGAGGTCTATTCCTACTATTCCTATTTTTTCTAGTGTTTGAGCATGAAGGGGTGCTATATTTTATCAAATGCATTTTCTGCATCTATTTAAATAATTATACGAATCTTAACCTTAAGTTTATTGATGTGATGAATTACATTTATTGATTTCCGGATGTTGAACAAACCTTGCACCCTGGGATTAACCCCACTTGACCATGGTGCTCTCTCTTTTTAATATGTTTTTGTATGAGATATTCCAGAATTTTGTTAAGGATTTTTTTTTGTCTATGTTCATCAGAGATATTGTTCTAGGTTTCTTTCCTTGATGAGACTTTATCCAGTTCTGGTATCAGGGTGATACTAGCTTCATAAAATGACTTTGGAAGGATTCCATCCTTCTCTATTTCATGGAATACTTTGAGAAGTACATGTTATATGTTTGTTATCAATGTTTTGAAAGGGAACATACCCACAGACACCAAAAACAGAACTAGATACATGAAAACAATTTACCAATGTATTTGACAGTTTGGATTAAAAATTCAAGTTCTTCACATAAAGCACCATATCAAGTTGACAGAAGAAAATTAAAATATGAATAGTCCAACAAAATAATTGAATTTGTCTAATCTTTCTATAATGAAAACCTCAGAACCAGGTGGTTTCACACATGAATTCTTCCAAATCTGTATGAAATGACACTAAGATAGTCAAATCTAATCTAGAGAATAGAAAAAGCAGAAATATTTCCTAACTCTTTTTATGAGGCCAGCACAACTTTGACAAATTTACTTCAGGATGTTTTTAAAATATATGTAGATAAATTATTCCCATAGGAATAAATGCAAAAATATTACATAATTATAATATGTAATACACAATATATAATTATACATAATTATATAGTATGCATTATATACTATAATATTAATATGTTATATTAATATATACAAAGAACCCAATCAATATATGGGCTAAGAACTGAGCAGACACTTCACAGAAGAAGATATACAAGTGATCAACAAATGCATGAAAGTGTTTAACATCTCTAGTAATTACAGAAATGCAAATCAAAACCACCCTAAGATTTCATCTCACTCTGATTAGAATGTCTGATATCAAGAACACAAGTAATGATAGATGTTGGCATGGATGTGGGGAAAAAGGCATGCTCGTACTTTGCTGGTGGAGTTGCAAATTGGTACAACCACTCTGGAAAGCAGTATGGAGATTCCTCAGAATATTCAGAATGGACTTACCATTTGATCCAGTTATCCCACTCCTTGGTTTACACCCAAAGAACTTAAAATCAGCATACTCAGTGACACATCCACAGAATGTGTATAGCAGCTCAATTCATAACTATGGTATGGAACCAACCCAGATCCCCTTCAGCAGATAAATGATTAAGGAAAATGTGGTATATATGCACAATGGAATATTATTCAGTGATAAATAAAAATAAAATTATGGCATTTTCAGGTAAATAGATGGAGATGGAGAACATCATGCTAAGTGAAGTAAGCCAATCCCCCCCCCAAAAAAGGTTGATTATTTTTACTGATATGTGGATGCTGATACCTAATGGGGGTGGGCGGTTGAGGGAATAAGAGAAAAGTAGAGAAACTTTGGATTATGTAAAAGGAAACAAGAGGAAGGTGAGGTGGGGAAAGGAAAGATAGTGAAATGAGACAGACATCATTGCCCTATGTACATGTATGATTACAAAAATGGTGTTAATCTACACTGTGTACAATCATAGAAATGAAAAGTTGTACCCCATTTGTGTACAATGAATCAAAATGTAGTCTGTAGAAACAAAAATGAATAAAATTTTTAAAATAGGTAAATAAAATAAGAATCTTTACCTAAGAATTTTATGACCTCCCACATTCTTTCATTATCTGAATAATTTGATTCAAAATCATAGTCTAGTCCCATAAAGATGTTCCACATGCTCCTTTACTAGACCATAAAATATTTTTCCTAAAGTTTTTGTATTTGTCTTTTTTTGAGTTCATCATTTTATGGTGAATTCATGTTTCAGCCAGCACATCTAAAGATATTTTGTTATGATCAGTCTTGTTTTCTCTAACCATAGTTTTTGGGGGGGGTTGTTTTTTTTTGTTTGTTTGTTTGTTTGATTGATTGTTTTTGCTCTACCTGTTTTTTCTGCTGTCTTTATTAATAGTTCAATTACTCAAGGGAAAGCTCACAAATTCTTGTTTCCTATTGGGTTTTGTGGATATTTATGCACACCTGGGTATTGTCTATTGTCTATCTATGTGTCTGTCTATAATTGCTTATAAGTTACCAAATGTGGCATGTAGATAAATAAGCACTGATTAAATGAAATTTTAAAAAAGAGAAAGGATCCAAATACCTTTAGGTTTGTGTGACTCAAAACTTTGGTAGAAAGTGTTCCATTTAAATTAGTTAAACAGATAAGAGTTAAGGTGTCTTTAAAATTATGCACAAGTTTTCTTAGATGATCAGGCAATTAATACTGTGTTGGTTTCTGTAAAATGTTTGAAGTGTAGTATCCATTATTTCTCAAATTTACCTTCAGCAGAGAAAGGATGGCTAATAATGATAACTACATCTGTCTGATAAGTTGATTTTACAGTAAAAAAAATTAAATTAGATTTAAAATGAGTGAGATTAAACTTCATAAATGTGTTTGTAAGAGGAGATATCTGATTAATTATCAGAGTTAAGTGCTAAAACATTAACTGCTGAATATAAAATGAAGCACGCTTGAATTTTTAAATTCCATGAGGTAATATTCATTTTTGTTTATTAAATGTGTTTTTATAAATTGGTAAATGAAAAAAAAAAGTTGAGATTGCTTCATCTCTCAGTCTTCACTAAAATAAGGGTTAGTTAAAATTTGAACAGGTTTATTTCCATATGCAAAGAGTGCAAAAAGATTTCAGTTGTGTTTCAATTAAAGTATTAGAAATGGCATCAAGTATTTCATCTTATTAAGAGGAGTAATTTTAAAATTCAGAAATTTCATAAGATTGTTTCAGAATATAAATTAAGAAATGATTGGCCACTAGGAAGGAGATATAAGAAATTTCTAAATATGGAAATTTTGTATGGAAATTAGAAGAAAATTTTTTCTGTATAAGAAAGTAATTTTCATGGTAAAGTAACAGGTTATAGGGTGTCTAAAAAGTTTCAAAATGTTTATGAAGGGTAAATATCAAATAGGCTTGTGTGTGGTTCAGTTGGCTATAATTAGCACAATCAGTTGAAGTTATTTATAGATTTCTGAGGTCAAATATTTGGCACTGATATAAACCAAAATTTAATGTTCTATGTGTTGATGTACAAGGTTTTCTTAAAACATTAGTCTGCTCCTATCTATCAAGCGAATATCATGTGACTGTTAGGTTACACTATTTACAGGAAGAAGTCTTAAAGGAATTAGGGTTCATACAACTCTGGTTAAAGAAACATCTGTTATTTTAGATTATTACACTATACTACAGATTCTAAACTTTTCCTTAGAAGTTTAACTTGGTTAATATAAAGGCATCAGTGTATTGTGATGCTGCTACTGTTGGTTTTGTTTTGCTTTGTTTTGTTTGTATACAAGATATATTCATGTCCTCCAAGTATATAAGTCTTTTAAATTGTAAACCTTAGGAGAATCAATTACTGGAATGCTGTTCTTGAAAGTAAACTTGTCTGTAACAGTAGTCTCTTTCAGACTTATGTAGAAATAGCATATGTAGTTGGGGATTTACTTATGTAACTTAATATTTTGTAATTGGATAAAAATAATCTATCAAGTGATATGTATACAAATTCTGTTATTCTTTTTTTTTCTTTTCTAAAAAATTTTTATTTGTACTTTATAATTATACATGACAGTAGAATGTATTTGACATATCAAACACAAATGGAAAACAAGAATAACAAAAAACAGATGAAGTATAAGTTGCTATTTTTTTCTTTTTTTTAGATTTGAGATATTAGATTAACAGCTACTATAAACAGTAAGTTCAATTAGATTACCAAGTACAAAATCAACATACAAAAATCAGCAGTTTACATATATTCAAATGATTTTGGAAGATTTAATGGAAGAAAATATTTCATATATAACAGTAACAAAAATATATTAATATATTTATCAATAAAGAATGTGAGACCTATTAAAATTAAAAATTTAAAAAACCCGCTGAAGCCAAAAAATAACCTTTCTACATAGAAGGATCATATTATTGTGTAAATTAATTTGTAAATTTGACAAAATCTCAATGAAAACAGTTTTAAGCTATTTCACCTGGTGCTTAATTTAGTAAAAAAGTAAACATAGAAGTGGAACTAGCACTAAAACACATTGATTTTTTTTAAATCCAATATAGTTTAAGAATGTCATACTAGTCTTTAGCAAAACAGAATGCCCTTATGTAAATACACTAAGATACATATAGAAATTGAATGTATAAAGAGGACATCATCTTAAATCACTGGGAAAATTAAGTAATCAATAAATGTTATAGGGATAAGTAATGTAATATCCCTGCCTTATCTCACATACCATGATAAATTCCATATGTACAAAGGATATTTTTTAAAAAACACAACCATTAAATAATAAGAAGAAAACTTGAAATTTTTTCTTTACAAATCTGTAGGTAACAAGAACTACCTAACCTTTCATGACTCAAAATTCCCAAGACATAATTTATCTCACTGGTACTTTTTCTTATATAAAAATAAATTTTTTATGAAAAGAAGCATCATGTACAAACTTTAAAAAAATAAGAAGTAAGACTGAGAACTAAGGGAGATATTTACAGCTCATATTACAAAGGCAATACATCCTAATATGGAAATTTACAAAATGATAACCCTTTCAAAACAGAAAAAGGAAATAAAATTTGGTATTAATAAAATCAATAGTTTACTTCCCTCATTCAAAAAGAGAAATATAAATTAAACTGTGGATGAAAAGACAATTTTCTCTCTCTCCATTGGCAAAAATCCAAGGTTAGCTAACATACTCTATTGATAGAACTCTGGAGGGGAAAGCATTTTTTCATGCATCCTGACAGAAGCATGTTAATATCACCAGAATTATTATGTTGTGGTCTATCTGATTCCTGAAATTAAGAAGGATTTATTTGATGTACATGGATGTGCCATTGTTTGCAGCATAAATATTTATGATTATTATGTCTTCCTGATTTATGATCCCTTTCAGAAGTATGGAATGGTCTTCTTTATCCCTTCTGATTAACTTTGGCTTGAAGTCCACAATATCTTATATAAGGATGAAAACCCCCTATTTTTCACTGAGTATGCGTGTGTGCTATGTTTTTCTTATTCTTTTACCTTTAGTCTATGGATGCCTTTTTCTATGAGATGACTCTCTTGAACACAGCATATTGATGGGTCTTTCTTTTTAATCCAATGTGCCAGTCTATGCCTTTGATGGATGAATTTAGACCTTTAACATTCAGGATTATTATTGAGATATGATTTGTATTCCTAGTCATTTGGCTTACTGGTTTTTAACTTGACTTGGTTTCTCCTTTGATTGGCTTTTCTTTTAGGGTAGTTCTTTACTGACATACATCATTGTTTTTCATTTCCACCTCATGGAATACTTTGCTGAGAATGTTCTGTAGCGCAATCTTTCTATTTGTAAATTCTTTTCACTTTTATTTATCATGGAAGGATTTTATTTCAGCTTCAAACCTGAAGGTTAGTTTTGCTGGGTATAAGGTTCATAATTGGCAACGATGTTCTTCAGAACTTGGAATATGTTGTTCCAAGCCCTTCTAGCTTTTAGGGTTTGGGCTGAGAAATTTGCTGATATTTGATATATTGTATGGGTTATATTATTGTAGTCAGCTGCAAGCTCATCTGATCCCAGGTCCACCACTTCAGAGTAGACATACATTGGTTACCATTATAAAATAAACAAGGCAGAGATGCAGTGAGCACTGACTTGGACCATGGTCTTTGACTGTCTTGGAACTGTGACTACTCTTTCTCCTGAGAACTTTCTGTGCCAACATGCAGGACAAGACTTCCCTGGAGCTATGGTAGTGTCTTGCCTGAGGAAGTCTGTGCAAAGGCCTGGAGCTACATCTGTCTTGACCTTGAAGTCAGATGCCAGCTGACTGACAATAGGGATAGGATATTCTGAGCATAAGATTACCATAATGTCTTGCAAGTGCTGAGAACTTCAAGGCTGCCTTCTTTGTAGAAACTTTCCCACAAATAGCTTTTTGAAGATAAAACCTATATACTAAATGTGTTATGCTAGGTCTGGGTCCCTGTTCCTCCATTAGAGGTCAGTGTCCCACCTGGTCCCAGTTTTCTTTTTGTAAACATTTGTGTATATTTCTTCATAATCCATTGTCCCTCAACAGTCTTCAGGGGTTGTATGTGTGGAATGTGGGAGTAGGTGGGAACAAAAGGATTGGAGGGGACTTTACTTGAATTTAAACTGAATTTTTAAAACAGATTAAGGACACAGGAGGTTGGATAAAATGGAATGATGAAGAAATATTGAGTTCTGCTTCTGCCACAGCCAGAGGCACCAACCAGAGTAGTACCTTCATGAGCAAAGTGAAAGGATAAAGAAATTAAAGGGATTAGCAGTATTAGAAGTATTGGGTAGCACCTTACTAAAATAGAAAGGTAGTGTATATTTAATTGTGACCATAATGGTTTGCAAACATTTATACAAATTCATATTGGTATTTTTCTCACTTCTAGCATTTTCTAGCAGTTCCATTATGTTTCATGAATTAGTTTTTTTTTATTGTAAACAAATGGGATACATGTTGATTCTCTGTACATGGTGTAAAGGCATACCATTTGTGTAATCATAAATTTACATAGGGTAATGTTGTTTGATTCATTCTGTTATTTTTTCCCTTCCCCCCAACCCTCCCACCCCTCTTTTCCCTCTATGCAGTCATTCCTTCCCCATTCTTGCCCCCCTCCCTAACCCTAACTATAACCCTAACACTAAACCCTCCCACCCCCAATTATGTGTCATCATCCAATTATTAGCAATATCATTTGTCCTTTGGTTTCTTGAGATTGGCTTATCTCACTTAACATGATATTCTCCAGTTTCATCCATTTGCCTGCAAATGCAATAATTTTATCATTCTTTATGGCTGAGTAATATTCCATTGTGTATATATATTCCACAGTTTCTTTATTCATTCATCAATTGAAGGACATCTAGGTTGGTTCCACAATCTGGCTATTGTGAACTAAGCAGCTATGAACATTGATGTGGCTGAATCTCTGTAATATGCTTATTTTAAGTCCTTTGGGTATAGGCCAAGGAGTGGGAGAGCTGGGTCAAATGGTGGCTCCATTCCAAGTTTTCTAAGGAGTCTCCACACTGCTCTCAAGAGTGGCTGCACTAATTTGCAGCCCCACCAGCAATGTACGAGTGTACCTTTCTCCCCACAACCTCGCCAACACTTCTTGTTGCTTGTATTCTTGATAATCGCCATTCTAATTGGGGTGAGATGGAATCTTAGGGTGGTTTTGATTTGCATTGCTCTTATTACTAGAGATGTTGAACATTTTTCCATGTGTTTGTTGATTGCTTGTAGATCTTCTTCTGTGAAGTGTCTATTCATTTCCTTAGCCCATTTGTCGATTGGATTATTTGCATTCTTGGTGTAGAGTTTTTTGAGTTCTGTATGGATTCTGCAGATTAGTGCTCTATCTGAAGTATGATTGGCAAAGATTTTCTCCCACTCTGTAGGCTCTTTCGTCACATTGCTGATAGTTTCCTTTGCTGAGACAAAGCTTTTTAGTTTGAATCTATCCCAGTTATTAATTCTTGCTTTTATTTCTTGTGCTACGGGAGTCCTGTTGAGGAAGTCTGATCCTAAGTCGACATGTTGAAGATCTGGACCTACTTTTTCTTCTATAAGATGCAAGGTCTCTCGTCTGATTCCAAGATCCTTAATCCATTTTGAGTTTAGTTTCATGCATGGTGAGAGATATGGGTTTACTTTCATTCTATTGCATCTGGATTTCCAATTCTCCCAGCACCATTTGTTGAAGAGGTTATCATTCCTCCATTGCATATTTTTGGCCCTTTTGTATGAGAAAATTGTATTTATTTGGGTTTGTATCCATGTCCTCTATTCTGTACCATTGATCCACCTTTTTATTTTGGTACCAATACCATGCCGTTTTTGTTACTATTGCTTTTTAGTAGAGTTGAAGATCTGTTATTGTGATACCCACTGCTTTTCTCGTTCTGCCAAGGATTGCTTTAGCTATTCTGGGTATTTTATTCTTCCAGATGAATTTCATAATTGCTTGCTCTATTTCTGTCATTGGGATTTTAATTGGAATTGCATTGAATCTGTATAGAACTTTTGGTATTATGGCTATTTTGACAATGTTAATTCTTCCTATCCAAGAACATGGGAGATCTTTCCATCTTCTGAAGTTTTCTTTAATTTCTTTCTTTACTGTTCTGTAGTTCTCATTGTAGAGGTCTTTCACCTCTTTTGTGAGATTGATTGCCAAATATTTTATTTTTTTTGAAGCTATTGTGAATGGGGTAGATTTCCTAATTTCTCCTTCCGAAGATTCATCGGTTATGTATAAAAATGCATTAGATTTATGTGTATTGATTTTATATCCCGTTACTTTACTGAATTCACTTATGAGATCTAAAAGTTTTCTGGTGGAATTTTCTGGTTCCTCTAAGTATGCAATCATATTATCAGCAAATAGGGATAGTTTGAGTTCTTCTTTTCCTATTCGTATCCCTTTAATTTCTTTGGTCTGTCTAATTGCTCTGGCTAGAGTTTCAAAGACGATATTGAATCAAAGTGGTGAAAGAGGGCATCCCTGCTTTGTTCCAGATTTAAGGGGGAATGCTTTCAGTTTTTCACCATTTAGAATAATATTAGCCATGGGCTTAGCATAGATGTCCTTTACAATGTTAAGGAATGCTCCCACTATCCCTATTTTTTCTAGTGTTTTGAGCATGAAGTGGTGCTGTATTTTATCAAATGCTTTCTCTGCATCTATTGAAATAATCATGTGATTCTTGACTTTAAGTCTATTGATATGGTGAATGACAATTATTGATTTACTGATGTTGAACCAACCTTGCATCCCTGGGATGAAACCCACTTGATCGTGGTGCACTATCTTTTTAATATGTTTTTGTGTGTGATTTGCTAAATTTTGTTTAGAATTTTTGCATCGATGTTCATTAAGGATATTGGTCTGTAATTTTCTTTCCTCGATGTGTCTCTGCCTGGTTTAGGTATCAGGGTAATATTGGCTTCATAGAATGAGTTTGGGAGGGTTCCCTCCTCTTCTATTTTCTGGAATACTTTTAGAAGTATTGGAATGAGCTCTTCTTTAAAGGTTTTGTAGAACTCGGCTGAGAACCCATCTGGTCCTGGACTTTTCTTTGTTTGTAGGCTTTGGATGACTTCTTCAATTTCATTACTTGAAAATGGTCTATTTAAATTGTGTATGTCCTCCTCGTTCAGTTTAGGCAATTCATATGTTTCTAGAAACCTGTTGATGTCTTTGAAATTTTCTATTTTGTTGGAGTATAGATTTTCAAAATAGCTTCTAATTATGTTTTGTATTTCAGTTCTGTCTGTTGTGATATTTCCTTGTTCATTCTGAATTTTAGTGATTTGGGTTTTCTCTCGTCTTCTCTTTGTTAGTGTGGCTAAAGGTTTATCAATTATGTTTATTTTTTTGAAGAACCAACTATTTATTTTGTCCATTTTTTGTATTGTTTCTTTTCTTTCAATTTCATTGATTTCAGCTCTGAGTTTAACTATTTCCTGTCTTCTACTACGTTTGGTGTTTGTCTGTTCTTCTTTTTCTAGGACATTGAGCTGTAGTGTTAGGTTGTTTATTTGTTGAGTTTTACTTCTTTTATTAAATGCGCTCAATGAAATAAATTTTCCTCTAAGTACTACTTTCATAGTGTCCCAGAAATTTTGATAAGATGTTTCTTTGTTCTCATTTACCTCTAAGAATTGTTTAATTTCCATCCTAATATCTTCTGTTATCCATTCATCATATAATAGCATATTGTTTAATCTCCAGGTGTTGGAGTAGTTTCTGTTTTTTACTCTTTCATTTAATTCTAACTTCAATCCATTATGATCTGATAGAATACAAGGTAGTGTCTCTATCTTCTTGTATTTGCTAACATTAGCTTTGTGGCATAATATATGGTCTATTTTAGAGAAGGATCCATGTGCAGCTGAGAAGAAAGTGTATTCGCTCTTGGTTGGATGGTATATTCTATAAATGTCTGTTAAGTCTAAATTATTGATTGTGTTATTGAGATCTATGGTTTCTTTGTTCAATTTTTGTTTGGAAGATCTGTCCAGTAGTGAGAGAGTCGTGTTAAAATCACCTACTATTATTGTGTTATGGTCTATTTGTTTTCTAAAATTGAGAAGGATTTGTTTGACATACATGGATGAGCCACTCTTTGGGGCATAGATGTTTATAATTGTTATATCATGCTAATTTATCCTTCCCTTAAGCAGTATGAAATGTCCTTCTTTATCCATTCTGATTAACATTGGCTTGAAGTCCACATTATCTGAAATGAGGATGGATACTCCAGCTTTTTTGCTGAGTCCTTGTGCATTGTATGTTTTCCCCATCCTTTCACCTTTAGTCTATGGGTATATCTCTCTATGAGGTGAGTCTCTTGCAGGCAACATATTGTTGGACCTTTCTTTTTAATTCAATCTGCCAGTCTATGTCTTGTGATTGATGAATTCAGGCCATTAACATTCAGGGTTATTATTGAGATATGATTTGTATTCCCGGTCATTTGGTTCATATTTAAAATTTTATTTATTTATTTTTTGACACAACTTGGTTCCTCCATTATTTGAAAATTCCTTTCGGATAATTCCTCCCTTTGCTGATTTGCTTTTTTTTTATTTCTTCCTCATGGAATATTTTCCTGAGAATATTCTGTAATGCTGGCTTTCTTTTTGTAAATTCTTTTAGCTTTTGTTTATCATGGATTTATTTTATTTCATCGTCAAATTTGAAGGTATGTTTTGCTGGGTATAAGATTCTTGATTGGCATCCATTTTCTTTCAGAGCTTGAAAAATGTTGTTCCTGGCCCTTCTAGCTTTTAGGGTCTGGATTGAAAAATCTGATGATATCCATATTGGTTTCCCCCTGAATGTAATTTGGTTCTTTTCTCTCACAGCCTTTAAAATTCTGTCTTTATTTTGTATGTTAGGTATTTTCATTATAATGTGCCTTGGTGTGGATCTGTTGTAATTTTGTGTATTTAGAGTCCTATAAGCCTCTTGAACTTGATTTTCCATTTCATTCTTCAGATTTGGGAAATTTTCTGATATTATTTCATTGAATAGATTGTTCATTCCTTTGGTTTGTTTTTCTAAGCCTTCCTCAGTCCCAATAATTCTCAAATTTGGCCTTTTCATGATATCCCATAGTTCTTGGAGATTCTGTTCATGATTTCTTACCATCTTCACTGTTTGTTCAACTTTGTTTTTGAGGTTAGATATTTTGTTCAATATCTGAAGTTCTGTTTTCCAGGTGTTCTATCCTATTGGTTATGCCTTCTATGGAGTTCTTAATTTGGTTTATTATTTCCTTCATTTCAAGGATTTCTGTTCGGTGTTTTTTCAGTGTCTCTAACTCTTTATTGAAATGATCTTTTGCTTCCTGTATTTGTTCCTTTGACAGTCGATTGGTGTGATCATTCAATGCCTGCATTTGCTCTTCCAACTTATCATTTGCTTCCCTGATCATTTTAATTATGTACATTCTGAACTCCCTTTCTGTCATTTCTTCTGCCATGCTGTCATTGTATTTTATTGATGTAACATCTAGATTAGTTTGGGGCATTCTCTTCCCTTGTTTTCTCATACTGTTTAGGAATCAGTGGGTCATTAAGATATTGCGGATTTCCTCTATCGACTTATAATGTCCCTGAAGATTGCTAGTATATCACCTCTTATCCTTCAGTACTCTGAAGTCTTGGAGGAAGTTGATAATGCGGAGATACACGAAGAACCTGCCTCTCTAGGATTGGTGACACTCAGGTGGGGTATATTCCCTGCTAGTGGGCAGAGGTGCCTCCACTTGTTGACCAATGGTCATCCAACGGAGAACTAGGCTGCAGGCTGAGGCAAGGCCTGTTTGTGCCTGTGTCTCTGGTTTTATCATCCCTGTGGAAAAACCTCACTCGGCAGGAAGACTCACCTTTTGGGGAGGTCTCGCTTGTCTGTTCCCCTCCTAGAGGTTCCCCTCAATCCTCAACTAATACCTGGGCTGGGCTGTCTTCCTCTGCAATGTTCCCAGGGGCCCAGACCTACCTCCTGGGCCTGGGAGCCTCACCCTTCGCAGGCGAGTCTCCTTAGGCTGCCTCTCCTCAGAGAATTTGCCCCCAGTCCTGGAAAATTCGCTCCGCCTCTAGGCGTGTCTTTGTGCAGCACTTCCAGCAAGAAGCCGCCTAGATCCTGGGACCCTGCTCTGCACCTAATCGCCTGTCTATGTGGCCCCTCCTCTAAGCCACCACCTGGAGCCCTGTACAATTGCTCCGAGACCCAGATACCCGCCACACAACTCTTCCTCCGGATAGTCACCCAGTGTTCCGATGCAGTCACTAGGAGTCCAAGCAATTCAATTTGCCTCTCCTCCTCTCGCCAACCACCCATAACCCTAGGCAGTCACTCCGAGTCCTAGTGACCTGCCCTGTTTCTCCTCATCCTCCTCGGGGTAGCCCCCGGGGTGTTCAGGAGCGGTGGCTCCGAGACCAATGACCCACCATGCTCCTCCTCCAGGCAGGCCACCGGTGTTCAGGAGCTGTCCCTTTGAGTCCAATCAACTCACCACTCGCCTCCTCCTCTGGCAACCACCTATGGCTCTGATGCAGTCACTCCTAGGCCAAGCGACCCACTGTGCTCCTCCTCCAGGCAGGCCACTGGTGTTCAGGAGCAGTTTTTCTGAGTCCAAACAGCTCGCCACACAGCTCCTCCAAAGGCAGCCTCCCGGAGCCCCAGTGGTCGCTCCAAGTCCAAGCGCTGTGCTGAGCCGCCTCCTCTACGATGTTCCCAATTGTCTGTGTTTACCACTCCAGCGGGGGGAGGGGCGTCTCGCCGGGCAACTCTACTTCACAAAGTTCCCTGTGTTCCGGGGCTACCGCCCCATCCATGATGCCTCCCCAAGGGAGAGACTCACCCTGCAGCTTTGAGTTGGTCCTAAGTCTCTCACTATCTCCTCTTTTGAATCTTGTGTCCTGGAACAACGTGAAATGCAGCTGACTTCTAGTCCGTCATCTTGAAAATCCTAGTTTTTTTTTTTTTTTTAATACTAGGATATTAGATTAGTGTATTTCTGTTTTATTTTGTATTCTCTTTTTATTTTTATTTTTTTATATTTTTACTTTATATATACATTTGTTCTCTCACTTGTCTGTATCCCTTGATTTACTTTCTCATTTTTTTCTGCTATGAGCCCATCTCTATTGTTCTCTCTTTCATACTTTCTTTTATTATTTACTTCTGTCTTCTCTCCTCCTCCCTTCAAATTATCACCTTGTATATCACCTCTGCTCTCTCACTCTTCACTATTTGAAATTGTAAAACCTTAGACAAACATGTTGGGTTTTTAAATTTTTTATTTTTTTAGTTAGTTATACATGAAAGTAGAATGCACTTTGATGCACCATTTGTAAAGGAATATAATTTCTCATTCTTCTGGTTCTACATGATGTAGAATCCCACTGGTCATATAGTTACATATATATACACAGGGAAATATTGTCTGATTCATTCTACTATCCTTCCTGTCCCCATACTCTCTCCCCTATCTACACTCCTCTTTACCTATTCTAAGTAAGTAAGTTCAACCCTAACCTCCCCTTTGTGTATTAGCATTAATATATCAGAAATAACTCAAATTTTGGTTTTTTGGGATTGAATTATTTCACCCCGAATGATATTCTCCACCTCTATCCATTTACTGCCAAATGCCATAATTTCATTCATCTTTAAAGTTGAGTAATAATCCATCATATATATATATATATATATATATATATATATATATATATATATCACTTTAGTTTATCCATTCATCTTTTGAAGGGCACCAAGACTTGTTCCATAGTTTTAGGCAATAACTGATCATATAATTTCTGTTTAGTGTGTCAATTAACATTGTAGCTATCATAGTGGGAATTATTTGGTATAATGCTCTATATTGTTTGCATTGGTTGTTGTTATTATTGTCTTGCATAACTGGTGGAGTACTGGAAACTTTCAGGGACTCTATAAGTGCACAGGGTATAAACTCTACTTCCTCAGAACCACAAAGTTAGATGGGTATACACACAAATGACATGAAAAATCAAGGGAAAAAATTGCCTCATAGAAACCAAGATACTCCAGTAATGAAATCCATTGACCCAACAGTGATTGTAAGGTCAGAGAAGGAGTTTCAAATATTCTTAGTTAAACTGACTTGTGAGTTAAAGAACAATGGAAGGAGTGAAATCAGAGAGAAAACAGGAAGTGAAAGATCACTTCAATAAAGAGATAGAGACTCTGAAAAAGATGCAAAAATCCTCACAATGAAGAAATCAAAAAACCTAATTAAAAATTCAATCGAATGTACCACTCACAAGAGATCACTTGGGAGATCGAGTTTCAGGCAATGAAGACAAAATATATAATCTCAGAAATAAAGTTGACTGTGGAGAAAAGACATTAGCAGACCATGAACAGAAATTTCAAGAAATACAGATTAGTCCAAAAAAGACCAAACTTAAGATTTATCAGAATATATGTAGGCTTGGAGAATCAAACCAAAGGAATGCACATTTTCAATGAAACAATGACTGAGAATTTCCCAAACCTAAAAAATAAAATAGAAAATCAAATACATGAGGCATACAGGATCCAAGTATAAAAAATTACAATGGACCCACATCAAGACTCATTATTATGAAAATGGCTAACATTCAGAATAAGTATAGAATTTAAAGGCTACCAGAGGGAAATGACAGGTCATACTTAAAGGCAAACCAATCCAGACCTCAGATGATATATCAACGCAGACACTCAAAGCTATAAAGGTTTGGAATAATATGTAAAATTCTCTGTAATAAAATGGACACCAGTAAATAATACTATACCA
The DNA here is from genome assembly GCA_020740815.1 of Sciurus niger. Taxonomy (NCBI): domain Eukaryota; kingdom Metazoa; phylum Chordata; class Mammalia; order Rodentia; family Sciuridae; genus Sciurus; species Sciurus niger. Next base: position 339,586 of record JAHUXG010015099.1, on the reverse strand, counting down.
AGCAAAATTAATCTTCAGAATTGACAAAGAAAAAAAAGGTTTTCATGATAGGCAAAAGGTAAAAGAATTCACAACTAGAAAGCCTACACTACAAAAGATATTCAATAAGATATATCATAAAAAATAAATGAAAAATAAATGTGATAACCAGAAAAGAAAGGACCTACACTAGAAGAATAGTTAACCAAAGGAGAAACTAATTGAAATTAAAAAGCAGAAATAAATCAAAATATTAGGGAGTGAAAATCACTTATCACTAACAACATTGAATGTAAAACTCCTAAACTCATCAATCAAAGGACATAGATAAGCAGATTGGATTTAAAAGCAACACCCAACAGTAGGGTGTATCCAAGAGACTCACCTCATAAGCAAAGACATCCACAGACTGAAAGGAAATGGATGGAAAAACCATATCATTAACATGGATTATGCAAACTAATGAGGATTCTACCTCATATCTCATGTGGTGGATTTGTTGGGAGAAATCCTAGTTCTTGACTCACAGCAGTTAATGTCTCAAATGTGTAAACTTGCAGGGAGGATCATTCTACTTCTCCTACCTAGGAAAGTAAATAACTGCCCCAAGTTGACATAGGAAACCTGTATAGGAGCCTGGTGTTCTGATCCCCCATGGCACATTGTGATTAGGCAAGAAACATAAAATATATACCTGTTCCCACAATAAATGAGTTTGCAGGCTGCTCACCACAAGCCTGCATTCACCCAACTCCCAGAGTCTGGGGGTCATGGCTCCAAAGGTCTTACCTGCACCTGAGCTAGCCTGGCAACCTTACATTTTGGATCCCACATGCCTTGTTTACTCACACTCCTTGGTATTGGCAAGTCCCCCCTGATTTGGTAAGGGTCCCTTCATGTTTGGTGTGCTTACGGTCCTGTAAGGCTGAGCACAGGACCCCTATCCCCATCTTTTCTTTCCTGTTTGTCCTAATTGTCCTAATTCCTAAGAAAATGTGCACACCACCGCTGGGTTATGTTTCATGCACCCCACCCCCACCAGTGGCTCTACCTTCCATTTTGGTTCTCCTGGCTAATTCACATAAGGGATCCATCCCCCAAAATCAGAACCAGATCTCCCTCTTTGGAGATTTTTACTGGAGACACCATGCAGACACACAGTCATGACATAAGGTCTCATGGAAGTTCCCACTAAGCACAAGATTTATCAGATCCTAAACACCTCTTTGTTTCTCAGAAGATAGGCTCCCTTTGTCCTCCCAAGGGTCCCCTATCTTAGGCTTAGGGATACTCATTGAAGGTTACTTTACAGAACTTCTCTTTGTTCTTCAGAGATTTGTTTACTCCAATCTTCCCCCTATGCAGAGAGCTCTGCAGCTCACAGCTTTAAAGGCACTTCTCTCACAGTGCAGGCTTAAATGAAACCAAAACACAAGAAAATGACCCCCAAGGCCTCCATTGTGACTTCTGAGGATGAGGAGACAGACACCAATAATAACGAAGACCTTCTACTGAGTAACAAAGGCCTCCTGTCATCTGCTCCTCCCCCTCTATACACTTGGAAATAATTGCCATTTCTCACTCCCTCCAGAGTTCCCTCTGTGAAGCATGGAGTTTTAAAAGAGCCTTCCATTTCTCCTGAGAATCCATTTGCAGCATACCCCATCGATTTGTGTCCTGATGGGGGTGGAAGACCTTGGATCCCCACCCCACGCCCAGACCTGGCCCCCCTTAGGAAGGTAGAAGTGAGAGACGGTCTAGTCCCACCAGCACTGTTTATCCTATACTAACAGTGATCTATGCCTGTTTAAAGGGAGTTCCAACAGAGAATGTAGATCCAAAAAGTTTACTCTCTTGGTCTATAGAAGAAAGTGAAACAAAACCTGTAGTCCCCCCACCACCCTTGGGAAAATGGCAGAGAAAATGCGGCACAGATAGCAAAAGATAACCCCTCTTCAGCAACTCCTCTTTGTTCTCCACAAGTAACTGGAGAACAGGACATTCTAAGCAATCCATCTCCACAGAGAAAACATGTCTGGTCACGTTCCTCATCCCTCCCACTCTAAATAATTCTAACCAGCCCAACATACTATGACATGTCATAGTAAGGAGTATGATATACCCTTTCCTCAAAAGTAGTGGGAGATAATGTTTCATGATTTTCTGCATCCAAACCTGACCTGATTCCCAACCAGAAAATGGGTTAAAAGGTTCTAAGCAATTTCCCAACCTGGCCTTGCTGAAGCCTGCTTTGGAACCTGCAGCATTCTAAGCAGGGCACCAAACTGAGACTGAAGGAAAAAAAAAAAGTGTCCATTCTAAAATTCTCCTGGGCTGTGACACAGAACTAACTCACTGTCTCTTCCCTTCCCCTTCATCTCACCCCTTTGCTCTACCTACCTCTTTCTCACTCTCTCATAACATAATTAATGGTCTTTATCATTTTTTCTTCTAGGATTCTTGTTTGGTTTTTCTTAAATGCTATATTTTTCAAGCACACAATTTTGATCCTACATACCTAGGTTAATGATTCATTGATCAGTTCTATTTTTTTTTAATCCAACTCTAGGGTTATTTTTGAACATTCATTACATTGCAATGGAGATAAACATTACAAGGCCCCTGCTTTTGTGTTATGTGTATATTATATTGTCTAATGTCATGTTATCTACATATGTACCTGATAACAAAATTGACATGAATAATAAGTGCACATAAAATTAAAATTTAAAAAATGGATCCAAATACTTTTAATTCACATGATTTTAAAAGGTTCTATTTAAATTGGATACACTAATAAAAGAAAAATGTCTTTAAAAATAACTCATGTCTCTAGGTCATCAAACTAATAAAATGTTGATGTTTATAAAATGTCTAGTATCAATTGTTTCTAGGCCTTTTCTTCAACATGAAAGAGCTGGCAGATACTCTTCAAAACATTTGTCTGATATTTTGGTTTTACAGTAAAATAAATAAATTAGACTTAACATATATAAGATTACTCAAATGTGTTTGTTAGAGACATCTGATTAATTTGCAAAGTTAAAATGTTAATTATTAAATAACATCAAGTACTCTTAACTCCTTAAATTCTATGGGGTAACATACTTAAATGTTATTGATGTCTTTATAGATTGCCAAATTAAAAGGGTTTCAAATCGCTTTGTGTCATCACTAAAAACAAGGTAACTAAGAGTTAAGTCCTAACAGGTACAGTTATATATTATAAAAAAGGCTCTAAAAGTTTCAAGTGTGTTACAATTAGAGTACTATAAACAACTTTATATTTAATCTTGTTAAAATGGAGTAATTTATCTAAATTCAGAAATTTCATAAGAGTTGTTTTAAGATGCAAATAAGGGATCAACAGATAGGAAAGAGAAAATAAAAGGTTCTAAATATGGAAATACACTTAGTGAAGAACAAAATCTATCTGGGTAAGAAAATGTTTATGTGGTAAACATGAGGGTCTAAGTAAGTGCTAAGACAGTCTGTGTGTAAGTAAAGGGCAACTTTCAACAAGTTTGTGTGTAACTACGTTGGTGTGTGAGACAATCAGTTAAACTACTTAAGATTTTTCCTAAAGTCAAATACTAATGTACTGATATAAACTAAAGTTTAATCTACATGTTAAAATGACAAGGCTTTCTTAGGAACACTAATTTACTCTTAACATCATGACTGTTAAGTTTTATTCTTTAGAACAATTACTCTTGAAAATTGGGGTTTATACAATTATGGTTAGACAACAGCTGTTCAAGTATTGTACTACATTACAGAGTCTAAAGTTTTCTTTAAAAGTAAATTTGGTTAATATAAAGGTATCAGTGTAATTGGAATGGTCATTATTTGTATAATAATTGTGTTCATTTCATCCAGGTATACAAGTCTTTAAAGCAGAAATTTATCAAGCTGCTGTTCTCAAAATTAAACTTGTCTATAATGGTAATTTTAAACTTATAAACAGTAAATTTTATTGGGGATTTGTTTCTATAATTTAAGGCTCTATTACAGGACCTGTTATCAGTAGGTTATATGTAAAATTTGTTACTTTTTATACTGAGATAAAAAAATTTTTAATGAAATGTATTTCTAAATGTTAGTGAGAATCTAATTTGTTTAAAGGTTAATATTGTGAAACATAAAAAACATTTTGTGCTGGGAAGATAGCTCAGTCGGTAGAGTGCTTGCCTTGCAAGCATAAGGTCCTGGGTTCGATCCCCACCACCACAAAAAAAATAAATAAATAAAATGGAAAAAAAAATTTGCAACCTTGCCATACAAAAAGAATGTTAAAAGCTCTCACCCTTTCTTTGAATAATGTTTTGGATATAATGTTAAATCGTGTTGACTAATGTTTGTATAGACTCAGGAAACAATATATGTAAACTTAAAATGATACTTAAGGAAGCCAAAGATCAACATCAGAAATAGAACACTTAAGATTTGTGAGGGACCATGCCTTACCTCAGATAAGGCTCTGCCTCCCACCTTACTGCATGTTAGAGTGGGTCCAAAATGAGTCAGATGTCAACTTATTTAAAGTCATAGTCAAAGGATTTGTTCTTGTTATGGAATTACTGTGACTGCAAACGGGATATAATACAGAGCAAAAATGTTCAGCAAAAATTCAAGATAGCTATTATACAAACTGAATGTATTTTTACTCTTGCTAATTTCATTTTCTAAAACTGTTACCTGTTAGTTTTGCAGAGGTAATGCTTCAAGAACACACAACCTAGGTAACGTATGATAATAAGCCATCTCCTACAGAATAGAGAGTATATAAAGGTAACTACCAGTACTAATACAGACTCCACTTAAAGAAAAGTTTAATAACTGTAAAAATATTGATATTGAAGTTAAAGCCCAGTACTCTTTTGACTGCTGAGGCTGGCTTGCTGGATGGTTAAGATGAAACTTAGAAGTTCAGATTAAATACAGAGGCCAAGAAAAACCAATATTTGGCCCTTGCCCTCAGAGTCATCCTGAATCCAGGGAACAAGAGGACTTCTCTAAGGAGTTTTGCAACTCTGGGTCACACCACCTCCCGATCAGGGAAATTGATGTGACCACTGGAGGATGAAAAGTCAATCAATGCACATGCTGCAAAGGAGGGTCATTGGAAAAAATAAATATCCCTGATGCTTCCAAGGGAAGCCATCTCATCAAGGAGTCCCTACCTAGCAAATGGCACTAAAGGAACTAAGAAGATGCTCTCAAGTTCCCCACAAGGGACATCTGTGGGAACTATGCTGATTCTTAAGAAGACAGGAACAAATCAATTGGACCACCTTGATCTTAAACTTCTAGCCAAATAGTTAAAACCAAAACAGTCATATTGCGGCATTTAAAAGAAACAATAGTTAATTGTAATTTAATAATACACTTGTGTTAGCCCACTAGAATAAAGACTGGAGGGTACAAAAGAGATTCTTAGGAAAATGTACCTAATAACTATCAAGAGAAACTGCCAGAGTCAGAAAATTTTAGTCATTAAGGCCTACAGATCTTCCTAAGCCACATAGGTAGACTTAATTTATGTTTGCTAGTATGACTATCTAGCCCTAAGTAACAGAATATAGAGATCTCTACTAAAAACAGGTCATACCAATAAAAGGATATTTTATGAAATCAGATGACATTAAGTAGATTAGCTATATTTTCTGGGACATCAATGACAGTAAGTGTTAAATGTGCTGTTTACTTTCCTGATAACCTGGACAATGTTAAGGTACCAACAGGAAGGCCTTGTCCTCTCCAGCATTTGTTAGGCCTTGTTAAGGGAATAATTTCTCAGTTCTTTCACCTCATGGTAATAGATTTTTGACTTCTGTCATCTTCATGATATTCATTGACATATTCCAGATCCCACAATATTAATATTGCATTAATCTCATTTCAGTACTCATGTCATTTTGTTCGTCTCTCATAGAAGCACCCTCACCAAGATGACTTTACAACCTGCTCTTCCACAACCAGACTTCTACCATGAACCCCTCAGTTGACTCAGTTTCTAAAATGGAACTCCTAACTGCTTACCCCATGCTGCCCACGTCCTGCTGGAAGCAGCCAGAGTGGTCATTGCCCCTTTTCCTCACAGCAGTAAAGAGTTCCTAAAGCAAAAAGGAGAATGAAGCCAGAATTGGGGATAGGCAGTTAGTGTAAAAATAGGGGATCAAGTCAAATGGAGGAAATGGAGGCCATGAAAGCCATCTGCCTCTGGTAGTGGAGACTGCCCTGGAAGACTGGAATATCAAGCATCTGCAGATCCCATTCATTACCAGATTCACCTGGCTGAATCACTTTGGCTCTTACCCTGTCTTTTCACTTCTCATTTATGCATCTCACCTGCAAAACTAGGCCTAATCACATTGGCAAGAAGGTGAGATGGGGGAAATAATTGGAGAACAAAAGAGACAGTAACCTATAAAGGATGTAAGGTGCGCTCACTTCTTGGGACTTTAGAACATCAGTCGTGGTCCCCTTTTCCCTTCTGGGAGAGGTTATTATCTTTAAGTAGAAACAGCTTAATGTGTTAAATCCTACTGTAATGTTAGGATTAGCCTGCATACTCTTCCTTCTAATACTTGCAGTTCTTAAATGTTTTTGGTCCATTTTCAACAAGAGACTCACAAGGGTTCAGGTCAATCAGGTCCTCCTGAAGGAATCCCTTGTCCAAATTAATAAAAATGGGGGAAATGTTGGGAGAAATCCTAGTTCTTGCCTCGCAGCAGTTAATATCTCAAGTGTGTAAACTTGCAGGGAGGAGCACTCTGCTTCTCTTACCTAGGAAAGTAAACGAATGCCCCAAGTTGACCTAGTGTCACCAAGGAAACCTGTATAGGAGCCTGGTGGTCTGATCCCCCATGGAACATTGTGATTGTGCAAGAAACTTATAAAGTGTATACCTGTTCCCGCAATAAACAAGTTTGCAGGCTGCTCACTACAAGCCTGCTTTCATCCAACTCCTGGATTCTGGGGGGTCATGACTCTGTAGGTCTTACCAGTGCCTGAGTTAATCTGGCACCCCAACAGTGAATTCAAGTCAAAAATAATCAGAAGGGACAAAGAAGGTCATTTCATACTGCTTAAGAAAATTATACATCAAGAACATGACAATCTTAAATATTTATGCCCCATACAATGGAGTATCTATGCATCAAACAAACCCTTCTCAATTTCAAGAATCAAGTAGACCATGACACAATAATACTGGGTGTCTTTAACATACTTCTATCACCACTGGATACATATCCTCCAAGCATAAACTATATAAGCTACAGAACTAAAAAGTGCAATGAATAATTTAGACTTAACGGACATATGTAGAATTCTTCATCCACCAATGACTGAATATGCTTTCTTCTAAGCATCACAAAGACCCTGCTCTAAAATGGATTATATCTTAGTCCACAAATCAAAACTTAGCAAATCCAAAAAAATAGAGAAAATATACCTAGCTTTCTATCACATGAAAATGGAATGATATTAGAAATCAATGAAAAAATAAAATAGAAGCAACTAAACAATAAACAGTATTCTATTGAGTGACAAATGGATGGGAAAAGACATAAGGAATTAAGTAAAAATACTTTGAAGTAAATGAGAATAATGACAAAACATCAAACTCTCTGGGACATCAAAATCTCATAGCCCTAGTAAAAGATAAACAAACCAACACCAAAAGCAGAAGACAGGAAATAATATCAGAGCTGAAATCAATGAAATTGAAATAAAAATTTTAAAAATCCATAAAACAAGTTGGTTCTAAGAAATGAATAAAATTCATAAACCACTGGCCAAGTTAATAAACAGAATGTGAACAAATACTCAAATAACTAAAATTCATGGTGGAAAAGGAAACACAGACACCAGTGAAATACAGAGAATAATCAGACACTATTTTGAAAATATGCACTAAATAAATTTATACTAATAAAGTAGGACATCATGAAGACATTGACAAATTTCTAGAACATAAAACCTACCCAAATTGAATCAGGAGGACAATGAAAATTTAAACAGATAAATTCTAAGCAATCAAATTGAGGGTGCCTTCAGAATCCTACAATCAAAACAAAGCTAGGACCAGAAGAATTCTCACTGAGTTCTATCATACTTTCAAAGAGGAACTTACACCAATATTCCTCAAATTATTCCATGAAATAGAAAAGTGTGCAATCTTTCCAATCTCATTTTATGAAGTTAGTACCACCCTGATACAAAAATCAGAAAGAAACACCATGAAAAGAAAACTTCAGACAAATATCCCTGATGGACATAGATGCAAAAATTCTTAATAAAATATTGACAGATCACATAATAAAAACATACTTAAAACTATATTTTTGTTTATTATGGGGTTTATCACAAGGATGCAAGGTTGATTCAGCATGTGGAAATCAATAAAAGTAACTCACACATCAGTAGACTACAAGAAAAAATTCACATGATTATCTCAATATATGCAGAAATAGCAATGGGCAATTCACAGCATCGACTCGTTCAAAACAACAGAAGAACTAGGGGTAGTAGGAACATACCCCCAAATTATAAAAGCTATATATGCTAAATCCAAGAACAACATCATTCTTAATGAAGAAAAATCAAAAGCATTCCCTCTAAAAACTGGAACAAGACAGAAAATGTAGGGCCAATGCTCCATCATGTTGGTTTAGAAACCAAGGGCTACAACAAGACTCATAAAGAACAGGAAGTAAAATCAAGAATCAATAAATAGTATGGTAAAAACTGAAAAGTTTCATCACATCAAAGGAAACCATCCCCAATGTGAAGTGAAAACCTACAGAACATGAGAACATCTTTACCACCTGCACCTCAGTTATAGCATTAATCTCCAGGATTATAAAGAACTCAAAAACCATAACACCAAAAATCAAACAAGCCAATTAATAAATGGGCAAAGGAATTGAACAGACTCATTACAGAAGAAGAAATATGAATAGTCAACAAATACATGAAAAAAATATTCAACATCTCTAGCAATAGGAGAATTGCAAATTAAAACTACAGTGATAGTTCATCTCATTCCAGTCAGAATGGGAATTATCAAGAATACAAGTGACTATAAATTTTGCCAAGGATTGGGGAGAAAGATACACTTGCACATTGCTGGTGGAAAAGCAAATTGTGGCAACCGCTTTGGAGAGTAATATATAGAATCCTCAGAAAACTTTGAATGAAACCACCATTTGACCCAGTTATCCCACTTTCAGTCTGTACCAAGGAGCTTAATCTGTATACTACACTGACACAGCCACATCAAACTGTGTATGAGCTCAATTCACAATAGACAAGGTATGGAATCAACCTAGGTGTCCATCAATGGATGAATGGCAAAGAAAATCTTGTATATAGACACAATGGAACATTACTCAGTCATAATGAAGAATGAAATTATGGCACTTGCTGGTAAATTGATGGAATGGAAGAATATCATGCTAAGAGAAGTAAGCCAGTTCCAAAAAAACCGAAGGTCAAATGTTCTCTCTGATATGTGGAAACTAATCCAAAATAAGTGGGGCAAGAATAAAAACAACAGAAGAAAGTTTAGTGAAGTAGACAAAAAAGAATGAAAAGAATGGAGGAGAGGAGGGATAGAGAAAATCAGCAGAATAAATCCGACTTAAATTTTCTATGTCCTTATATGTATATACATCAGTGAATCTTACCATGATGTTCATGCACAAGACACTAATTTAAAAATAAACTTAACTAAATGGTAAAAAAAAAAAAAACAGTAGAGAAGAAGAAATGAAACAGAGGAAGGGAAGGGACAAGGAGAAGGAGAAGTACTTGGGACTGAATTATAAAAAATTACACCCCATGCTTTTCAAATTGTGTCTACATGAATCCTACTGTCTGTCATGTATAACTAAAAAGAACAAATAAGAATTTGAAAATAATGTGGTGTAGCATAATAAAAATAGCAAAATAATATGATTCAAAAATCACAGAAATATCATTTTACAAAATTCAGTACACTTCTTGATTAAAAACTCACTATAAATTACACATACACTGATTTACATTAATGCCATAAGGCATGAATAAAAGGTTCATGGCAAATGTCATGCTCGCATGGAAATTTTAAAACTCTTTCTCTAAGAAGTGTAAAAATGTAAGCTCTACTCACAATAGCCAAATTACAGAATCAACTACCTTGCCCAATGAGGGCAATTAAATATAAACATTAAATATAAGGCACTATATGCACAGTGGAACTTCACTCAGCCCAACAGAAGAATGAAATTATGTTATTTAATGGTAAATAGAAGAAGCCAGAGAAAATCATACTAAGTAAAAAGTCAGAAACAGAAAGTCAAAGAGTGAATGTTTTCTCTCATAGTTAGAGAGAAATAGAGATTTTTAAAAATGGGAAATTCCATGAACTTAGAAGGAAGAAGAGTATAGGAGAGGAAGGAGATTGAGGGGAGGGAAGAGCTATGGGAAAGAGGAGAACTTCAGAATGCAATTGACCAAATTATGCCATGGACATATATGAATATATCATATTATACTATACATTAATGCATATCTATAAAACTCCAATTAAAAAATAAATAATTAGAAGAAAGAAAGGTAAAGCAGAGAAAGGAAGCAGGGCAAGGGACAAGGGAAGGGAAATCAGAGGTCCAGGGAATTGAAATTTGAGCAATTCATATTATAAACATGTGTGAATGTGTTACAGTTAACCCCACTGTCATGTGTAAATATAACATACTAATAAAACATTTAAAATAAAAAAAAATAATAGCAAGCCAGGTTTATTGGCACACACATGTAATCCCAGCTACTCAAGAGGCTGAGGCAGGAGTATTGAAAGTTTGATGGCAACCTACGCAATTTAGTGAGACCCTCTCCTGAAAGCTCAAAAAAAATTATTAAGAGGTGGGTATAGCTTAGTGTTAGTGCACTTGCCAAACACACACAAAGCCCTGAGTTCAATCCCCATTACTGCAGAAAGGAGAAAAGAAAGAGAAAAAGAAAGAAGGAAGAAAGAAGAAAAGGAAAGAAAAAAAAGAAAAAGCAAAAACTTTCTAAACCTTGGGAAAGATTTAAATATCCAGGTACAGAAAGATTTAAGATCTCCAGTAAGATTCAACCCAGACAAGATCACCACAAGAAATACAAACTGTCAACAATCAAGTACACAAGGAACATGCTCCAGGATATTCTATATGTTAGAATCCAAAATGAGTCAGTAAAATTAGAGACAAAGTTCTATCCAATATCTTCTCTGACCCCAAAGGTATGAAACTAGAAATTGATAACAGGAAGAACTTCAGGAAAATCACCAATATGTGGAAATTAATCATCATTCTCCTATACAAAGTGTAGGACAAAGAAGAAATTAAAAGAGAATTTCTAAATATTGTGAAACAATTTGAAATGGAAACACTGTACAACAAAACTAACAGAACACAGAAAAAGCAGTTAAGACGAAGGTTTATCATAACGTTTGCCTGTATCGACAAAGAGAAAGAGAGAGAGAGAAATCTCCCAAATAAGCACCCTAATATTACCTCTCACAGGATAGAGAAAGAACAGACTATTATCATCATGGTGTCCAAATGTCATCCAGGTCCTTGGAGTCCTTGATCAAGACATACACAAGTGACAGGCAGAGTACAGAGTTATTGAAGGTGAAGGTGGAACTAGCCCTCAGTTAGGTAGAGCAGTGTGGACCAAGCAAGAGAGAGAAGCTCAAAACCCCAATCACTGGAAATTGGTGTCTTATACACTGAGCTGGGACATGTTCTTTTCCCTGTGTGGACTTGACTGAAGACCTTACCCGACTTGCTCCAATTAGTAACTTTATGATACCTGATTAGAATGTTGCCTGATTTTTCCCCCATTGATTATTTTAGATAACCTGATTAGAATACTGCCCACTTTATCCCCATAGGTCACTTTGAAATAACACACCTCTGGTAGAACTTGTTGAGGTGATTAAGTTCTCAGTGGTTGGAGTTTTTATAGTAATGGGATTCACTGTATAGAGGGACAGGACTCCTCTACTTGTCATTCTCCAGTGACTATGCTTTTTGGTACTGGAGATTGAACCCAGGGGAGTTTGACCACTGAGCCACATTCCCAGCAGTTTTTATATATTATTTAGAGACAGGGTCTCACTGAGATGCTTAGGGCCTCACTAACTTGCTGACACTAGCTTTAAACTTGCCATCCTCCAGTCTCAGGCTCCCAAGCTGCTGGGACTCAGCCACTTATTTCTAATACCCTGTCTCTGCCATCCTTGTGTTCCTGAACTCTTAGCTAGCCTTTCCCCCTGAGACTTGATTCCCAAATTCTCTTTAGATGGCTGAGGGGCTGAAGGTCTCATCTTATACCTGCTTCAGACTGACAATAGATTGTTGTCCCTCACTATTTGATATTCACAGAACTCTTGCCCTATGGTTCAGATGAGACAGTGGAGTGTCAGGGTCCATTTGTAGGATTGGTTTGTAGGTTGATGGCCTAGATTGTTATGGTTTTCTATTAGGTGAGACATGGACACTCAAGTGCATTCAGCATCAAGGGAGTAGAGAGGCCCATGGCAGCAGCTGACAGGTAGTGGGTAATGTATACATAGGGCTGTGATCATGCTAGAACAACTAAGCACCATTTTCTTGAATTAAATCAATACAAAGCAATTAGTATTAATGGGCAGTCTTTGAAAACCTTGAATACAGCAACTCACCAAACTTAAAAATGGAGTTCAAGAAGGCATTGGTTTGTGAATGGAAGCCATTTAAGACTTTAGAAACATCAGCAGAGTTGTTAGAAACATTTACACAACATTTAGTTTTTATACTGTGTTAGATGTCCCCTGAGTTCTAGTTAAGATATCTAATGCCATCTGAGTTTTGTAAAATATGTTTCTATTGGCATTACCTCTGGTAATGAGAGCCTTTATTTCTGTCACTTAGGGTTTTCTAGGTAGAGTTAGTTGTTTTTTATGTGCCACATTGCATCTAGAAGATCAATATCGTGGACAAATAGCAGTACTAGATAATCATACTAGCAAGCACAGAAACACAATTCAGGTCTGCCTATGTAAAAGGTTAGAAAGATTTTCAGGTCTCAAATTAACTCAAGAAATTCTTTTTGGAGGGTTTTCAAGATGACAGACTAGAGGGCGGCTGCATTTCATGTTGCTCCAGGACACAGGATTCAAAAGAGGAGATAGTGAGAGACTTCGGACCAACTCAAAGTCGCAGGGTATGTCTCTCCAGTTAGGGAGGCATCCCGGATGGGGCGGTAGCCCCGGAACGCAGGGAACTTTGTGAAGTAGAGTTGCCCGGCTAGACGCCCCTCCCCCCACTGGAGCGGTAAACACAAACCACTGGTATCATCTTAGAGGAGGCGGCTCAGCACAGCGCTTAGACTCAGAGCAACCACTGGGGCTCCGGGCAGCTGCCTGAGGAGGAGCTGCAGGGCGAGCTGTTTGGACTCAGAGCGACTGCTTCTGAACACCCGGGAGGTTGCCCAAAGGAAGAGGAGAAGCACGGTGGGTCGCTTGGTCTAGGAGTGACTGCATCAGAGCTACAGGCGGCTTCCTGAGGAGGAGAAGCGTGGCAAGCTGTTTGGACTCAGAATGACCACTTCTGAACACTGGAGGTTTGCCAGGAGGAAGAGGAGAAGCGCGGTGGGTCGCTTAGTCTAGGAGTGACTTCATCAGAGCCACAGGCGGTTGCCAGAGGAGGAGGTGAGTGGTGAGTTGATTGCACTCAAAGTGACCGCTCCTGAACACTGGTGGCCTGCCTGGAGGAGGAGCGCAGTGGGTCCCTTGGTCTCTGAGAGACCGCTCCTGAATACCTGGGGGGCTACCATGAGGAGGAGGAGGAACAGGTTGGGTCACTTGGACTCGGAGTGACTGCCTAGGGCTACAGGTGGTTGGTGGGAGGAGGAGACACGAAGTGAGTTGCTTGGACTCCTAGTGACTGCGTGGGAACACCGGGTTGCTATCCGGAGGAGGAGGTGTGTGGTGGGTCTCTGGGTCTCGGAGCTCTTGTATGCGGCTCCAGGTGGTGACTCAGAGGAGGGGCCGTATAGCCAGGTGATTAGGGGCAGAGCAGGATCCCAGGACCTAGGAGGGTTCTTGCTGGAAGAGCAACACAGAGACAGGCCTAGGGGCGGAGCGAAGTTTCCAGGACTGCGGGCAGATTCTCTGAGGAGAGGCAGCATAAGGAGACTCATCTGCGAAGGGTGAGGTCCCCAGGCCTAGGACGTAGGTCCAGGCCCCTGGGAATGTTGCAGAGGAAGATAGCCCAGCCCAGGTGGTAGTTGTAGATGGAGGGGAACCTATAGGAGGGGCACTGATCAGGGAGACCTCTCCACTGGGTGAGTATTCCCCGCCGGGTGAGGTTTTCCCACAAGGTCAGTAAAACCAGAGACATAGGCACAAACAGGCCTTGCCTCAGCCCGCAGCCTAGTTCCCCTTTGAATGACCATTGGTCAACAAGTGGAGGCACCTTTGCCCACTATCAGGGAATATACCCCACCTGAGGCTCACCAACCCTAGAGAGGCAGCTTCCTTGAGGAGCACCGCATTATCAAGTTCCTCCAAGACGGCAGGCTACTGAAGGATAACAGGGGATATACTAGCAATCTTCAGGGACATTATAAGTCAATAGAGGAAATCTGAAATATCTTAATGACCCACTGATTCCTAAACAGTATGAGAAAACAAGGGAAGAAAATGCCACAAACAAATATAGATGTTACATCAATAAAATCCAATGACAGCATGGCAGAAGAAATGACAGAAAAGGAGTTCAGAATGTACATAATTAATATGATCAGAGAAGCAAACGATGAGATGAAAGAGCAAATGCAGGCACTAAATGATGAGATGAAAGTGTAAATGCAGGCATAGAGTGATAGCACCAATCAATAGGTAAAGAGCAAATACAGGAAGCAAAAGATCATTCCAATAGAGAGTAAGAAATATTGAAAAAAAAAAAAAAAACAGAAATCCTTGAAATGAAGGAAACAATAAACCAAATTAAGAACTCCATAGAAAGCATGAACAATAGGATAGAACACCTGGAAGACAGAACTTCAGATATTGAAGACAAAATATTTAAGCTCGAAAACAAAGTTGAACAAACAGAGAAGATGGTAAGAAATCATGAACAGAATCTGCAAGAACTATGGGATATCATGAAAAGGCAAAATTTGAGAGTTATTGGGATTGAGGAAGGCTTACAAAAACAAACCAAAGGAATGAACAATCTATTCAATGAAATAATAATGGAAAATTTCCCAAATCTGAAGAATGAAATGGAATATCAAGTTCAAGAGGCTTATAGGACTCCAAATACACAAAATTAAAACAGATCCACACCAAGGCACATTATAATGAAAATACCTAACATATAAAATAACGACAGAATTTTAAAGGCTGTGAGAGAAAAGAACCAAATTACATTCAGGGGGAAACCAATACAGATATCAGCAGATTTTTCAATCCAGACCCTAAAAGCTAGAAGGGCCAGGAACAACATTTTTCAAGCTCTGAAAGAAAATGGGTGCGAATCAAGAATCTTATACCCAGCAAAACATACCTTCAAATTTGATGATGAAATAAAATAATTCCATGATAAATAAAAGTTTAAAGAATTTGTGAAAAGAAGGCCAGCATTACAGAACATTCTCAGGAAAGTATTCCATGAGGAAGAAATAAAAAACAAAGAAGCAAATCAGTAAAGGGAGGAATTATCCTAAAGGAACTGTCAAATAAAGAAAAAACCAAGTTGTGTCAAACAAATTAATAAATAAAATTAATAAATGAAATTTAAAAAATGAACCAAATGACCAGGAATACAAATCATATCTCAATAATAACCCTGAATATTAATGGCCTGAATTCATCAATCAAGAGACATAGACTGGAAGATTGGATTAAAAAGAAAAATCCAACATTATGTTGCCTGCAAGAGACTCACCTCATAGAAAGAGATTCGCATAGAATAAAGGTGAAAGGATGGGGAAAAACATACCATGCACATGAACTCAGCAAAAAAGCTGGAGTATTCATCCTCATTTCAAATAATATGGACTTCAAGCAAAAGTTAGTCAGAAGGGATAAAGAAGGACATCTCATACTGCTTAAGGGCAGCATAAATCAGCAAGATAAAACAATCATAAACATCTATGCCCCAAACAGTAGCTCATCCATGTATGTCAAACAAATCTTTCTCAACTTTAGAAACCAAATAGACCATAATACAATAATACTAGGTGATTTTAACATGCCTCTCTCACCACTGGACAGATCTTCCAAACAAAAATTGAACAAAGAAACCATAGACCTCAATAACACAATCAGTAATTTAGACCTAACACACATTTATAGAATATATCATCCAACCAAGAGTGAACACACTTTCTTCTCAGCAGCACATGGATTCTTCTCTAAAATAGAACATATATTATGCCACAAAGCTAATGTAAGCAAATACAAGAAGATAGAGACACTACCTTGTATTTTATCAGATCATAATGGATTGAAGTTAGAAATAAATGAAAGAGTAAAAGACAGAAACTACTCCAACACCTAGAGATTAAACACTATTCTATTACATAATGAATGGATAACAGAAGACATTTTGAAGGAAATTAAAGAATTCTTAGATGTAAATGAGAACAAAGAAACATCATATCAAAATTTCTGCGACACTATGAAATTAGTACTTAGAGGAAAATTTATTTCATTGAGCACATTTAATAAAAGAAGTAAAACTCAACAAATAAACGACCTAACACTACAGCTCAAAACCTAGAAAAAGAAGAACAGTCCAACACCAAAAGTAGTAGAAGACAGGAAATAGTTAAACTCAGAGCTAAAATCAACGAAATTGAAGGAAAACAAACAATACAAAAAATGGACAAAATAAATAGTTGGTTCTTCGAAAAAATGGTGAAAACCTGAAAGCATTCCCCCTAAAAACTAGAACAAGGCAGGGATGCCCTCCAAGCACTTCTTTTCAATATCGTACTTGAAATTCTAGCCAGAGCAATTAGACAGACAAAAGAAATTAAAGGGATACAAATAGGAAAAGAAGAACTCAAACTATCCCTATTTGCTGATGATATGATTATATCCTTAGAGGAACCAGAAAATTCCAACAGAAAACTTTTAGATCTCATAAGTGAATTCAGTAAAGTAGCAGGATATAAGATCAATGCACATAAATCTAATACATTTTTATACATAATTGATGAATCTTCAGAAAGAGAAATAAGGAAAACTACCCCATTCACAATAGCCTCAAAAAAAATAAAATATTTGGGAATCAATCTCACAAAAGAGGTGAAAGACCTCTACAATGAGAACTACAGAACAGTAAAGAAAGAAATTAAAGAAAACTTCAGAAGATGGAAAGATCTCCCATGTTCTTGGATAGGAAGAATTAATATTGTCAAAATGGCCATACTTCGAAAAGTGCTATACACATTCAATGCAATTCCAATTAAAATCTCAAAGGTATACCTTACAGAAATAGAGCAAGCAATTATGAAATTCATCTCGAAGAATAAAAATCTCAGAATAGCAAAAGCAATCCTTGGCAGAAAGAGCGAAGCAGGGGGTATCACAATAACAGATCTTCAACTCTACTACAAAGCAATAGTAACAAAACGGCATGGTATTGGTACCAAAATAGAAAAGTGGACCAATGGTACAGAATAGAGGACACGGACACAAACCCAAATAAATACAATTTTCTCATACTAGACAAAGGGCCCAAAAATATGCAATGGAGAAAAGATAGCATCTTCAACAAATGGTGCTGGGAGAAATGGAAAACCATATGCAACAGAAGGAAAATAAACCCATATCTCTCACCATGCATGAAACTAAACTCAAAATGGATTAAGGATTTCGGAATCAGACGAGAGACCTTGCATCTTATAGAAGAAAAAGTAGGTCCAGAGCTTCAACATATCGGCTTAGGACCAGAATTCCTCAACAGGACTCCCATAGCACAGGAAATAAAAGCAAGAAGCAATAACTGGGATAGATTCAAACTAAAAAGCTTTCTCTCAGCAAAGGAAACTATCAAAAGCGAAGAAAGAGCCTACAGAGTGGGAGAAAATCTTTGCCAATCATACTTCAGATAGAGCACTAATCTCCAGAATCCATAAAGGACTCAAAAAACTCTACACCAAGAATGTAAATAATCCAAACGACAAATATGGCTAAAGAAATGAATAGACACTTCACAGAAGAAGATCTACAAGCAATCAACAAACATATGGAGACATGTTCAACATCTCTAGTAATAAGAGCAATGCAAATCAAAACCACCCTAAGATTCCATCTCACCCCAATTAGTATGGGGATTATCAAGAATACATGCAACATTAGGTGTTGGCGAGGATGTGGGGAGAAAGGTACACTCATACATTGCTGGTGGGACTGCAAATTAGTGCAGCCACTCTGCAAAGCAGTGTGGAGATTCCGTAGAAATCTTGGAAGGGAACCTCCATTTGACCCAGGTAACCCACTCCTTGGCCTATACCCAAAGGACTTAAAATCAGCATACTACAGAGATAGAGCCACATCAATGTTCATAGCTGCTCAGTTCACAATAGCCAGATTGTGGAACCAACCTAGATGTCCTTCAATTGGTGAATGGATAAAGAAACCGTGGTGTATATATACAATGGAATATTATTTCACCATGAAGAATGATAAAATTATCGCATTTGCAGGCAAATAGAGGAAATTGGACAATATCATGCAAAGTGAGATAAGCCAATCTTAAGAAACCAAAGGACGAATGATATCGCTAAAAAGTGGATGATGACACATAATGGGGGGTGGGAGGGGTTAGTGTTAGTGTTAGAGTTAGGGTTAGGGAGTGGGGCAAGAATGGAGGAAGAAAGGTCTCTATTGAGGGAAAAGAGGTGGGAGCGGTGGGGGGAGGGGAAAAATAACAGAATGAATCAAACAGCATTACCCTATGTAAATTTATGATTACACAAATGGTATGCCTTTACACCATGTACAAACAGAGAAACCTCATGTATCCCATTTGTTTACAATACAAAAGAAAAAAAAAGAAAGAATTTCTTTTGTCTCTGACAGTCCATTTTGTTGGTTATCAGGCACTCCTAAGAATTCTTTTTTTCTAACCTCCAGCTTTGCTTAAATTTTGGTGGGTCTCATATGAGTTTACATCTTAAATTGAATTAAAAGAACTATTGTCTTTCTTTTAATTTTAAAATTTTTATATTATTCCTTTTAATTCTGCATGACATTACAATATATTTAGACATTTCATATATGCATATAGCATAGTTTCCCTATTTGTGAAGGTACAAGATGTGGAGTTACACTGGTTGTATATTCCCATATGAATATAGGAAAGTTATGTCCCATTCATTCTACTGCCTTTCCTATTTCCAACCCCCTTCCTTTCCTTTCATCCCCCTTTGTCTAATCCAGTGAACTTCTGTTCTTCCCTTTACCTGCCCCACTACTTATTGTGTTTTAGCATCCATATATCAGAGAGAACATTCAGCCTTGGGTTTTTTGGGATTGATTTATTTTACTTGATTTGATAGTCTCCATTTCCATTCATTTAACAGAAAATGCTATATTTTCATTGTTCTTTAAGGCTGAGAAATATTCCATTGTGTACCCGTACCACAGTCTCTTCATCCATTCATCTCTTGAAGGGCACCTAGGTTGATTCCATAGTTTATCTATTGTGAATTGAACTGCATAAACATTAATGTGGCTGTGTTCGTGTAGTATGCAGATTTTAAGTCCTTTGGGTAAAAAACCTAGGAGTTGGACAAATGGATCAAATGTTGGTTCCATTCCAAATATTTGGTAGAATCGCCACACCACTTTCCGGAGGGTTTTACCAATTTCAAGTCCCACCAGCAATGTATGAGAGTACCTTTCTCTCCACATCCTCACCAATATTTATTATTGCTGATGATTGCCATTCTGACTGGAAGTGAGGTGAAATCTCAGTGTATTTTAATTAGCGTTTCTCTCTTTGCTAGAGATGTTGAACATCTGTTCATATACTGTTGATTGTATTTCTTCTTCTGTGAAATGTCTGTTCATTTCCTTTACCCACTTATTGATTTTGTTATTTGTTTTTTTTTGTGTGTTAATTTTTTGAATTCTTTATATATCCTGGAGATTAATGCTCTCTCATAGGTGCAGGTGGTAAACATCATCTCCCATTCTATAGGCTATCTCTTCACATTATTGATTGTTTCCTTTGCTGTGAAGAAGCATTTTAGTTTTAATCCATCCCACTTATTGATTCTTCATTTTACAACTTGCACTCTAGGAGTCTTGATAAGCAAGTCAGTTCCTAAGCTGACATGGTGGAGATTTGGGCCTACTTTTTCTTCTGTTAGTCACAGACTCTGTTCTAGTGCCTACATCCTTGATCCTCTTTGAGTTGATTTTCATACAGGGTGAGATATAGAGGGTTAATTTCATTTTGCTACATATGGATTATTAGTTTCCCCAGCACCATTTGCTGAAGAGGTTATCATTTCTCCAATGTATGTTTTTTGCACCTTTGTGCAGGATGATATAACTCTATTTATGTGGGTTTGTCTTTTTTTTTCTTGTATTCTGTACTATTAGTCTACCTATCTGATTTGGTGTCAAAACAATGCCAGTTTTCTTACTATACCTCTATAGTATAATTTAAGGTCTCATATATTGATACCTCCTTCATTTTCTTGTTAATGATTGCTTTTTCTATTTTCAGTCTCTTATTTTTCCAAATGCATTTTATTATTCCTTTTTCTATTTTTATGAATACTGTCATTGGGATTTTAATAGTGATTGCATTAAATTTGTATAATGTTTTTGGTAATATGATCATTATGACAATGTTAATTCTGCCTATCCCAAGAGATGGTAGAACTTCCCATTTTCTAAGGTTTTCTTCAATTTTTCACTTCAGCATTTTGTAGTATTTGTTACAGTCCTTTCACATTTTTTTAGGTAGAAAAATATTTATTAAACTCTTCAATTATGTGTGCACATTTTTCTTAAAAGATAACTTCTGGAATGAACAAATGTGTTTAGATACTTTTAATGTTTGTTTGGTTTCTTTTTTTTTGCCTTCTCATGTACTTTTTATTTTAGTTTATTTTTTATTTTAAACAAATGGGATACATGTTTTTTCTCTGTACATGGCGTAAAGGCATACCATTTGTGCAACTATAAAATTACATGGGGTAATGTTGTTTGATTCATTCTGTTATTTTTTCCCTTCCCTCCGACCCCTCCAACCCCTCTTTTCCCTCTATACAGTCCTTCCTTTCTCCATTCTTGCCCCCCTCCCTAACCCTAACTCTAACCCTAACACTAAACCCTCCCACCCCCCATTTCATCCTTTGGTATCTTGAGATTGGCTTATCTCACTTAGCATGATATTATCCAATTTCCTACATTTGCCTGCAAATGCCATAATTTTATCTTTCTTTATGGCTGTGTAATATTCCATTGTATTTATATACCACAGTTTCATTATCCATTCATCAATTGAAGGACATCTAGGTTGGTTCCACAATCTGGCTATTGTGAATTGAGCACCTATGAACATTGATGTGGCTGTATCTCTAGTATGCTGATTTTAAGTCCTTTGGGTATAGGCCAAGGAGTGGGTTACCTGAGTCAAAAGGTGGTTCCATTCCAAGATTTCTATGGAATCTCCACACTGCTTTGCAGAGTGGCTGCACTAATTTGCAGCCCCACCAGCAATGTATGAGTGTACCTTTCTCCCCACATCCTCGCCAACACCTGTAGTTGCTTGTATTCTTGATAATCACCATTCTAATTGGGGTGAGATGAAATCTTAGGGTGGTTTTGATTTGCATTGCTCTTATTACTAGAGATGTTGAACATGTTTCCATATGTTTGTTGATTGCTTGTAGATCTTCTTCTGTGAAGTGTCTATTCATTTCCTTAGCCCATTTGTCGATTGGATTATTTTCATTCTTGGTGTAGAGTTTTTTGAGTCCTTTATGGATTCTGGAGATTAGTGCTCTATCTGAAGTATGATTGGCAAAGATTTTCTCCCACTTGTAGGCTCTTTCTTTGCATTTGATAGTTTCCTTTGCTGACAGAAAGCTTTTTAGTTTGAATCTATCCCAGTTATTGCTTCTTGCTTTTATTTCTTGTGCTATGGGAGTCCTGTTGAGGAATTCTGGTCCTAAGCCGATATGTTGAAGCGCTGGACCTACTTTTTCTTCTATAAGATGCAAGGTCTCTTGTCTGATTCCGAGATCCTTAATCCATTTTGAGTTTAGTTTCATGCATGGTGAGAGAAATGGGTTTATTTTCCTTCTGTTGCATATGGTTTTCCAATTCTCCCAGCACCATTTGTTGAAGAGGCTATCTTTTCTCCATTGCATATTTTTGGGCCCTTTGTCTAGTATGAGAAAATTGTATTTATTTGGGTTTGTGTTCCTGTCCTCTATTCTGTACCATTGTTCCACCTTTCTATTTTGGTACCAATATCATGCCGTTTTTGTTACTATTGCTTTGTAGTAGAGTTGAAGCTCTGTTACTGTGATACCCCCTGCTTCGCTCTTTCTGCCAAGGATTGCTTTAGCTATTCTGAGATTTTTATTCTTCGAGATGAATTTCATAATTGCTTGCTCTATTTATGTAAGGTACGCCTTTGGGATTTTAATTGGAATTGCATTGAATGTGTATAGCACTTTTCGAAGTATGGCCATTTTGACAATATTAATTTTTCCTATCCAAGAACATGGGAGATCTTTCCATCTTCTGAAGTTTTCTTCAATTTCTTTCTTTACTGTTCTGTAGTTCTCATTGTAGAGGTCTTTCACCTCTTTTGTGAGATTGATTCCCAAATATTTTATTTTTTTCAAGGCTATTGTGAATGGGGTAGTTTTCCTTATTTCTCTTTCTGAAGATTCATCAATTATGTATAAAAATGCATTAGATTTATGTGCATTGATCTTATATCCTGCTACTTTACTGAATTCACTTATGAGATCTAAAAGTTTTCTGTTGGAATTTCCTGGTTCCTCTAAGAATATAATCATATCATCAGCAAATAGGGATAGTTTGAGTTCTTCTTTTCCTATTTGTATCCCTTTAATTTCTTTTGTCTGTCTAATGCTCTGGCTAGAATTTCAAGTACAATATTGAAAAGAAGTGCTGGAAGAGGGCATCCCTGCCTTGTTCTAGTTTTTAGGGGGAATGCTTTCAGTTTTTCACCATTTAGAATGATATTAGCCATGGGCTTGGCATAAATGGCCTTTACAATGTTAAGGAATACTCCCACTATCCCTATTTTTTCTAGTGTTTTGAGCATGAAGTGGTGCTGTATTTTATCGAATGCTTTTTCTGCATCTATTGAAATAATCATGTGATTCTTGACTTCAAGTCTATTGATATGGTGAATGACATTTATTGATTTCCTGATGTTGAAACAACTTTGCATCCCTGGGATGAAACCCACTTGATCATAGTGCACTACCTTTTTAATATGTTTTTGTATGCGTTTGGCTAAATTTTTGTTTAGAATTTTTGCGTCGATATTCATTAAGGATATTGGTCTGTAATTTTCTTTCCTCGATGTGTCTCTGCCTGTTTTAGGTATCAGGGTAATATTGGCTTCATAGAATGAGTTTGGGAGGGTTCCCTCCTCTTCTATTTTATGGAATACGTTGAGAAATATTGGAATGAGCTCTTCTTTAAAGATTTTGTAGAATTCGACTGAGAACCCATCCGGTCCTGGACTTTTCTCTGTTGGTAGGCTTTTGATGACTTCTTCTATTTCATTACTTGAAATTGATCTATTTAAATTGTGTATGTCCTTCTCGTTCAGTTTAGCCAATTCATATGTCTCTAGAAACCTGTTGATGTCTTTGAATTTTTCTATTTTGTTGGAGTATAGATTTTCAATATAACTTCTAATTATGTTTAGGATTTCATTCGTGTCTGTTGTGATATTTCCTTGTTCATTCTGAATTTTTGTGATTTGGGTTTTCTCTCATCTTCTCTTTGTTAGTGTGGCTAAAAGTTTATCAATTTTGTTTATTTTTTCAAAGAACCAACAATTTATTTTGACAATTTTTTGATACTTTTTTTTTGTTTCAATTTAATTGATTTCACTTCTGAGTTTAACTATTTCCTGTCTTCTACTACTTTTGGTTTTGGTCTGTTCTTCTTTTTCTAGGGCTTTGAGCTGTAGTGTTAGGTCCTTTATTTGTTGAGTTTCACTTCTTGTATTTAATGCGCTCCATCAAATAAATTATCCTCTAAGTACTCCTTTCATAGTGTCACAGAGATTTTGATATGATGTTTCTTTGTTCACATTTACCTCTAAGAATTTTTTAATTTCCTTCCGAATGTCTTCTGTTATCCATTCATCATATAATAGCATATTGTTTAATCTCCAGGTGTTGGAATAGTTTCTTTTTTTTTACTCTTTTATTTATTTCTCAATTCAATGCATTATGATCTGATAGAATACAAGGTAGTGTCTCTATCTTTCTGTATTTGCTAACTTTAGCTTTGTGGCATAATATATGGTCTATTTTAGAGAAGGATCCATGTGCTGCTGCGAAGAAAGTGTATTAACTCTTGGTTGGATGGTATATTCTATAAATGTCTGTTAAGTCTAAATTATTGATTGTGTTATTGAGATCTATGGCTTCTTTGTTCAATTTTTGTTTGGAAAATCTGTTAAAATCACCTAGTAATATTGTGTTATGGTGTATTTGGTTTCTGAAATTGAAAAGAATTTGACATACATGGATGAACCAATGGTTGGGGCATAGATGTTTATGATTGTTATTTCTTGCTGATTTATGCTTCCTTTAAGCATTATGAAATATCCTTCCTTATCCCTTCTGACTTAATTTGGCTTGAAGTCTACATTATCGGAAATGAGGATGGATACTCCAGCTTTTTTGCTGAGTCCGTGTGCATGGTATGTTTTTCCCCATCCTTTCACTTTTACTCTATGGGTATCTCTTCCTATTAGGTGAGTCTCTTGCAGGCAACATGTTATTGGATCTTTCTTTTTAATCCAATCTGCCCATGTATGTCTTTTGATTGCTGAATTCAGGCCATTGACATTCAGAGTTATTATTGAGACATTATTTGTATTCCTGGTCATTTGGTTCATTTATTTTATTTTATTTATTTATTATTTTGTCACGACTTGGTTCCTCTTTAGTTGACAATTCCTTTAGGATAATTCCTCCCTTTTCCTATTTTGCTTCTTTGTTTTTCATCTTTTCCTCATGGAAAATTTTGCTGAGAATGTTCTGTAATGCTGCCTCTCTTTGTAAATTCCATTAGCTTTTGTTTATCATGGAAGGAATTTATTTCATCATCAATTTGAAGGTAATTTTTCCTGATTATAAAATTCTTGGTTGGCATCCATTTTCTTTCAGGGCTTAAAAATGTTGGTCCAGGCCCTTCTAGCTTTTAGGTTCTGGATTGAAATATCTGCTGATATATGTATTGGTTTCCTCCTGAATGTCATTTTGTTCTTTTCTCTCACAGCCTTTAAAATTCTGTCGTTATTTTGTATGTTAGGTATTTTATTAATAATGTTCCTTGGTGTGGGTATTTTGTAATTTTGTGTATTTGGAGACCTATAAGCCTCTTGTACTTGATTTTTCATTTCATTCTTCAGACTTGGAAAATTTTCTGATATTATTTCATTGAATAGATTATTCATTCCTTTGGTTTGTTTCTCTAAGCCTTCCTCAATCACAGTAATTCTTAAATTTGGCCTTTTCATGATATCCCATAGTTCTTGGAGATTCAGTTCATGATTTCTTACCATCTTTTCTGTTTGTTCAACTTTGTTTTCAAAGTTAAATATTTTTTCTTCAATATCTGAGGTTCTGTCTTCCAGGTGTTCTATCCTATTGGTTCTGCTTTCTATGGAGTTCTTAATTTGGTTTATTGTTTCCTTCATTTCAAGGATTTCTGTTTGGTTTTTTTTTCAATATCTCTAACTCTTTATTGAAATGATCTTTTGCTTCCTGATTTGCTCTTTTAACTGTTGATTGGTGCAATCATTCAATGCCTCTTTGCTCTTTCACCTCATCATTCAATGCTAGCATTTGCTCTTTCATCTCATCATTTGCTTTCCTGATCATTTTAATTATGTACATTCTGAACTCCCTTTCTGTCATTTCTTCTGCCATGCTGTTGTTGTATTTTATTGATGTTACTTCTAGATTTGTTGGGGGCCTTTTCTTCCCTTGTTTTCTCATATTGTTCAGGTATCAGTGGACAGCTAAGATATTGCAGATTTCCTCTATTGACTTTCAATGTCCCTGAAAATTTCTAGTATATCCCCTCTTAGCCTTCAGTAGCCTGAAGTCTTGGGGGAAGTTGATAATGCGGTGTTCCACAAGGAAGCTGCCTCTCTAGGAGTGGTGGCCTTCAGGTGGTGTATATTCCCTGCTAGTGGGCAGAGGTGCCTCCACTTTTTGACCAATGGTTATCCAAAGGGGAACTAGGTTGTGGGCTGAGGGTAGGCCTGTTTGGGTCTGTGTCTCTGATTTTACCGTCCTTGTGGGAAAACCTCACTCGGCAGGGAAGACTCACCCGGTGGGAGGTCTCGCTACTCAGTTCCCTTCCTAGAGCTTCCCCTCAATCCACAACTACTGCCTGAGCTGGATTGCCTTCCTCTGCAACGTTCCCAGGGGCCTGGCCTACCTCCTGGGTCTGGGATCCTCACCCTTCACAGATGAGTCTCCTTAGGCTTCCTCTCCTCAGAGAATCTGCCTGCAGTTTTGGAACCTTCGCTCTGCCCCTCAGCTTGTCTCTGTGTGGCTCTTTCACCAAGAAGCCTTCTAGGTCCTGGGACCCTGCTCTACACCTAATCACCTTGCTATGCGGCCCCTCCTCTGAGCAGCCACCTGGAGCCCTCTACAGTCGCTCCGAGTTCCAGTGACCTGCCGCACACCTCTTCCTCTGTGCAGCCTCCAGGAGTTCCAGTGCGGTCGCTAGGAGTCCCAAGCAACTCAGTGCACATCTCCTCCTCCCACCAACCTTCCCGTAGTCCTGAACAGTCACTCCGAGTCCAAGTAACCCGCTGCGCTCCTCCTCCTCCAGTCAAACCCCCAGGTGTTCAGGAGCAGTCGCTCTGAGACCAAGCGACCCACTGGGCTCCTCCGCCGGGCAGCCCCTCGGTGTTCAGGAGTGGTCACGTTGAGTCCAAACAACTCACTACTCACCTCCTCCTCTGGGCAGCCGCCCTTACCCCTGATGCAGTCACTCTGAGTCCAAGTGACCCACCTTGCTCCTCTTCCTTCTCCAAGCAGCCCATGGGTGTTCAGGAGCAGTATCTCTGAGTCAAAACAGCTTGTCATGCAGCTCCTCCTCTGGGCAGCTGATGTAGCCCTGATGCAGTCACTCTGAGTCCACATGACTTGCCGGGCTCCTCCTCCTCCTCTGTGCAGCCCCCCAGTGTTCAAGTGCAGTCACTCTAAGTCCAAGCAGCTCACAACCAGCTCCTCCTCTGGGCAGCCACCTGGAGCCCCAGTGGTTGCTCTAAGTCCAAGCGCTGTGATGAGTGGCCTCCTCTCCAATGCTCCCTGTTGTCTGTGTTCTCTGCTCCAGCAGAGGGAGGTATGTCTCATTGGGCAACTCTGCTTCACAAAGTTCCCTGCATTCTGGGACTACCGCCCCATCCAGGACACCTCCCCAACGGGAGAGACTCATCCAGCAGCTTTGAGTTGGTCCCAAGTCTCTCAATATCTCCTCTTTTGAATCCCGAGTCCTGGAGCAACATGAAATGCAGCCACCCTCTAGTCTGCCATCTTGAAAACTTCTCAGGATGCTGTATTTTATCAAATGCTTTTTCTGCATCTATCGAAATAATCATGTGATTATTAACTTTAAGTCTGTTGATACGGTGAATGACATTTATTGATTTCTGGATGTTGAAGCAACCTTGCATCCCTGGGATAAAACCCACTTGGTAATGGTGCACTATCTTTTTAATATATCTTTGTATGCAATTTGCTAAAATTTTGTTGAGAATTTTTCAATTAATGTTCATTAAGAATATTGGTCTATAATTTTCTTTCCTCAATAAGTCTCTGTGTGGTTTAGGTGTCAGGGTGATATTAGCTTCATAGAATGAGTTTGGGATGGTTCTCTTCTCATCAATTTTATGGAATACTTTGAGGAGTTTTGGAATGAACTCTTCTCTAAGGTTTTGTAGAACTCGACTGAGAACCCATCTCGTCCCAGGCTTTTCTTTGTTGGTAGGCTTTTGATGACATCTTCTATTTCATTCCTTGAAATTGATTCATTTAAGTTGAGTTTGTCCTCCTGGTTCAGATTAGGTAATTTTTATGTGTCTAGAAACTCGTTCATGACTTTGAGACTTTCTGTTTGGTTGGAGTACAGATTTTCAAAATAGCTTGTAATTATGTTGTGTATTTCAATTGTGTCTGTTGTGATATTTCCTTGTTCACTCTGAATTTTAGTAATTTGAGTTTTCTCTCTCTTTCTCTTTGTTAGTGTGGCTATGTGTTTATGAATTTTGTTTACTTTTTCAAAGAACCAACTATTTATTTTGTCAATTTCTTTGATTGTTTCTTTTGTTTCAATTTCATTGATTTCAGTTCTGATTTTAACTATTTCCTGTCTTCTACTACTTTTGGTGTTGGTATGCTCTTCTTTTTCTAGGGCTTTGAGCTGTAGTGTTAAGTCATTTATTTGTTGATTTTTTCTTCTTTTGTTGAATATGCTCCATGAAATAAAATTTCCTCTAAGTACTGCTTTCATAATGTCCCCGAGATTTTGATATGATGTGTCTTTGTTCTCATTTACTTCTACGAATTTTTTATCTCCCTCCTGATGTCTTCTGTTATCCATTCATCATATAGTAGTGTACTATTTAATCTCCTGGTGTTGGAGAAGTTTCTGTTTTTTATTCTGTCATTTATTTCTAATTTCAATGCATTATGATCTGATAGAATACAAGGTAGTATATCTCCTTGTATTTGCTAACAGTCTCTTTGTGGCATAAAATATGGTCTATTTCAGAGATGGATCCATGTCATGCTGAGAAGAAAGTGTATTTGCTCTTTTTTGGATGGTATATTCTATATATGTCTGTTAAGTCTAAATTGTTGATTTGTTATTGAGATCTATGTTTTCTTATATTCAATTTTTGTTTGGAAGATCTATCCAGTGGTGAGAGAGGTGTGTTAAAATTACCTAGTATTATTGTGTTGTGGTCTTTCTGATTTCTGGAATTGAGAAGGATTTGACAAACATGGATGAGCCAATGTTCAGGGCACAGATATTTATGATTGTTATGTCTTGCTGATTTATGCTTCCCTTAAGCAGTGTGTAATGTCCTTCTTTATCCCTTCTGACTAGTTTTGACTTGAAGTCCACATTATCTGAAATGAGGATGAATACTCCAACTTTTTTGCTGTGTCCCTGTGCATGGTATGTTTTTTCTCCCCATCCTTTCACCTTTAGTCTATGGGTATCTCTGTCTATGAGATGAGTCTCTTGCAGGCAGCATATGGTTGGATTTTTCTTTTTAATCCTATCTGTCAGTCTATGTCTTTTAATTGATTAATTCATACCATTAACATTCAGGGTTATTATTGAGATATGATTTGTATTCCTGGTCATTTGACTCATTCTTGTTTTTTGACATGATTCGGTTGCTCCTTTATTTGACTATTCCATTAGGCTAGTTCCTCCCATTGCTGATTTGCATCGTTGTTTTTCATCTCTTCCTCATGGAACATTTTGCTGAGAATGTTCTGTAATGCCAGTTTTCTTTTTGTAAATTCCTTTACTTTTGTTTGTCATGGAAGGAACTTATTTCATTGTCAAATCTGAAAGTAAGTTTTGCTGGGTATAAGATTCTTGATTGACATCCATTTTCTTTCAGAGCTTGAAAAATGTTGTTCCTGGCCCTTCTAGCTTTTAGGGTCTGGATTGAAAAATCTGCTGATATCCATATTGGTTTCCCCCTGAATGTAATTTGATTCTTTTCTCTCACAGCCTTTAAAATTGTCTTTGTTTTGTATGTTAGGTATTTTCATAATAATGTGCCTTGGTGTGGGTCTGTAGTAATTTTGCATATTTGGAATCCTATAAGCCTCTTGTACTTGATTTTCCATTTCATTTTTCAGTTTGGGAAAATTTTCTGATATTATTTCATTGAATAGAATGTTCATTCCTTTGGTTTGTTTTTCTATGCCTTCCTCAATCCCAGTAATTCTTAAATTTGACCTTTTCATGATATCCCATAATTCTTGTAGATTCTGTTCTTGATTTCTTCCCATTGTCTCTGTTTGGTCAACTTTGTTTCCAAGATTAATATTTTTTCTTCAATGTCTGAGGTTCTGTCTTCCAGGTGTTCTATCCTATTGGTTATGCTTTCTATGGAGTTTTTAATTTGGTTTATTGTTTCCTTCATTTCAGGGATTTCTGTTTTTATTTTTCAGCATCTCTAACTCTTTATTGAAATGATCTTTTGCTTCCTGTATTTGCTCTTATTGGTGTGATCATTTAATCCCTGCATTTGCTCTTTCATCTCCTCATTTGCTTCCCTGATTGTTTTAATTATGTACATTCTGAACTCCCTTTCTGACATTTGTTCTGCTGTGCTGTCATTGGGTTTTATTGATGTAGTATCTAGGTTTGTTTAGGACATTTTCTTCCCTTGTTTTCTCATATTGATCAGATATCAGTGGGACTCTGAGATTTTGCCGATTTCCTCTATTGACTTATAGTGTCCCTGTAGATTTCCAGTATATCACCTCCCAGCCTTCAGTAGCCTGAAGTACTGGAGGAACTTGATAATGCAGTTCTTCCGAAGAAAACTGCCCATAGCTGGCTACTAGTTCCAGGGCTGGGGCTTGTTCTGCATGGAAATACTCTCACTGGGCGGGCCTGTTCCAAGAAGCTGGCTGTAGACAGGATCTGCCACCACTGGAGGGGCCTGCTCTGAGAACCTGGCTGTGGACCAGGCCTGCTGTGGGAGGCAGCAGGGCTTCTTGAGGATGTCTCTCGCTGCCCTGCCCTTGTCCCAGAAGCTGCTTGTAGGCAGGGGCCCACCACTGGATTCAGGGCTTGGGGTTGGCTCTGTGTGGAAAAGCTCTCACTGGGTGGGCCTGCTCTGAGAAGCTGGCTGTGTATCATACCTGTCACCAGAGGGAGAAGGACTGCTTGGGGAAGACTCTCACTGCCCTGCTTCAAGAAGCTGCCCACTGTCTGGCCTGCCACCTAGGCCGAGCTTCACCTGGTGGGAGAGATTTACCCCGCAGCTCTATGTTGGTCCAAGTCCCTCAATACCTCCCCTTCTTGAATCCTGAGTTCTGGAGCAATGGGAGATTCAGTCACCCTCTAGTCCACCATCTTGGATCCCAGTCTGGGTCTTTTGATTATTGAGTTTAGGCCATTGACATTCAGGATTATTATTGAGATATTATTTTTATTCCTGGTCATTTTGACTTATTTTTGGTTTTTAACTTGACTTGATTTCTCCTTGGATTGACTTTTCCTTTAGGGTAGTTTCTCCCTATGCTGACTTGTATTGTTGCTTTTCACTTCCTCCTCACAAAATATTTTGCTGAGAATGTTCTGCAGGGCAGGTTTTCTATTTGTAAATTCTTTTTGTGGCAGGTGAGACCAGGGGCCCAGGATTACGCCACAAGCATTCAAGATGGTGACTGGCAGAGAGCCAAAGGGCATGCTGAATGCACCTTGAGAAAAACAGGAAGCGTTTACCATTGGCTGTATGATAATTAGTTCAGCCGCTTAGCGCGTGGACAGATGTATCTTACATGTATGCTTGAGCTCGTGATCGCTTGACCTTTAATAGGATTGGATGGACATATCTGATTACAATTGCTTATTCATGAGACTTCTTATAAGTCCACACAGGGAAAAGAACATGTCCCAGCTCAGTGTATAAGACACCAATTTCCAGTGATTGGGGTTTTGAGCTTCTCTCTCTTGCTTGGTCCACACCGCTCTACCTAACTGAAGGCTAGTTCCATCTTCACCTTCAATAACTCTGTACTCTGCCTTTTACTTGTGTATGTCTTCATCAAAGACTCCAAGGACCTGGACCCCATTTGGACACCCTGATGGTAATAGTCTTTTCTTTCTCTATTCTGTTAGAAGTAATATTAGGGTGCTTATTTGGGAGATTTCTCTCTCTCTCTCTCTCTCTCTCTGTCAATACAGGCAATCATTATGATAAACCTTCCTCTTAACTGCTTTTTCTGTGTTCTGTTAGTTTTGTTGTGCAGTGTTTCCATTTCAAATTGCTTCAAAATATTTAGAAAGTTCTCTTTTAATTTCTTCTTTGACCTACTGTTTGTATAGGAGAATGATGATTAATTTCAACATATTGGTGTTTTTCCTGAAGTTCTTCCTGTTATCAATTTCTAGTTTCATAAATTTGGAGTCAGAGAAGATATTGGATAAGACTTTGCAATTTTGCTGACTCATTTTGGAGTCTAACATACAGTCTACATTGGAGTACATGTTCCAGGTGTACTTGATTGTTGACATTTTGTATTTCTTGTGGTGATCTTGTCTGGGGTGAATCTTACTGGAGATCTTAAATATTCAGGTTCCTGAATGCTTAAATCTTTCCCAAGTTTGGAAAGTTTTTGAATTTTCTCTTTTTTCCTTCTTTCTCCTTCTTTTTCTTTCTTTCTTCCTTCTTTTCTTTTTCTTTCTTTCCTCCTTTCTGTACTAATGGGGATTGAACTCAGGGCTTTGTGTGTGTTTGGCAAGTACACTAAAACTAAGCTATACCCCACCTCTTATAGAAATTTCTTTAAGTTTTCATGACAGGGCCTCACTAAATTGCCCAGGCTTCCATCAAAATTTCAATCCTCCTGCCTCAGCTTCCTACGTAGCTGGGATTACACACATGTGCCAATAAACCTGGCTTGCTATTATTTTTTTTATTTTTAAATGTTTTTATTTTTAAATGCTTTATTAGTATGTTATAGTTACACATGACAGTGAGGTTAATTGTGACATATTCATGCATGTTTATAATACGAATTGCTCAATTTAAATCCCCAGGAACTCTGATTTCCCTCCCTTGTCCCTTGCCCTGCTTCCTTTCTCTACTCTACTGGTCTTTCTTCTAATTATTTATTTTTTAATTGAAGCTTTTTAGATATACATTAATGTAGAGTATAATGTAATATATTCATATATGCACATAGCATAATTTGGTCATTGCATTCTGAAGTTCTCCTCTTTCCCATAGCTCCTCCCTCCCCTCAATCTCCTTCCTCTGATATATTCTTCTTCCTTCTAAGTTCATGGGATTCCCCATTTTTTAAAAGTCCCTTATTTCTCTATAACTATGAAAGAAAACATTCACTGTTTGATTTTCTGCATCTGACTCATTTTATTTAGTAACATTCTCTCTGGCTTCATCCATTTACCATAAATAACATAATTTCATTCTTCTTTTTGGCAGAATGAAGTTCCACTATGCATATAGTACATTATATTTAATGGATCAACTCATTGGGCAAGGGAGCTGATTCTTTAATTTTGCTATTGTGAGTTGAGCTTAGATTTTTACAATTTTTACAGAAATAGCCTTAAAATTTCCACAAGTGTTCTTGTCATTTGCTGTGAGTCTTTTATTCATGCCTTAATGGCATTGATGTAAATCCCTGCATGTATAATTGTAGTGAGTTTTTATCAAAGGATATTGAATTTTGTGAAATGATATTTCTGTGGTTTTTGAGATAATCATGTTATTTTGTTATTTTTATTATAATACATCGCATTATTTTCAAATTCTTATTTGTTCTTTTTAGTGACACATGACAGTAGGATTCATGTAGACAAAATTTAAAAAGTGTGAGGTATAATTTTTTATAATTCAGTACCAAGTATTTCTCCTTTTTCGTGCCCCCTCCCTCCCTCTGTTTCCTTTCTTCTTCTCTACTGACTTTTTGGTCATTTAGTTAACTTTCTTTTTAAATTAGTGTCTTGTGCATGAACATCATGGTAAGATTCACTGATGTATATCCATACAGACTGAGAAGTGGGGTAGCTGAGTCAAATGGTGGTTTCATTCAAAGTTTTCTGAGGATTCTATATGTTACTCTCCAAAGTGGTTGTCACAACTTGCAGTTCCACCAGCAATGTGCAAGCGTATCTGTCTCCCCAATCCTTGCCAAAATTTATAGTCACTTGTATTCTTGATAATTCCCATTCTGACTGGAATGAGATGAACAAGCACTGTAGTTTTAATTTGCAATTCTCTAATTGCTAGAGATGTTGAACATATTTTCATGTATTTGTTGACTATTCATATTTCTTCTACTGTGAAGAGTCTGTTCAATTCCTTTGTTAATTGGCTTGTTTGATTTTCGGTGTTATGATTTTTGAGTTCTTTATAATCCTGGAGATTAATTATATATCTGAGGTGCAGGTGGTAAAGATGTTATCCCATTCTGTAGGTTTTCACTTCACATTGTTGATTGTTTCCTTTGATGTGATGAAACTTTTTAGTTTTCACCATACTATTTATTTATTCTTGATTTTACTTTCTGTTCTTTAGGAGTCTTGTTGAAGCCCTTGTTTCCTAAGCAAACATGATGGAGCATTGGCCCTACTTTTTCTTCTGATAGGTGCACTGTATTTTGTCTTATGCCCAGGTCCTTCATCCTCTTTGAGTTTAGTTTTGTGCAGGGTGAGAGAGAGGGATTGTATTTCATTTTGCTGCATATGGATTTCCAGTTTTTCCAGTAACATACTTGAATTTGCTACCTTTTCCTCAATGTGTGTTTATGACACCTTTCTCTGGTATCCTATAAGTGTATTTATGTGAGTGTGTCTTTATGACTTCTGTTGTGTACCATTAGTCTTCATGTCTGTTTTGGTGCCACTGCAATGTTGCTTTTGTTACTATAGTTCTATAGTATAATTTAAGGTCTGGCATTGTGATGCCTCCTGCATCACTTTTCTCACTGTGGATTGCTTCATTTGTTCTGGGTCTGTTATTTTTCCAAATGAAATTCATGATTGCTTTTCTAGTTCTATGAAGAACATCATTGGAATTTTTTAATAGGAATTGCATTAAATCTGCATAGTGCTTTTGGTAGTATGGCCAATTTGACAACATGAATTCCACCTATTCAAGAGCATAAGAGGTCTTTCCATTATCTGAGTTATTCAATGTCTTTCTTTACTACTACTATAGTTTCACTGTAGAGGTCTTTTACAGCTTTTGTTAGAGTCATTCCAGAGAGTCTAATTTTTCTTATTTGAGGATATTGTGAAGGGGATAGTTCTCCAAATTTCTCTTTCAGCTGATATGCCATTGGTATTCAGGAAAACAATTTATTTGTGGTGTTGATTTTATATCATGATTCTTTTCTCAATTAATTTATGAGTTCTAGAAGATTTTTAGTAGAGTTTGTGAGTCTTCTAAGTACAGAATCATGTCATTCACAAATAAGAAGAGTTTTAATTGTTTTGCTATTCATATCCCTTTTATTTATTTATTCATTTATTTATTTATTTTATTTTTTTGTCTAGTTGCTCTGGCCACAGTTTCAAGGTCTATGTTGAATAAGATTTGCAAAAGAATATATCCCTGTCTTGTTCTAGTTTTTAGAAGGAATACTTCTAATTTTTCTTCTTTGAGAATGATGTTGGCCTTGAATTTAGCATATATAGCTTTTACAATTTGGGGGTATGTTTCCACTACCCCTAGTTTTTCTGTGGTTTTGAACATGTTTGGATGTTATGTATTATCCATTGCATTTTCTGCATCTACCAAGACAATAATGCGAATTTTTTTTAAGTCTACTGATGTGGTGAATTAGTTTTATTGATTTCCACATACTGAATCAACCTTGCATCCTTAGGATGAAGCCCACTTGATCATGGTATATTATATTCTAAATATGTTTTTATTATATGATCTGTCAATATTTTATTAAGAATTTTTGCATCAATGTTTATCAGGGATATTGGTCTGAAGTTTTCTTTTCATGATGTGTCTTTCTGGTTTTTGTATCAGGGTGATACTAACTTCATAATGAGATTGGAAGGATTGCATACTTTTCTATTTCATGGAATAATTTGGGGAATGTTTGTGTAAGTTCCTGTTTGAAGGCCTGGTAGAACTCACTAAGAATTCTTTCGGTCCTGGGCTTTGTTTTGTTTCTAGGATTCCGATGGCATCCTCAATTTTATTGCTTGGAATTTATCTGTTTAAATTTTCTTTGTCCTCCTGATTCAATTTGGGTAGGTGTTATGTCTCTAGAAATTTGTCAATATCTTCACAATAACGTATTTTATTAGTATAAAATTTTTTAGTATAAATTTATTTAAATTTCAAAATAGCATCTGTTATTCTCTGTATTTCAGTGATGTCTTTAATGGTATTTTCTTTTCCACCATGAATTTTAGTAATTTGAGGATTCTCTTACATTTCGTTCATTAACTTGACTAATGGTTTGTGAATTTTATTCATTTATTAGAACCAACTTGTTTTATAGACTCTTTAAATTTTTTTAATTTAAATTTCATTGATTTCAGCTCTGATATTAATTGTATCCTGTCTTCTGCTTTTGGTGTTGATTTGTTTATCTTTTACTAGGGCTTTGAGATTTTGATGTCCCAGAGATTTTGATGTTTTGTCATTATTGTCATTTACTTCAAAGTATTTTTAACTTCTTTTCTGATGTCATTTCCTATGCATTTGTCACTCAATAGCACATGGTTTAATCTCCAGGTGTTAGATTTCCCTCTATTTTTTATTTTTTCATTGATTTCTAATATCATTCCATTATGATGTGATAGAAAGCTCTGTATATTTCCTCTATTTTGTTGTATTTGCTAAGATTTGATTTGTGACAAAGATATAGTCCATTTTAGAGCAGGATCTGTGTGCTGCTTAGAAGAAAGTGCAATCAGTCATTGATGGATGGAGTATTCTACATATGCCTGTTAACTCTAAGTTATTCATTGCATTTTTTAGTTCTGTAGCTTATTTAGTTTTTGCTTGGAGGATGTATCCACTGGTGAAAGAGCTATGTTAAATTCACCCAGTATTATTGAGTTGTGGTCTACTTGATTCTTGAAATTGAGAAGGGTTTCTTTGATGTGCATAGATGTTCTGTTGTTTGGGGCATAAATATTTTAAATTGTCATATCCTCTTGATGTATAACACTCTTAAACAGTATGAAATGACATTCTTTGGCCCTTCTATCTAATTTTGACTTGATCCACCATATGAGATATGAGGTAGAATCCTCACTTGTTTGCATAATCCATGTTAATGATATGTTTTTTCCATCCTTTTACTTTCAGTCTGTGAATGTCCTTGCTTACAAGGTGAGTCTCTTGGAGACAGCCTATTGTTGGGTGTTGCTTTTCAATCCAACCTGCCTTCTATGTCCTTCGATTGATGAGGTTAGAAGTTTTACATTCAATGTTCTTAGTGATAAGTAATTTTCATTTCCTAATATTTGACTTATTTCTGCTCTTAATTTGAATTTGTTTCTCCTTTGGTTAACTATTCTTCTAGTGTAGGTCCTTTCATTTCTGGTTATCATGTTTATTTTTTCATTTATTCTTCATGATATATCTGATTGAGTATGTTTTGTAGTGTTGGCTTTCTAGTTGTGAATTCTTTTGTCTTTTGCCTATCATGAAAACCTTTTATTTCTTTGTAAATTCTGAAGATTAATTTTGCTTGATATAGTATTCTTGAGTGGTGTCCATTTTATTTCAGAGTAGTTTACATATTATTCCAAACTCTCCTAGCTATGAGTTTCAGTGTTGAGATATCATCTGGGGGGTCAGGAATGGTTTCCCTTTAAGGATGACCTGTCATTTTCCTCTGGTAGCCTTTAAATTCTATACTTATTCTGTATGTTGGCCATTTTCATAATAATGAGTCTTGATGTGGGTACATTGTAATTTTTTATATTTTGGTCCTGTATGCCTCATGTATTTGATTTTCAATTTCATTTTTTAGGTTTGGAAAATTCTCAGTCATTATTTCAGTTTGAAAATGTGCATTCCTTTGGTTTGCATCTCCAAGCCTTCTTATATTCTGATAAATCTTAAGTTTGGTCTTTTTTGGCTAACCTATATTTCTTGGAATTTCTGTTCATGGTCTGCTAATGTCTTTTCTCCACAGTCAACTTTATTTCCAAGATTATATATTTTGTCTTCATTGCCTGAAACGCGATCTCCCATAATCTCCTCTGAGTGATCCATTCCATTGAATTTTTAATTAAGTTTTTTTATTTCTTCTTTGTGAGGATTTTTGCATTGTTTTCTGATTCTCTATCTCTTTATTGAAGTGATCTTTTACTTCCCGTGTTTTCTATCTGATTTCACTCCTTCCATTGTCCTTTAACTCACAGATCATTTTAACTAAGAACATTTAAAACTCCCTCTCAGACATTTCTATCACTGTTGAATCAATGGATTCCATTATTAGAGTATCTTGGTTTCTATGAGGCAATTTGTTCCCTTGATTTTTCATGTCATTTGTGTGTCTGCCCATCTAACTTTATGGGTCTGAGGAAGTAGAGTTTTTACCCTCTGGACATATAGAGTTTCTGAAAGTTTCCAGTACCCCACAAGATATTCAAGACAATAATAACAACAACTAATGCAAACAATATACAGCATTATACCAAATTGTTTTCACTGTGATAGCTAAAATGTTAATTGACACATTGAACAGAAATCATATGATCAGTTATTTCCAAAAACTATGGAACAAATCTAGGTGCCCTTCAACAGATGAATGAATTACTCAGCTTCAAAGAAGAATGAAACTATGGTATTTGGCAGTGAATGGATGCAGGTGGAGAATATAATTCAAAGTGAAATATGTCAATCCCCCAAAAAAACAAAAGCTGAATGATTTCTCTGATATATTGCTAATACACAAATGGGAGGATTAGGGTTGAATATAATTACTTTAGATAATGTAAAGAGGAGTGTAGATAGGGAAGAGAGTATGAGGACAGGAAGGATAGTAGAATGAATCAGATATTACTACCCTGTGTATATATGTGTAACTATATGACCAGTAGGATTCTACATCATGTAGAACCAGAAGAATGAGAAATTGTACTCCATTATATATGGTGTATCAAAGTGCATTCTACTTTCATGTATAAGTAATTAAAACAATAAAAAATTTTGAAAACCCAACATGTTTGCAAAAG
Organism: Sciurus niger; assembly: GCA_020740815.1. NCBI lineage: Eukaryota > Metazoa > Chordata > Mammalia > Rodentia > Sciuridae > Sciurus > Sciurus niger. The sequence goes on along the minus strand of JAHUXG010015099.1, from coordinate 300,351 downwards.
CTTTTATAATTTCAAATAGTGGAGAGTGAGAGAACAGAAGTTATATAGAATGTGATGCTTTGAAGGGCAGAGGAGAGAAGATAGAAGTAAATAATGAAAGAAAGTATGAAAAGGAGAACAATAGAGATGAGCTCTTAGCAGAAGGAAAATAAGAAAGTAAATCAAGGGACACAGACAAGTGAGAAAACAAATGTATGTATAAAGTAAAAATATTTTAAAAACTGAAAATAAAAATAAGAGAATACAAAATAAAACAGAAATACACTAATCAAATATCCTAGTATTCAAAACACTAATTCATAAAAAATAATGGATTTCAAAATGCTAGAAGTGAGAAAAATACAAATATGAATATGTACAAATGTTTGTGAACCATTATGGTTACAATTGAAGGTGCATTACCTTCCTCTTTTGGTCAGGTGGTACCCAGACATGCCTTAGGCCTCCTAATACTGCTAATTCCTTTTATTTCTTTATCCTTTAACCTCACTCATGAAGGTACTACTCTGGTTGGTGCCTCTGGCTGTGGCAGCAGCAGACCTCAATATTTCTTCATCATTCCATTATATCCAAACTCCTGAGTCCTAAATATGTTTTGAAAATCCGGTATCAAATTCAAGTAAAATCCCCCCAACTTCTTTTTGCTCACCCACTCCCACATCCCACACAGACAACCCCCAAAGACTAGTGAGGGACAATGGAGTATGAAGAAATACCCACAAACCTTTTCAAAAAGAAAACTGGGACCAGGTGGGACACTGACCTCTAATGGAGGAACAGGGACCCAGACCTAGCATAGCACATTTATTATGTAGGTTTTATCATCAAAAGTTTATTTGTTGGAAAGTTTCTGCAAAGAAGGCAGGCTTGAAGTTCGCACTTGCAACACAGTGTGGTTATCTTATTATGCACAGAATATCCCTATTCCTATTGTCAGTCAGCTGGCATCTAACTTCAAGGTCAAGACAGATGTAGTTCCATGTCTTTACACAGAACTTCCTCAGGCAAGACATTACCATAGCTCCTGGGAAGTCTTGTCCTGCATGGTGGCACAGAAATTTCTCAGGGCCAAGAGTAGTCACATTTCCAAATTAGTCAAAGACCATGGTCCAAGTCACTGCTCTCCATATCTCTCCTTTGTTTATTTTTTAATGGTAACCAATGTATGTCTACTCTGAAGTAGTGGACCTGGGATCAGATGAGCTTGCAGATGACTGCAAGAAAACAACACATAATTGAGAGCAAGGAAATAAGTCCCAATTCCTAGGAGTTACCATGAAGTTTGTTTTAGCACATTCCAAGAATTGAAACTATTCAGGTCATTCAACAGTTTTCCTGAAAACTGATAGGAGATAACATGAGAATCCATCTTTCCTGAAAAATTTGGATATAATGTTGCAGTTGGAAGAGATCTAAACTAACCGTGTTATGATTCTAAATAGGTTCCTAGCAGATGCATCTTTATCTTTTTCCAAACCTCTTGGTAGGTATTGTATGAGACAGGTATTACACACATAAAGTGATAAGCCACATGGAATTGTAATTGTTGTCTGAACTTTAGACTTTCTATCTGATCTCCTGAGCCCAGTAGAGTATGCTTTAAGGCATCCAACTTAGCTTCAAGTATATTGTCAATAGCCTCCTGATCTCAAAGTTTCCTTGAAGTATTTTGTGCCAAAGTATTGGTATGGAAAGTGCCAGTTCCTTTTCTTTGTTATCCGGCTACCTGTTCTTTGTCCTGGTCTTATTTCAACACCTCCACTAATTAAGGGAACCCTTACTGTTGTAAGGGAAAATGGATAGTGACTTCTCTGGCTTCATCATGCTGAGAGTTGCTTATGTGAGGCAAGCAGTTTGGTTTTCCCTTTTAGGAATGTTTTGGGTCAGTTGAAGGTCCATGTTAAAGGTCTTTTCCAGGAAGAACAGGCTGTAAAATCACCTGAAAGGTGGGTACTTGTATGAGAAAAACAAGATGTAATAAATGAAATAAATACAAAATGAATGCTGCAGTATGTGGAATATGTCAACAAATATCATGATGAAGATAGAAACCAGTAATTTTTCACCAGGAGGTGCAAGAGCTAATAAGTTTTTCACATCATAAGCCTGATGAAGACATGGCCTCTATTTGGGATTGTAAATCTTTAAGGATATTAGTTACATTGTCAGAGTTATAAGGAATGTAAACACAAAACATTGGCTTTATAACTTTACAGAAATAAGTCAATCCCAAAAAAGCAAAGACCGAATGTTTTCCCTAATGATGATATATAATGGAGTTGGGGGGGTGAGACAAGAATAGAGGAACATTGGATTAGATAGAGGAAAATGAGAGGGAGAAGGGTATGAAAACTGGTGAAATGGGACAGACATCATTACCCTAAGTATGGTTACAAGAATGGTATGAATCTACATCTTGCACAACCATAGAAACAAAATGATGTACCCCATTTGTGTTCAATGAATCAAAATGCAGTCTGTTAAAAGTTTAAAAATTTCAAAAAAATGTAGTTAAGATGTTTAATGCCATTTTCTTTTTGTAAAATACCTTTTTATGCCCATATCTTCTGTACTTAGTAGATCCCTTTATATATGTCACTTAGGAATAGATAATTATACTAGCAAACAGAATAAATCTGCATATGTAGGAGGTTAGGAAAATTTTATGCCTTAAATTGACTAAAAGGAAAGAAAAGTTCTTGACTCCGAATTTTTGGATAGTTATTTGGCATTCTAGTCTAAGAACCCTTCTTTTATAGACTTCTTTATTTACTGTTGGTGGGGGATGAAAAAAAGTGCACATCTTAAGTTGCATGATAAGAACTTTTGCCATTTCCTTTAAGTGTCCAGGAATGACTCTGTTTTGGTAGCTGTTTTTCTGCCAGATGTTTAAGACAAAATTGTTCAAAATGACTTTGTTCCTATCTACTCTTAAACATTGGTAGATTTCACTCTGGGGAATTATTCATGGAAACTTGAGAGCAGCCTCTTAACTCCTTTAGTGCCATCTTCCAGGATGTGAGGGATTTGTTGAGAAAGTGGCTTCCTTTGGAAACATCAGGGACATTTTCCTCTACAGCATCCCTCCTCTTTACAGCATGTGCACTGGTTCATTTCCTATTTTCCAGAGTCTCATAGGTCACCCTGATTAGAAGGTCACATGGCCCAGGGTTGTAAAGCCTTTAGAGAAGTCCCCTCACTCCCTGAATTGGAGCAGACTGAAAGGGCAATATTGGCTATTTACTTCTTGGTCCTTTTATTTCCTTCACTTTAGTCTCCAAGTTTAGGTTTTGAACATTTAGCAAGCCAGTTTTACCACACTTACACTAGAGTACTGTGTTGAGGGCCATCTTGGAAAAGATGGCACCTGGCAGTGAGCCAAAGGGCACTGGATACCAAAATAAGGAAGTACTCAAAAAAGGTTGCTTGCCTACTACTTCCTTGGAGACTATGACATGTTAACACCAGGCTCTAGGATTGGCAATCTAATATCATGCCACGCGTGGACAGCTTGTGATCCATATAGTGCTATGCTGACATTCCTCTGCATGCTCTCCTGCATGAGAGAAAACTTTGCTATAATTGGCTGATAAGTTAGGAGCCTGGGGGAGGAGAGAGGGAGAGGGTAGAAGAAGGGAGACAGAGGGAGAAGAAAGGAGGCAGAAAAACAGGGAGGACACAATAAGTCTTGTCAACTAAAGACTGGTGGTGTTTCCTTTCTCTGCGCCGGTTTCGGTGGCCCATACAAGGGAGTTCTCTCTCCTTCTGTGTCCTCCCAGGTAAGTAACTTAAGGTAAGCTCTAGGAAAACTAAGTAATTTAAAGTAAGCTGTAGGAAAACTGTAGGATAACCTCCCAGAAATCTCTGGCCAGAGTGTAGCAGGGGGAGGTCACAGTCCCAGTGAAAGGGACCCCACAGTCCCAGTGAAAGGGACCCCACAGTCCTGGTGAAAAAGACTACAGAGTCCCAGTGAAGGGACCCCACAGTCCTGGTGAAAAGGACCCCAGATTCCCAGTGAAGGGATCCCACAGTCCTGGTGAAAAGGACCCCAGAGTCCCAGTGAAGGGACCCCACAGTCCTGGTGAAAAGGACCCCACAGTCCCAGTGAAAGGGACCTCACCATCCTGGTTAAGGGGACAACATACCTCGGTAAAGGGAGTCTACATTACCCCGGTAAAGAGGCCACATAACTGTGGTAAATGGAGGTCTCATAACTCCAGAATGGGGTCACAAGTGTCTAGAAATCAAATGATAAGAATCATACAAGATGTATTTAAGGCTAATGAGACTGCCATAAAATGATCTACTGTGACAGCACATGTAACCACGTTGGCCAAGGTTAGTCCTTGGTTTTTGGAAGAGGGAGTCCTAAATATTCCACAATGGGAACATGATAAAGAGAATTTTATTAAAGCAGAAAAGCAATCCCCATTACCTAGAGGTACTTGTCCCATGTGGCAGCTCATTAAGGAATGTCTAACATCTAAAAAAGGTAAAAAAATAACTTTAGTAAAAAAAGGAAATAAGTGTCTGGAAGATATAAAGAAACAACAAAGTGTAACTTCTCATAAAGAGGAAGAAGAGGAGGAGGGGTTTACTGGGGAGGGATTAGAAAGAGCATCAAGGACATGGTCACTCCCATCAGTTATATCGGGAAGGAATGCCAATCCCTTCCTGGAGGCAGCAGCTTCCTCCCAAGCAGCCTGCTCCCTATATTCCCCAAGGTACCCTTGGGAGAAGTTAGCTCATGCTATAAATCAGATGGGTTTTCACAGCGGGGAGAAGAAACCCTACCTTAAGGAAACCTCAGCAGTCCCACAATTCTTCCCTGTACTAGAGGACCAAAATAGACAAAGATTCCACCAACCTCTGGATTACAAAACAGTAAATAATTTTAAGGAGGCAGTGGCTACGTATGGTCCACAGGCCCCATTTACAATTAGTATGTTGGAATCAGTAGCAGGGCTGAATCAAGTGCTGGAAGATTGGAAAAGGCTATGAAAAACTGTGCTCTCAGGGGGGCAGTACCTAGTGTGGAAAACTGCATGGCAGGAAGTCTCATTAGAAATGGCACTCTGTAACACTGTCACAGGCTTTCCCCAAAGAAATGTAGAAATGCTAACAGGAGAAGGAAACTATGAAGGTATTCAACAGCAGATTATTTATGACCCTGGGGTGTACACACAAATTACTGCTGCTGCCACTAAAGCCTAGAAGTTAATTCAAGGGTCAGGAGATTTACAGGGGCAGTTGTCCAAGGTGATTCAGGGAAGTAACAAACCATTAGCAGATTTTGTTGATGGATTAATTCAAACTGCTGCAAGAGTTTTTGGGGATTCAGAACAAGCAATGTCCTTAATAAAACAATTAGCTTATAAGCAAGCAAATAGATGGTGTAAAAAGGCTATAAAACCATGGAAAAATAAAGATTTAAGTACCTATATAAAGGTCTGCAGGGATATCAATGATGCAGTCATTGCAGGACAAGTAATAGCTGCTGCTCTTCATGGGCCAAATCAGGGGCAATCAAGAGCTAAAGGAATAATATGCTTTAAGTGTGGGCAAGGAGGGCACTTCAGAGAAGACTGCCCTGAAGGACCCATAGGATTAAAGCCTACGGGAACACCTAAGACTGGAGAACAACAAGGTAAAAATCAACCTGCCCCAGGTCTATGTCCCCGGTGCCGAACAAGAAGGCACTGGGTGAAATATTGTACATCGAGATTTGATATAGAGAGATATCCTATGCCAGCCCTGTCAAAAAAGGCCAGGGGGGCCCAATCTGGGGCCCTCAAATATACGGGACCTTTTAGAATCCCATAGTACAGATCCCCACTCACAATCCTTTCTGACTATCTCCTCGTTATCCCGAGGAACATCAGGGAGCGGGAGTTTGGACATCTGTGCTTCTGCCTGACTTGTTTTAACCCCAGAAATGGAAGTACAAGCGGTACCCACAGGCATACATGGACCAGTCCCTGAGGACACAGCAGGATTATTGTTAGGGCAGAGTTCCACAACTCTGTCAGGATTACAAGTATTGCCAGGAGTCATTGATTCTGATTATACTGGAGAAATAAAGATTATGTTATCTTCCCCTTGAGGGGTATCTGTTATTTCTCCAGGAGATAAAATAGCACAAATATTGATATTGTCTAGTCATTATGGGGCCTTTCCCAGTTCACAAACGACTGGAAAAAACAATGGTTTGGATCCACAGGATCAGGTGTCCTTTGGGCACAATCAACAAAATAGACCCATGCTTATATTAAAAGTTAATGGTATTCCCATAGAGGGTCTAATAGACATGGGTGCTGATATCTCTATTATAAGACAGAAGGACTGGAACAAATCATGGCCTGTTACAGCATCCAGTATTACCTTACGGGGACTTGGCTTTGCCCAAACCCCATTACAAAGTTCAGCTGTATTATCTTGGGAGGACCCTGATGGGAAAAGGGGCACATTCCAACCTTATGTATTAGCTCACCTGCTTGTCACTCTTTGGGGAAGAGACATTTTAACCCAGATGGATGTTGTCATTTCTTCCTCAGTTGAACAAAATATTTTCTGTGTAAACCCAACCATTTTACCAGTCATGGTGGGACAAGTTTATATCCCTGGAAAAGGAATAGGCAAGAATCTACAAGGTATGACCTGCCCCATTCAAGCCGAAGGACAAACAGGGACTAAGGGGTTGGGTTTTATGGAGGGGCCACTGAACCATTAAAGATAACATGGAAATCCAATAATCCTATCTGGGTCCCCCAGTGGCCCGTTTCTAAAGAAAAAAAATAGAGGCAGCCCAGGAAATAGTTAATCAACAATTGAAGGAATATCATACCATTCCTTCCACTTCCCCTTGGAATACACCCATTTTTGTCATAAATGATAAGTCTGGTAAATGGCAACTTTTGCAAGTTTAGGGCATTTAATGATATTATTAAAACCCTAGAAAATGGGGATTACATGTAGCCCCAGAAAAGGTGCAAACCCACAGCCCTATTACCTTTCTAGGACATCAAATATTAGATACCTGTGTTAGGCCACAAAAAATTCAATTACCCACAGGAAAGCTTAAGACTCTAAATGATTTCCAAAAATTATTAGGTGATATAAATTGGATAAGACCAAATTTTGGAATCACCACTGGTCAACTTAAACCTCTGTTTGATATTCTCCAAGGAGATTCAGACCCTACATCCCCCAGAAATTTAACTCCTGAAGGTAGAAAAGCCTTGAGGTTAGTAGAACAAGCTTTAGAAAATGCTCATAGTGATAGAGTTGATCTATCCTTGCCTTTTAGCCTCATAGTTTTAGATTCTAAATATACTACTACAGGTCTATTGTGGCAAACTGGACTCCTGATATGGATCCATTTGCCAGTGTCCCCAAAAAATGTTGTTTCCCTGTATCCTGTGATGGTGGCAAATCTAGTTACATTAGTACTTAAGACAGCCCTTCGTGTTTTTGGAGTTTATCCTCAGACAGTTATTGTCCTGTATGCAGCAAAACAGATTGAAATACTAGTTAACAGTAATGAAGATTGGGCAATTGTCTATTGTTCCACCATGGCCACATTTGATAATCACTTGCCAAGTTCACCTATTGGCAGCTTCTTCAAAAGACATCCTGTTATTTTCCCTCAGGTTGTTAAGGCTCAACCTATCCCAGCAGCAAACACAATCTGTACAGATGGCTCCTCCTCCGGCACAGCTACAGTAGTTTCTGATAAAGTACAGACTATTATTACTTCTCATGAATCTGCTCAAAAAATCTGAACTAGAAGCAATTATAACTGCCTTACAAACATTTCCTGAGAAACCTTTAAATATTTATACTGACAGTCTCTATATTGCCCAGCTTGTGCTCTGGCTTGAGACAGCTGAACCCATTAGTCCTCAATCTACCTTACAACAATGCTTTTATCAAGTACACACTCTTCTGTGGGCTCACAAAGAACCTTTATATATAGGCCCTATCAGAGCACAATCAGGCTTACCTGGGCCTTTAGCTCAAGGAAATTCTACTGCAGACTCAGTTACTTGAGATCCTCATATATTTAATATTGTAGAAGAAGCAATTAATTTCCATAAAGATTTTCATGTCAGTGCTACTACTCTCAAAATAAAATATAACATTACAAAAGAAAAAGCCAGAAATATGGTAAACAGTGTCCTTCCTGTGTGCCTCATTTATCTGTTCCTCATTTTGGAGTCAATCCTAGAGGACTCCTTCCAAATCATCTATGGCAGATGGATGTCACCCCTATCCCTGAATTTGGTACTTTAAGATTTGTACATGTAACTGTCGATACCTACTCAGGATATATATTTGCTACTGCCCATACAGGGGAAAAGACAAAAGATGTAATCAGTCATTGCCTTCAAGCCTTTGCTGCTATGGGAAGGCCAAAACAGATAATGGGCCTGCATATACTTCTTCATTTCAACAATTTTGCTCAAAGTTTAATATCTATCATTCTACAGGATTGCCCTACAATCTACAAGGACAAGCTATCATGGAAAGGGCTAATCAGACATTAAGGGTCTGCTTAACTAAACAAAAAGGGGGAATACGGTCATTAGCCCCTCCCAAGAACAGACTTAACCTTGCTTTATTCACCTTCAATATTTTAAATTTGGATGCTATGGGCTGTACTGTGTGGCTGATAGACATTTTAGTGGAAAGTCTGGTGGCCATACACAAGCAATGGGAAAGACATCTTTACTGGGTCCTGTAAAGAACCTGACCCAGTATTAATTTGGGGGCAAGGATCTGTTTGTGTTTTTCATCACGACCAACAACAACCTATCTGGGTCCTGGAGCACTTGGTAAGAACTGTCCATAAGAAAGAAAATGACACCAAAACACAAAATGATGGTGATGGTCGTAACCTGCTGTTGTTAGCTCTTTCTTAAACTTTGGGGATATATCACTCATGGCACACAAGTTTTCCTTCAATTATTTCCTAGTACAGAACTTCTAGGTATTACTTACCTACCAGCTGGTTCCACTGTAAAGCCACTTATTACTAGTCTAAACTTCAAGTTAAGAGGTAGTCTCTGCTTCCTCTGGTTAGCCACCTCAGAAACTGCCATAATACAGGGAGACAATCTCCTTCTCATTCAATAAAGGTACAGTCAAAAGCATACCTATATAAAGGGAAGTAATACACCTGTTTATAGTTATACAGGGTGCGAGGCCAATTACTCTTCCTTTTATCAGGTTTCCCCCCTACTCCCGTATGTGTCACGTCTCCATTTGTGTTCATTCTGTCTAAGAGTTCTAAGTTTAATATTAATATTACTAATAACAATGATAATGATACTGAGGTCCTTAACTGTGTTATGTGTTAAGAGTGTTATGTGTTATGTGTTAAGAGTATTATGTGTCTAGTTGTTGGAATGCTTCACTATTTCCTCTGGCTGTGATTGCCAGGATTCCAAAATTCATTCCAGTCCCAGTGACCTTAATTCATAGTGAATGGAATTTCCTACACATGAAAGCAAATGTCAGGGACCAAGAAGTTCTCATTCTGAGAACATTCTGACCTTTACAATAAGCAGCAGCGCCCCTCCCCCCCCTCCTGGCTGATAATTCGGACAGTATGGCGCCTATGGCGCCCACGGCTTCTCTTCCGGGACTACACTTTCCCGCCGGCGCGAATTCACCTTCCCGCCAGCGCGAATTTGCACACTATCAGGAACCCAGCAGAAGAACACAACCAACCAGGCTGCACCTCGTCATACCCCTCATTCCCTCAACATAAATACCCGTGAGGACAATAAAAATTTGCAGCTTGATCAGAATTCCTGTCTTGCTGCCTCTCCCTGTGTCTCTTGTCCCTTCATTCCTTCTCTCTTAGGTTTGCCGTCCTGCGTTGATGTCCCGCGGGTCGGGACAGCAAAAAGAGATTTTGGTATCTCAGTCATTATAGCCATTGCTGTTGCTGGGGCAGCTGCTGCGGCTGCTGCCACTGCTGCTGGACTTGACCTAGGAACCGCTATTCCTACTGCTCATGCGCTCAACAATCTGTCACAAGCCACTGCTGAAGCATTGACAGTCCAGGAACACATCAATGTGCATCTCATCATGGGAATCCTGATTCTAAACCAAAGAGTGGACTTACTACATGAATAAGTGGACATGTTGACTGTTACCACACAGACGGGCTGTCTAGTGCATGCCCAAGCACTATGCATTACCCCGATACCCTATTCTAATATTATTGCTGCTGCCAATCTGTCCAAACGTCTTGGTAGCATGCTTAATGGGACATGGACTGAAGAGTTTACTTATCTGACTACCCCATGAAGAAATTCTATATTTGTGGTAAATAGTACTCAGGTCAATGTCCCGGGTATGCCAGAAGCCATTAGTTTCTTACAGTCAGTGTTACAATTTGGTAAACAAAGGATGGGAAATTTTGCTATGATACAATTGATGTTCTTGCTGTTATTATTGCTGCTCAGATATCTGTTTTCTCTAAGGAGTCATCAAAGATGGCAAGCCTTAGTGGTACGGCAAGACCTTATGGCCATGGACCAAGGCTCTGATCCACAGATTTGGCTCTCCCAATTACAGAACTGGTAGTCAATGATCGGTAAGCACAGGGTGGACTTTATGCCAACCTAAGACAGGAATCAAAGCATGCCAACAGCTCTTTGACTCCCAATGGCGAGTAAGGATAACCCGTCTGGCACCAAAGACAGGCACAGTTGCTGTCCTTTTCTTTTTATAACAAAGAGGGGGAGTCTGTTGAGGGCCATCTTGGACAAGATGGTGCCTGGCAGTGAGCCAAAGGGCACTGGATACCAAAATAAGGTAGTGCCCAAAAAGGTTGCTTGCCTGCTAGTTCCTTGGAGACTTATGACATGTTAACACCAGGCTCTAGGATTGGCAATCTATTATCATGCTGTGCATGGACAGCTCATGATCCATATAGTGTTATGCTGACATTCCTCTACATGCTCTCCTGTGTGAGAGAAAGTTTTGCTATAATTATCTGATAAGCTAGGAGCCTGGGGGAGGAGAGAGGGAGAGGGTAGAACAAGGGAGATAGTGGGAGAAGAAAGGAGAAAGAAAAACAGGGAGGACAAAATAAATCTCATCACCTAGAGATTGGTGGTGTCTCCTTTCTCCGCGCTGGTTCGGCTGGACAGAACAGTACTGGGGCGCCTATTTAATGTCCATAAATTTACAAGTTTTTACCCCTTCCATTTAATTGTGGTCAGTATTATTACTAGAAGTTAGACATACCTCCTCTCTGTCCAGTAGTTGATGGCCTGTTACTTCAAATTAACTCAGATTGTTATATTAGAGTTGTACTTCTGAGGCACTAACATGCAATAGTTATAAAATATACAAGGAAAATGCAAACTGAAATTAACAAGAGTAAAAATATATCAAATTTGTAATAGCCATGAACCAAGAAACATAATTTTTAAAAATGCTAAACCTTTAGTTATGTATCATATCCTCTGTTTATTTTGAGATCACAGTAATCTTCATAACAACAAAAATCTATTATTTGAACTTATCTTTATATAAATTTAGTTGTAGCCTAGTTTGGAACCATTCTATCATGGAGTAACGTGAGGTAGAGTCTTGACTCAATGAGGCAGTGCTTCTGACAAATCTTATGTACAGTGTTTTATTTCTGATCTCTGCCTCATTTTTAAGTGTCATTTCACAACATTCTCATATATTGTTTCCTGAATGACATGAATGTCAATTAACACCATGCAACGATACATCTGAAACATGAATTGAAAAGCTAAGAGAGTTTTTAATACCTTTTTGTGGGACAGTGGCAAAATATTTTCATGTTCCACATTGTCAACACTTAAAAAGACCAAGCTCTCCTTATTACCTTCAAAAAATACATTTAAATTTTCATCCCAGTGTAAAGAGTAACAGAATTTACTGGAGATCCAAATGGTGAACTAGAGGGAGGTTATGTTCCTTGTTGCTCCGTAACTCAGGTTTCAAGCAGAGGAAAATATGCTCCTCTGTAAGGCAGTCTTTGCTGCTCATTGATCCCCTGATGTTTACCCCATTTGCCCACCTTGATCACCTGCCAGCATATCAACTATTTTTTGAGTGTGGATCACTCACTGGCTGACGTTTATCATCTGACATTTGCCTGTTTGCCTGCCTCTTGCCTGTTCATCACCTGCCTTTCACATACCCATCACCCACCACCTGAGGTCCACCTGTTGATCATCTGCCAGTAGCCTGAAAACTGCCTGCAGAACACGAGCAGATCGCCAACTGCCTGTTGTTGCCTGGAAGTCCACTGTGAGAGTACCCACAGGTTTAGTTACACGTGGCTGCTACAATTTTGGGACAACAGCAAGGACATGTAGGATCCCCAGCCTGACCGGCCGCACCCCACATGGACTCAGCACCCATGCCCCATGCTCAACTCCAAATTTGCCAACACTTTTGGAAGACAGCGCAGTCATCTTGGATTATCCTGTAAGCAGAAGCTGACATCTTTTGGTGGGGACAGTCACATCCTGAGACACCTGCTGAAGACTGGAAGCTCATCATTAGGCTACTAAAAACTGGAAGGCTTTAATAGTATAATACTTTCATAGTGTAGACTTTTTTCTCTTTTTGAAAAGTTTTAAGTTTTTATTTCTTTATCTTTCTCACTCTCTCTATCTTCCTTTTGCTTCCCTGTTTCCTCAGAGTATCTTTCTCCCTTTCCTCATGCCAAAAACCAACTCCTTTTGATTCCACTTTCACTCTTCCTATGATCTACTACTCCTATATATTCTTTTCTTATCCCATTAATAGTTACATCCTCCACCCATACCCATCCTCTTTGTCCACCATTAGAAATTGTAGACCTCATTGCAAATTTCATTGTTACATTGTCGATAATGATTGAACTCATCCTCTCTGTTTATTATGACAATATTGTTAATGTTTTCATATGGACTATTTGGTTTATGGCTTCATATTGCCTGTAGTGGGTGCTGCTAATATCAATCTCCCCCTTAAAGAAAAGAGTTTGCAAACCTACAGGTCACTATAAGCCTATGGTAGGAAACTGCAGTACCCCAGAACTGCTCTGCTAGAGGGGAAGATACATAAACAACATGAAAAAACAAGGGAAGGAAGTCTTCCAACCAAACAAGATTCCATATGAATCAAGTCCAATGACAGCATGGTAGAAGAAATGACATAAAAGGAGTTCAGAACATACTTAGTTAAAATGATTCCCAAAGCAAAGAATGAGATAAGAGAGCAAATGCAGGTAATGAATGATCAGTACCATAAAGAGTTCAAAGAGCAACTGAAAGAAGCAAAAGATCATTTCAACAAAGAGATAGGGATTCTTAAAAAAAAGAAAGAAAAAGAAAAAACAGAAATTTTTGAAATTAAGGAAACAATAAACTAAATTTTATAAAAATCTCAATGGAAATCACCACCAACAGATTAGATCACTTGGAAGACAGAACCTCAGACAATGAAGACAAAATATTTAATCTTGAAAATAAAGTTGACCAAACAGATGATGATAAGAAATCATGAAAAGAACCTCCAACAATTATGAGATATCATGAAAATATCAAATTTTAAGAATTATTGGAATTGAGGAAGACACAGTTACGAATCAAAGGAATGAACAACTTATTCACTGAAATAATATCAGAAAATTTCCCATATATGAAAAATGAAATGAAAATCAACTATAAGAGGCCTACAGAACACCAGATGCACAAAATTATGACAAATCCACAACAAGGCACTTTATAATAAAAATGACTAACATCCAAAATAAATATAGAATTTTAAAGGTTGCAAGAGAAAAGCATCAGATTACAGATAGGGGGAAACCAATATGGATATCAACAGATTTCTCAGCTCAGACCCTAAAAGCTAGAAGGGCCTGGAAAAACTGATTTCAAGCTCTGAAAGAAAATGGTTGCCAATTAAGAACCTTGTACCCAGCAAAACTAACCTTCAGGTTTGAAGATGAAATAAAATCCTTTCATGATAAACAAGAGTTAAAATAATTTACAAATAAAATACCTGCACTACAGAATATTCTCAGCAAAATATTCCATAAGGAGGAAATGAAAACAACAATGCATATCAGCAAAGAACTACCCTAAAGGAAAAGCCAATCAAAGGAGAAACCAAGTCAAGTAAAAAACCAAAATAAGCCAAAATGACTAGGAATACAAATAATTTCTCAATAATAACCCTGAATGCTAATGGCCTAAACTCATCTATCAAAAGACATAGATTCGAAGATTGGATTAAAAAGAAAGACCCAACAATATGCTGCCTGCAATAGACTCATCTCATAGCAAAAGATATCCACAGACTAAAGGTAAAAGGATGGGAAAAAACCTACCACACACATTAACTCAGTAAAAAGTGGGGGTTTCCATCCTTATATCAGATAAAGTGGACTTCAAGCCAAAGTCAGTCTGAAGGGATAAAGAAGGACATTTCATACTGCTTAAGGGAAACATAAATCAGGAAGACATAAAGATAGTAAATATTTATGCCCCAAACAATGGTGCATCCCTGTACATCAAACAAATCCTTCTCAATTTCAGGAATCAAATAGACCACAGCACAATAATTCTGGATGATTTAACACACCACTGTCAGAAGGCATAAAAAAATTTTTCCCCTCCAGAGTTTTATCAATAGAGTATGTTAGCTAATCTTGGATCTTTGTCAATGGAGATAGAGAAAACAGTCTTTCATCCACAGTTTTAATTTACATTTATCTTTTTTACTGAGTGAAGTTAACTATCTCTTTTACTAATAGGAAATTTTATTTCCTTTTTCTATATTTTGAAAGGGTTATGATTTTGTTGATTCACATATTAGGAAGGATAGCTCTTTGTAATATGAGCTGTAAATATCTACCTTAGTTGTCTTTTTAAAAATGTTTGTTTATGATGTTTCTTTACAAAAAAATTGATTTTTATTTAACAAAAAGTACCAGTGAAATAATTTATGTCTTGGAAATTTTGAGTCATGAAAGGTTAGATAGTTCTTGCTAACTGCAGATTTGTAAAGAAAAAATTTTCAAGCTTTCTTATTATTTAATGATTGTGTTATTTAAAAAAATATCTTTGATACATATGGAATTTATCATGGTATATGAGGTAAGGCAGGAATATTACATTACTTATCCCTATAACATTTATTGATTACTTATTTTTTCCAATGATTTGAGATGATATTCTCTTTATACATTCAATATCTATATGTAAATTAGTGTACTTACATCTAGGTATTCTTTTTTGCTAATAGACTAGTATGATATTCTTAAATTATTTAGGCTTTTTACAAAAAAAAAAAAAACTTAATGTGTTTTAGTGCTGGTCCCACTTCTACATTTATTTGTTTCACTAAATTTAGCATCAAGTGATATAGCTTAAAATGGTTTTCATTGGGATTTTGTTAAATTTGCAAATTCCTTTACACAAAAATATGGTCCTTCTATTTATAAATGCCTTTTCTGGCTTCAGGTTTCCTTTAATTTTTATTTTTAATAGGCCTCACAATCTTTATTGACAAACATTAATATACTTTTTGTTACTGTTATATATGAAATACATTCTTCCATTAAATCTTCCAAAATTGTTTGAGTATATTTAAACTACGGATTTTTGTATGTTGATTTGTACTTGGTAATCTAATTGAGCTACCTTACTGTTTGTAGTAGCTGTTAATAAAATATCTTGAATCTAAAAAAAAAAAGAAAAAAGAAAATGGCAAGTTATACTCCATCTGTTTTTTGTTGTTCTTGTTTTCCAACTATGTTTGATATGACAAATACATTCCCCTGTCATGTATAACTAAGAAGCATAAATAAAAATTTTTAAAGAGTAACAGAATTTCTATACATATCACTTATTGATGATAGATTATATTTGTCCAATTACAAAATATTAAATTACATAAATAAATCTCAAAATAAATTTGCTATTTCTATATAATTAAGAAAGATATTACTTCTTACTTTAGTTTGGGGAGCACCAACCCAGTAAATGACTCTCCTAAGTTTTACAATTGAAAAGACTTGTATACTTGAAGGATATGAATATGTCTTACATACAAAAAAAATCAGTAGCAGCATCACAACACACTGATGTCTTTATATTAAACAAGTTTAACATTTAAGGAAAAGTTTAGAAACTGCAGTATAGTGTAATAATCTAAAATAACAGATGTTTAACCAGAGTTGTACAAACCCTAAATCCTTTATGACTACTTCCTGTAAATAGTGTAACCTAACAGTCACATGAAATTCTCTTCATAGGAGCAGACTAATGTTTTAAGAAATCCTTGTTACCTTAACACATAGAGCATTAAGTTTTGGTTTATATCAGTTCAATAATATTTGATCTCAGAAAAACTATAAATAACTTCAACTGACTGTGCTAATTATAATCAACTGAACCACATACAAGCCTTTTTGAGATTTACCCTTCACAAACCTTTTGCAACTTATTTAGACACCATATAACCTGTTACTTTACCATGCAAAATACTTTCTTATCCAGAAACAATCTTTCTTCCAATTTCCATACAAAAAAATATTTCCATACTTAGAACTTTCTTCTATCTCTTTCCTAGTAGCCAATCCTTACCTAATTTATGTTCTGAAATAATCCGTATTGAATTCCTGAATTTTAAAATTACTCCTCTTAATAAGATGGAATACTTGATGCCATTTCTAATACTTTAATTGAAACACAACTGAAATCTTTTTGCACATTTTGCATATAGAAATTAATCTTTTTTTGGGGGAAGACTGAGAAATGGAGCAATCTTAAATGCTTTTTCATTTACAAATCTATAAAAACACATTTAATAAATAAAAATGTAAATTATTACCTCATGAAATTTAAGAATTCAAGAGTACATCATTTTACATTTAGCAGATAATGTTTTAGCACTTTACTTTGATAATTAATCATATATCTCTGTTGACAAACACATTTATGAAGTTTAATCTCAGTTATGTCAAATCTAATTTACTCAATTTTATTGTAAAATCAACTTATCACAGAGGTGTAGTTAATAGTATTAGCCACCCTTTCTTTGCTGAAGATAAGTTGGAGAAGCAATGGATACTACACTTCAAATATTTTACAGAAACTAGCACACTATTAATTGTCTGACCATTTAGGGAAACTTGTGCATAATTTGAAAGATATCTTGACTCTTATCTATTTAACTAATTTAAATGGAACTCCTCCTACCAAAGATTTAAGTCACATGAACTTAAAGGTATTTGGATATATTCCCTTTTTTAAAATTGTATTTAATCAGTGCTCATTTATCCACATGCCACATTTGGTAACTTGTTAGCAATTACAGTCAGGCACATAGACAATAGACAATACCCAGGTGTGCATAAATATGCACAAAAACTAACAAGAAACAAGGATTTTGGAGTTTTCCCTTGAGTAAATGAACTCTTAGTAAAGACAACAGAAAAAAACAGGTAGAGGGGAAATAACTATGGTTAGATAAAACAATATGGATCATAATAAATTATATTAATTTAGATGTGATGGATTGAAACGTGAATTCACCACAAAATGATGAGCTCAAAAAAGACAAGTATATAAACTCTAGGAAAAACATTTTCATGGTCTAGTAAAAGATCATGCAGAACTTCTTCATCAGTCCAGACATGATTTTGAATCAAATTATAGTAGCTTGATATTGAAAGAGTGTGGGAGGCCATGAAGTCTTTAGGTAAAGGTTCACATTTTATTGATTTAATGTTTAAATTTTTTTATTTTTATTTCTACAGACTACATTTTGATTTATTGTACACAAATGGGGTACAACTTTTCATTTCTTTGGTTGTACATAATGTAGATAATTTTTAATTATACATGTATGTAGGGCAATGATAAATGTCTCATTCAACTATCTTCACCCAGTCCCTCCCTTCCCCTTGTTTCCACTATACAATCCAAAGTTCCTCCATTCTTCTCTTACCCCACCAAAATCCCCCCATTAGGTATCAGTATCCACATACCAGAGAATACAATTGGACTTTGGTTTTGGGGGATTGGCTTGTTTCACTTAGCATATTCACCAACTCCATCCATTTACCTGCAAATGCCATAATATTATTCTTCTTTATCATTGAATAATATTACATTGTGTATATATACCAAATTTTCAATTTTCATTCTTCTGCTGACGGACACCTTAGTTGGTTCCATAGCTTAGTTATTATTAATTGAACTATTATAAACATGTGACTGTGTCACTGTAGTGTGCTGATTTTAAGTCCTATGGGTATAAACTGAGGAGTGGGGTAACTGGGTCAAATGATGGGTCCATTCTGAGTTTTCTAAGGAATCGCCATACTGCTTTCCAGAGTGTCTGCACCAATTTGCAACTCCACCAGCAATGTATGAGCATGCCTTTTCCCCAAATCCACACCAGCAACTATTATTGCTTGTGTTCTTGAAAACAACTATACTAATTGGAGTGAGAGGAAATCTTAGGGTAATTTTGATTTGCATTTCAATAATTACTAGAGATGTTGAACACTTTATCATGTATTTGTTTATCATTTGTATGTCTTCTTCTGTGAAGTGTCGACTCAATTTCTTACCCCATATATTGATTGGGTTCTTACCCCATATATTGATTGGTTCTTACCCCATATATTGATTGGGTTATAATATTAATATAACATATTAATATAACATATTAATATTATGGTATATAATACATAAAACATAATATATAATTATGGATAATTATATACTTGTGTATTACATATTATAATTGTGTAATATTTTTGCATTTCTTTCTATGAGAATAATTCATCTACATATTTTTCAAAAAACTTCCTGAAATAGCTTTGTCAACATTATACTGGCTTCATAAAAAGACTTAGACTATATTTATGCTTTTTCTTTTCTCTAAAATAAATTTGACTATATTAGTGTCATTTCATACAGATTTGGAAGAATTCATGTGCAAAGTCACCTGGTTCTGAGGTTATCTTTATTAGAAGATTAGACAAATTCAATTATTTTATTGGACTATTCATATTTTAATTTTCTTCTGTCAGCTTGATATGGTGCATTATCTGAAGATTTTGAATATTTAATCCAAACTGTCGAATACATTGCTAAATTGTGTTCATGTGTCCACTTCAGTTTTTGGCACCTGTGGGTTTGAAGACATGGTCTCTTTCAAAAAATTGACACTGAACACATACCAATACTCCTCAAAGTATTCTATGAAATAGAGAAGAAGGGAATCCTTCCAAAGTCATTTTATGAAACTAGTATCACACTTATACCAAAACCAGAATAAATCACATCAAGGAAAGAAAACTTGATGAACTTTATGTTCATCAACATCTCTGATGAACATAGACACAAAAATCCTTAACAAAATTCTGACAAATCACATACAAAAGCATATTAAAAAGATATTGCACCGCAATTAGTGGGGTTCATCCAGGATGCAAGGATGGTTCAACATCTGGAAATAAATGTAATTCATCACATCAATAGAGTTAAGGTTAAGAATCATATGATTATTTCAATAGATGCAGAATAATAACTTGATAAAATACAATACTGCTTCATGCTCAAAACACTAGAAAAAATTGGGATAGTAGGAACATACCTCAACATTGTAAAGGCTATCTATGTTAAGCCCATGACCAACATCATTCGTAATGGAGAAAAACAGAAAGCATTTTCTCTAAAAACTGGTACAAGGCAGGGATGCCCTCTTTTACCACTTCTATTCAACATCATCCTTGAAACACTAGCCAGAGCAATTAGACAGACCAAAGAAATTAAAGGGATAAAAATGGAAAAAGAAGAACTCAAGCAATCACTATTTGCTGATGACATGATTCTGTATTTAGAAGATCCAAAAAACTTCAACAGAAAACTTCTAGAACTAATGAATTTAGTGAAATAGCAGGATATAAAATCAACATGCATAAATCTAATGCATTTCTATTCATAAGTGATAAATCCTCTGAAAGACAAATTAGGAAAACTATCCCATTCACAATAACCTCAAAAAAAAAAAAAGAAAACTTGGGAATCAGAATCAGTCTAAGAGGAGGTTTCAAGATGGTGGACTAGGGGGCAGCTGCATTTCACGTTGCTCCAGGATGCAAGATTCAAAAGAAGAGATAGTGAGAGACTTGGGACTAACTCAAAGCTGCTGGGTGAGTCTCTCCCATTGGGGAGGCGTCCCGGATAGGGCAGTAGCCCCGGAACGCAGGGAACTTTGTGAAGTAGAGTTGCTCGGGGAGACGCCCCTCTCCCCACTGGAGCGGTGAACATGGACAACTGGGATCATCGTAGAGGAGGCGGCTCAGCACAGTGCTTGGACTTGGAGCAACCACTGGGGCTCCGGGCGGCTGCCTGAGGAGGAGCTGTGTGGTGAGCTGTTTAGACCCAGAACGACTGCTTCTGAACACTGGGGGATTGCCCGGAGGAAGAGGAGAAGCGCGGCGGGTCACTTGGTCTAGGAGTGACTGCATCAGAGCCACAGGCGGTTGCCAGAGGAGGAGCTGCATGGCGAGCTGTTTGAACTCAGAGCGAGTGCTCCTGAACACCGGGAGGTTGCCCAGAGGAAGAGGAGGAGCGCGGAGGGTCACTTGGTCTAGGAGTGACTGCATCAGAGCCATAGGCAGTTGCCAGAGGAGAAGCTGCGTGGCGAGCTGTTTGAACTCAGAACGACCGCTCCTGAACACCGTGGGGTTGCCTGGAGGAAGAGGAGAAGTGCAGAGGGTCACTTGGTCTAGGAGTGACTGCATCAGAGCCACAGGCGGTTGCCAGAGGAGGAGGCGAGTGGTGAGTTGATTGGACTAAAAGCGACCGTTCCTGAACACCGGTGGCCTGCCTGGAGGAGGAGCGTGGTGGGTCACTTGGTCTCAGAGCCACCGCTCCTGAACACCTGGGGGGCTACCCCGAGGAGGAGGAGGAACAGGGTGGGTCACTTGGACTTGGAGTGACTGCCTAGGGCTACGGGAAGTTGGCGGGAGGAGGAGCTGTGTGGCGGGTCTCTGGGTATTGGAGCTATTGTACGGGGCTCCAGGTAGGGGCTCAGAGGAGGGGCTGCAGAGCCAGGCGATTAGGTGTAGAGCAGGGTCCCAGGAGCTAGGTGGCTTCTTGCTGGAAGAGCCACACAGAGACATGCCTAGGGACGGAGCGAAGCTTCCAGGACTGCGGGCAGATTCTCTGGGAGAGGAAGCCTAAGGAGACTCGCCTGCGAAGGGTGAGGCTCCCAGGTCCAGGAGGTAGGTCCGGGCCCCTGGGAACGTTGCAGAGGAAGACAGCCCAGTCCAGCGGTAGGTGTAGATTGAGGGGAACCTCTAGGAGGGGAACTGATCAGCAAGACGTCCCCACCAAATGAGTCTTCCCTGCTGGGTGAGGTTTTCCCACAGGGACAGTAAAACCAGAGACACAGGCACAAACAGGACTTGCCTCAGCCCGCAGCCTAGTTCCCCATTGGATGACCATTGGTCAACAAGTGGAGGCACATCTGCCCACTAGCAGGGAATATACCCCACCTGAGGGTCACCACCCCTAGAGAGACAGCTTCTTCGTGGAGCTCCGCATTATCAACTTCCTCCAAGACTTCAGGCTACAGAAGGATAAGAGGGGATATACTAGCAATCTTCAGGGACATTATAAGTTGATAGAGGAAAACTGCAATATCTTAATGACCCACTGATTCCTGAACAATATGAGAAAACAAGGGAAGAAAATGCACGAAACAAATCTAGATGTTACAAAAATAAAATCCGACGACAGCATGGCAGAAAAAATGACAGAAAGGGAGTTCAGAATGTACATAATTAAAATGATTAGGGAAGCAAATGATGAGATGAAAGAGCAAATGCAGGCATTGAATGATGAGATGAAAGAGCAAATGCAGGCATTGAATGATAGCACCAATCGACATTTAAAAGAGCAAATATAGGAAGCAAAAGATCATTTCAATAAAGAGTTAGAGATATTGAAAAAAAACCAAACTGAAGTCCTTGAAATGAAGGAAACAATAAACCGTTTTAAGAACTCCATAGAAAGCATAACCAATAGGATAGAACACCTGGAAGACAGAACTTCAGGTATTGAAGACAAAATATTTAACCTCGAAAGCAAAGTTGAACAAACAGAGAAGATGGTAAGAAATCATGAACAGAATCTGCAAGAACTATGGGATATCATGAAAAGGCCAAATTTGAAAATTATTGGGATTGAGGAAGGCTTAGAGAAACAAACCAAAGGAATGAATAATGTATTCAATGAAATAATATCAGAAAATTTCCCAAATCTGAAGAATAAAATGGAAAATCAAGTCCAAGAGGCTTATAGGACTCCAAATACACAAAATTACAACAGACCCACACCAAGGCACATTATAATGAAAATACCTAACATACAAAATAAAGACAGAATTTTAAAGACTGTGAGAGAAAAGAACCAAATTACATTCACGGGGAAACCAATACGAATATCAGCAGATTTTTCAATCCAGACCCTAAAAGCTAGAAGGGCCTGGAACAACATTTTTCAAGCTCTGAAAGAAAATGGATGCCAAACAAGAATCTTATACCCAGCAAAACTTACCTTCAAATTTGATGATGAAATAAAATCATTCCATGATAAACAAAAGCTAAAAGAATTTACGAAAAGAAAGCCAGCATTACAGAACATTCTCAGCAAAATATTTCATGAGGAAGAGATAAAAAACAAAGAAGCATATCAACAAAGGGAGGAATTACCCTAAAGGAACTGTCAAATAAAGGAGGAACCAAGATGTGTCAAAAAATAAATAAATAAATAAATAAAATTTTAAATATGAACCAAATGACCGGGAATACAAATCATATCTCAATAATAACTCTGAATGTTAATGGCCTGAATTCATCAATCCAAAGACATAGACTGGCAGATTGGATTAAAAAGAAAGATCCAACAATATGTTGCCTGCAAGAGACTCACCTCATAGAAAGAGCTACCCATAGACTAAAGGTGAAAGGATGGGGAAAAACATACCATGCACATGGACTCAGCAAAAAAGCTGGAGTATCCATCCTCATTTCAGATAATGTGGACTTCAAGCCAATGTTAGTCAGAAGGGATAAAGGACATTTCATACTGCTTAAGGGAAGCATAAATCAGCAAGATATAACAATCATAAACATCTATGCCCCAAACAGTGGCTCATCCATGTATGTCAAACAAATCCTTCTCAATTTTAGAAACCAAATAGACCATAACTCAATAATACTAGGTGATTTTAACATGCCTCTCTCACCACTGAACAGATCTTCCAAACAAAAATTGAACAAAGAAACCATAGATATCAATAACACAATCAATAATTTAGACTTAACAGACATTTATAGAATACACCATCTAACCAAGAGCGAATACATTTTCTTCTCAGCAGCATGGATCCCTCTCCAAAATACACCATATTTTATGACACAAAGCTAATGTTAGCAAATAAAAGAAGATAGAGACACTACCTTGTATTCTATCAGATCATAATGGATGAAGTTTGAAATAAATGAAAGAGTAAAAAACAGAAACTACTCCAACACCTGGAGATTAAACAATATGCTATTATATGATGAATGGATAACAGAAGATATTAGGAAGGAAATTAAAAGATTCTTAGAGGTAAATGAGAACAAAGAAACATCATATCAAAATCTCTGGAACACAATGAAAGCAGTACTTAGAGGAAAATTTATTTCATGGAGCGCATTTAATAAAAGAAGTAAAACTCAACAAATAAACGACCTAACACTACAGCTCAAACCCTAGAAAAAGAAGAACAGACCAACACCAAAAGTAGTAGAAGACAGGAAAAAGTTAAACTCAGAACTGAAATCAACGAAATTGAAACAAAAAAACAATACAAAAAATTGACAAAATAAATAGTTGGTACTTTGAAAAAATAAACAAAATTGATAAACCTTTAGCCACACTAACAAAGAGAAGATGAGAGAAAACCCAAATCACTAAAATTCGGAATGAACAAGGAAATATCACAACAGACACGACTGAAATACAAAACATAATTAGAAGCTGTTTTGAAAATCTATACTCCAACAAAATAGAAAATTTCGAAGACATCAACAGGTTTCTAGAGACATATGAATTGCCTAAACTGAACGAGGAGGACATACACAATTTAAATAGACCAATTTCAAGTAATGAAATAGAAGAAGTCATCAAAAGCCTACCAACAAAGAAAAGTCCAGGACCAGATGGGTTCTCAGCCGAGTTCTACAAAAACCTTTAAAGAAGAGCTCATTCCAATACTCCTCAAACTATTCCATGAAATAGAAGAGGAGGGAACCCTACCAAACTCGTTCTATGAAGCCAATATTACCCTGATACCTAAACCAGACAGAGACACATCGAGGAAAGAAAATTTCAGACCAATATCCTTAATGAACATCGATGCAAAAATTCTCAACAAAATTTTAGCAAATCGCATACAAAAACATATTAAAAAGATGGTGCACCATGATCAAGTGGGTTTCATCCCAGGGATGCAAGGTTGGTTCAACATCAGGAAATCAATAAATGTCATTCACCATATCAATAGACTTAAAGTCAAGAATCACATGATTATTTCGATAGATGCAGAAAAAGCATTTGATAAAATACAGCACTCCTTCATGCTCAAAACACTGGAAAAAATAGGGATAGTGGGAACATTCCTTAGCATTGTAAAGGCCATCTATGCAAATCTCATGGCTAATATCATTCTAAATGGTGAAAAACTGAAAGCATTCCCTCTAAAAACTGGAACAAGGCAGGGATGCCCTCTTTCACCACTTCTATTCAGTATCGTCCTTGAAACTCTAGCCAGAGCAATTAGACAGACCAACGAAATTAAAGGGATATGAATAGGAAGAGAAGAACTCAAACTATCCCTCTTTGCTGATGATATGATTGTATACTTAGAGGAACCAGGAAATTCCATCAGAAAACTTGTAGATCTCATAAGTGAATTCAGTAAAGTAGCGGGATATAAGATCAATGCAGATATATCTACTGCATTTTCATACATGTGATGAATCTTCAGAAAGAGAAATCAGGAAAACTACCCCATTCACAATAGCTTCGAAAAAAATGAAATACTTGGGAATCAATCTCACAAAAGAGGTGAAAGACCTCTACAATGAGAACTACAGAACACTAAAGAAAGAAATTAAAGAAAACCTCAGAAGATGGAAAGATCTCCCATGTTCTTGGATAGGCAGAATTAATATTGTCAAAATGGCCATACTACCAAAAAGTGCTATACAGATTCAATGCAATTCCAATTAAAATCCCAATGATGTACCTTACAGAAATAGAGCAAGCAATTATGAAATTCATCTGGAAGAATAAAAAACCCAGAATAGCGAAAGCAATCCTTGGCAGAGAGAGTGAAGCAGGGGGTATCGCAATACCAGATCT
This sequence comes from Sciurus niger, assembly GCA_020740815.1. NCBI lineage: Eukaryota > Metazoa > Chordata > Mammalia > Rodentia > Sciuridae > Sciurus > Sciurus niger. Next base: position 274,861 of record JAHUXG010015099.1, on the reverse strand, counting down.
TCAACTCTACTACAAAGCAATAGTAACAAAAACGGCATGGTATTGGTACCAAAATACAAAGGTGGATCAAAGGTACAGAATAGAGGACACGGACACAAACCCAAATAAATACAATTTTCTCATACTAGACAAAGGGGCCAAAAATATGCAATGGAGAAAAGATAGCCTCTTCAACAAATGGTGCTGGGAGAATTGGAAATCCATATGCAACAGAATGAAACTAAACCCATATCTCTCACCATGCACGAAACTAAACTCAAAATGGATTAAGGATCTCAGTATCAGACCAGATTCCTTGCATCTTATAGAAGAAAAAGTAGGTGCAGAGATTCAACATGTCGGCTTAGGAACAGACTTCCTCAACAGGACTCCCATAGCACAAGAAATAAAAGCAAGAATTAATAACCTGGATAGATTCAAACTAAAAAGATTTCTCTCAGCAAAGGAAACTATCAGCAATGCGAAGAAAGAGCCTACAGAGTGGGAGAAATTCTTTGCCAATCATACTTCAGATAGAGCGCTAATCTCCAGAATCTATAAAGAACTTAAAAAACTCTACACCAAGAATCCAAATAATCCAATCGAAAACTGGGCTAAGGAAATGAATAGACACTTCACAGAAGAAGATCTACAAGCCATCAACAAACATATGGAAAAATGTTCAACATCTCTAGTAATAAGAGAAATGCAAATCAAAACCACCCTATGATTCCATCTCACCCCAATCAGAATGGCGACTATCAAGAATACAAGCAACAACAGGTGTTGGCGAGGGTGTGTGGAGAAAGGTACACTCTTAAATTGCTGGTGGGGCTGCAAATTAATGCAGCCTTTCTGGAAGGCAGTGTGGAGACTCCTTAGAAATCTTGGAATGGAACCACCATTTGACCCAGCCATCCCACTCCTTGGCCTATACCCAAAGGACTTAAAATCAGCATATTACAGAGATACAGGCACATCAATGTTCATAGCTGCTCAGTTCACAATAGCCAGATTGTGGAACCAACCTAGATGTCCTTCAATTGATGAATGGATAAAGAAACTGTGGTATATATATATACAATGGAATATTACTCAGCCATAAAGAATGAGAAAATTATGGCATTTGCAGGCAAATGGATGAAACTGGAGAATATCATGCTAAGTGAGATAAGTCAATCTCAAAAAACCAATGGACAAATGATATCGCTAATAAGTGGATGATGACACATAATGGGGGGTGGGAGGGGTTAGTGTTAGGGTTAGTGTTAGGGTTAGGGAGGGGGGAAGAATGGAGGAAGGAGGGACTGTATAGAGGGAAAAGAGGGTTGGGAGGGTTGGGGGAAGGGGAAAAATAACAGAATGAATCAAACAACATTACCCTATGTAAATTTGATTACACAAATGGCATGCCTTTACGCCATGTACAAACAGAGAAACAACGTGTATCCCATTTGTTTACAATAATAAAAAAAATAATCAGTCTAAGAAAAGAGGTGAAAGACCTCTATAATAAAAACTATAGAACACTGAGGAAAGAAATTGAAGAAAACCTTGGAAGTTGGAAACATCTCCCACGTTCTATGATAGGCAGAATTAATATAGTCAAAATGGCCATACTTCCAAAGGCACTATACCGATTCAGTGCAATTCCAATTAAAATGCTAATGTCAATCCTCATAGAAATAGAGAAAACAATCATAAAATTCATCTGGAATAATAGAAGTCCCAGAATTGCCAAAACAATCCTGAGCAGAAATAGTGATGCAGGAGGTATCACAATACCAAAAGTTAAACTACTATAGAGCAATAGTAACAAAAGTGGCATGGTATTGGCACCAAAATAGACAGGTAGACCAATGGTACAGAATAGAAGACACAGACACAAACTGATGTAAATATACAATTATCTCATACTAGTAAAAGATGCCAAATCAAACAATGGAGAAAAGATATCCTCTTCAACAAACGATACTGGGAAAACTGGAAATTTATATGCAGTAAAATGAAATTTAATCCCTATCTCTCACCCTCCACAAATCTCAACACAAAATGGATCAAGGACCTAGGAATTAGACCTGAGACCCTTCAGCAATACAAGAAAATGTAGGCCCAAATCTTCAAGTTGGCATAGGACCAAACTTCCTTACCAAGGCTCCCAGAGTGCAAGAAATAAAAGCAAGAATCAAAAATGGAATGGATACAAACTAAAAATCTTTTTCTCAGCCAAGGAAACAATCAATAAAGTGAAAAGATAGTCTATGGAGTGGGAGAAAATCTTTTCCATACCCACTTCAGTTAGAGCACTAATCTTCAAAATTTATAAAGAAGTTAAACAACTTTACACCAAAAATACAAAGAACCCAATCAATAATTGGGTTAAGGAACTGAGCAGACATTTCACAGAAGAAGATATACAAGGAATCAACAAATATATGAAAAATTGCTCATCATCCCTAGTAATTAGAGAAATGCAAATCAAAACCACCCTAAAGATTTCAACTCACTCCGATTAAAATGGCTGTTATCAAGAATACAAGCAATAATAGGTGTTGGCTTGGATGTGGGGGAAAAGGCACACTCATACATTGCTGGTTGGGTTGTGAATTGGTGCAGTCACTCCAGAAAGCAAAATGGAGATTCCTCATATAACTTGGAATGGATCTACCATTTGACCCAGTTATCCCACTCCTCAGTTTATACAGAAAGGACTTAAAATCAGCATACTACAGTAACACAGTCACATCAATATTTATACCTGCTCAGTTCACAATAGCTAGATTGTGGAACCAACCTAGATAGATGCCCTTCAAAAGAGGAATGGATAAAGAAACTCTCGTATATATGCACAATGGAATAATAATCAACCATAAAGAAGAATAATATTATGGCATTTGCAAATAAATGAATGGAATTGGATAATATCATGCTAAGAGAAATAAGACAATCCCCAAAACCAAAGGCCAAATGCTTTCCCTGATAAGTGGAGAATGATATATAATAGGGGTGGGTGGTGGGGAATGAGAGAATAATGAGGGAAGTTTAAAATATGTAGAAGGAAATGAAAGGAAAGGGGAATGAAAATTGGTGGATCAGACATCATTACCCTATGTACATGTATAAATACAAAAATGGTATGAATCTACATCATGTAGAACCATAGAAATGAAATTATGTATCCCATTTGTGTACAGTGAATCAAAATGCACTCTGTAAAAAATTAAAAGCTAAATAAAAATAATAATAATAAATACTAGCAAACTACATTCAATGGCACATTAAAAGTACCATTCACCATGATCAGACAGGATTTATCCCTGGAATGCAAGAACTGTGCAACATACACTAATTAATTAATGGGATACACCACGTTAATGGAAGGAAGAACACAACCAATTTATTATCTCAATAGGTGCAAAAGGGATATCCTACAAAATGTAACATCTTTTAAAATCAATTATTCTCAACAAATTAGGGATAGAAGAAATAAACCTCAACACAATAAAGATCATTTATGTCAAGTCCTCAGCTAACATCATTTTCAAAAGGAGAACATTGAATTTGGTTTTCAAACCTCAGGAAGAAGATAAAGACACCCACTCTTGAAGTTCCCAAAAACTCAGTCCTTATCCCCAAAGCCAATCCAAAAATAAGGACATAGTATCGAGAAGAAAGAAAAGGAAGTTTTATTGATTTATTAGCATAGGAGAAACATAGCAGACTTCTGACCCAGGGGCTGTGATTCTGACCATCAGGAAGAATAGGGGCTTTTAAAGAGATGAGTCAAAAGCAGCATTTCACATGTTCTGTGTTACACTTGTAATTCAATTCTTGATTTGGAAGAGAGTCATTTCAGATATCTTCTGGTACCATCCCCAAACTCTGGATTACTTTGTTCCTATTGTGTATGCACTCAAGGATAAATGAACCTGCCTAAAATGAGAAAGAAAAGTATTCTTGTTTCGTCTGAAATTAGGGAGAAAGAGAGATTATGGAGGAGCAGGGGAAAAGGCAGAAAAAGAAACGTACATTTAAAAAATAAGTTGCAGTAGCAAAGTAGCAATGGTTATATTCAAAGCATAAAGTGGGCCACAATTATATTTCCCCACTGTCAGTTTCTACATTCCATTTCTAAAGAAAAATGGTGAACATCTCCAAGCTGCATCCTGCTGAATGAGGGTGAAGATGGGGGAAGTAACCCAATGTCCTTGTTCTCAATCAGGTGAGGCATGGCCAGTTAAGAGTATTCAGGATCAGAGCAGTCCAGAGGTCCACAGGGGCAGATGGCAGCTGACTGGACAAGGCATACATAGGGCAGGGATTATGCTAAACAATAATAAGCAAGAGAGAAAAGCATTAACTTTTTTTTGGTAAACAATTAGCACAAAAACAAGTGGAATTTCAATCACTCTCTAAAAACCACAAAGACAGTAACTGGTAATTATGATAGTGAAAAACATATCAAGTTTATCAATGTAGATGGTAAAGAAAATTTGTAGTTCTATGAGATCTGGCTCAAAGTAACTCAGGACAAACTTGTGACTCTAGATTGCTTTGTGACCATTATTATTGGGCACTTCCACACAAGAACATTTCTCTTAGAGCCTCCAGCTTTACCTTCCATTGGTAAGGCTGACACAAGTGTTCATCTTAAGTTACATTAAAAAAAACATTGTTGTGCTTGCCTCACAAGCACAAGGCCCTGGGTTCAATACACAGCACTGCAAAAACACAAAAACAAAAACAAACACAAACAAACAAACAACAAAAAAAAAACCCCAAACCCTCATTTTTTTCCCTATTTAAATGTTCTTGTAGATCTTTGTTTAGGCTATACTCTCCTGCCAAGTGTTTAAAAACAAGTTGGTCAAAACCAACCCTGTCCTATCAACTACTTACAAAGAGTCAACTGAGATTCCTCACAGATCACTCTTGGGGATGTGTGCAAAGCCTCTTGGCTCCTTTAGCTTCTCTGTACAGTGGTGCCATCTGCCAGGATGGGTCAGGGTTTTGCTGACCATATGTGTCTTCTTTTGGTAGCAACATTGATATGTCCTTCTCCAATGAACTTCTTCTTTGCAGAATATGGACTTGGTTTCCAGTTTTCTAGGGTCCTCTTGATCTCTTTGATCAGCAGATCTGGTGACTCACCAGAGGTGCAGGGTCCAGAGGGTCTCATTATTCCCTGGGTAGCTGACCTTAGAAGTGAGGTCCAAAATGTTGGCTGTTTTTCTTGGTCGTTTCACTTCCTTGACTTCAGTCTGCCAGTGTTTGGTTTTAAAGATCTGGTAGGCCAGTTTCACCAGTCTTAAAATGGGAGAAACAAGTTACAACTTCAATATCTATAATTTTACAGTTACCCCTTTCATTTAATTGGAGTGAGGATTAGTACTGTAAGTTAGCATTACATACTCTTTGTTCTATACCTGATGACATCTCAAATTACCTTAAAATGTTTTATTAGAAGCAGTTCCAACAAAGTGCTGGAAATCTCTAACAGGCAGCAGTCACAAATTTTAGAAGGAAAATAGAAATAAAATTAATAAAGCAAAAAGTATTAATTTTGGTAATAGGTATAAATGAAGAAAAATTATTTCTATACTTTTGAACATTTACTTCTATATCATATCCTCTGTTTGGAGATCACAGTAATCTTTTCAAAAAAATTGGTCTTTTGAACCCCACTTTAAATGAGCTGAAATTTGGCCTATTTTGGAGTCATTCTAACATGGAGTGAGGCGAGAGACAGAACATTATCTTAGATAGGGTGAGGCTCTTGACAAATAACAATATAACATTACATCTGAAACATCAATATAACATTACAACTGAAACATGAATCAAAGGCTAAGAGAAAGTCAAACTTTCTTTTTGTGGAAAAAGCTGCAAAATGCTTCCATGTTTAATAATGTCACCTTAAAACAGATCAGGCTCTCATTATCTTCCAAAAGTACACTTAAGTTCCTATTCCAGTGTGTAGAGTAACACAAAGTTGTATATATATATAAAACATTTTTATAAGAGGCTACTTTTATCCAGTTATAAAACACCAAAAGACATAAATTAATACCAAACAAATTTGTTATTTCTATAGAAATACAGGATTTTTATTACACACAATTTCAGTTTGAAGAACAACTTGGTAAAATTCTCTCCCCAAAACTCTATGTTTAACAAGTTTAACTTTTAATGTACAATTTAGAACCCATAGTGTATGGTACCAATAATTGTTGTCTGCATAAGTTAGCAGTAGTAGCAAAAAAATAAAAGAATAGCCTTGAAACTCTTAGATATTTAGGAAACAGTGTTAACAATCAGAAATATACTTAGTCAAAGCAAATAGATCTAAGAAAGGATGTCAAATGACAGCATGTCCCTTCTATGTCAGATAAAATGTATAAAAGAGAGCAGTGATTGGTTACCTTGCCAGGAAACATAGGTAAACATTCATTTTAGAAACTTTTACATAAAACTTATACAAGGTTCAGCTAGATATAGTTCTCAGATGAATACTTATATATAGTTATATGTATTCAGGGTGTCAACTATAATTTATAACCTTAATACTATTCTTTATCAAGTTAAAAGTAATCATTTAAAAGACTATAAAAAGGTAAAACCCTAATTCATTGAAGACTTAGTTTCCTTGAGTAGGAGAACCTAACAGAATCAAGTAAAATGTAGATAACAGCAGATATTTATCTTGATACATAAGAACAGATTAATGTTTCAGACTTTGTTTCATACCAGTACATTAAAGTTCAAATAATTGCATTAATTACAGTCAATAAATCACCAATGGAAACTTTTTCAGAATTATCTTCTGCAAACCTTCTTCTATTTAGACATTCATCACTTGCCTTTTACATCCTTAATTTTGTTCTCTCTTACATCTTGGAGTTTCTCACAAGAATATTACTTTACCAGACATGATACTTTCTCATCCAGAAACATTAATTTTCATTTTCCTAATCTGTATCCTTTAAAAATATTTTTTCCTATATAACATCCTTTTACATTTTTTAATTTCAAACCCTTTCTTAAATTCATATTCTCAAACAATTCTTATGAAGGTTATCTGTGAATGGACTATATACAACAAATTTTGTTGTAGGAGAGGCATCAGACAATCTGGCATATAAAAAAACTGCCTTAATTTTTTTCCTATCTCAGATCTCATTCCAGGGGTTAGAGTACAGGATATTTGAGCATGACCTGTCTCCCTTATTATTATCACAATGCCACCAACTTAAGTGAGTTCCCCACTGTCGATTGTACTGACATCCTTTTTGGGCCTTTTTCTTCTGCTAGACATATTGTTATGCAGTGGAGGAGGCACCTTGTATCCTTTTCTTTAAGCATCCTTGATGATCCCCTTGTGGAGATTGCTTAGAAAACACCATGGGTTGCCCTTCAGTTTCTGCCTTTTTCTTTCTGAATCCAGTTGTTTATTCTGCCAGCCTTCCCATGCACTCAGTTTGATGGGATTCTCTCATATCAAGAATTGCTTTGCCCCAGTGATGGGTGTCCCCTGGTCAAATGCCTTGTCAAACATTGAAAGGGGAGACCATTCCTGTCCCCAGGTTATGAACTAACAGTGGTGAAACCCACTGACTCATACTTTGTGACCAGCAGCCTCCATCCCCCATGGGCACAAGGAACTGGAAGGTAGGACAGAGACCAGGTGCTCTTTGGCCATTTTCTATAGCCCAGGCAGCTTTTCTGATATTTTTCCCAGCATAGGCCTAGTGTTCTTGACCCTCAATGAGATGGTTGTGGCTGCCTGGGGCCAGGTCAATAAAAAGTGCTGGCCATGTCACCACTGGATTTTAAAGATTTAAATCCCTTTTAACACTTTCTTCCAGGGTTCTTCTACCCTTGTGCACCAGAGGTAGAGCCTTGTGCCACCTTCAACTTATATCCTGACCTTTCAGAGCCCTTATCATGCAACTGCATAAATGCTTGTACATACAGAATGTCTTTCATATACTTTACCCTGACAGATCAACATCAACTTGAAGATTGTATAACAATCCAGAAGAACTTTCAAAGACCAGATTGTGTTACAGTAAAACCTGTTTCCTTAGATAGTTCTATTTATCCAAAATGTCTCTGCTCAAGTGACTATCAGTGAGATCAATGTACCATGGCCCATGTCTTAAAGGGCCTGTAAAAGTTAAAAAAATGGACGAGAGAGGAATGCCAAGGCAGGAGTGACAGAGGGGAACCATAAAATAGACCTGTCCATACACGTTTCTTCCATTTTTTTACCTGTGACAAACTATGTTCTACTGCAAGATTGTATAATAATGCAGAAAGCCATTCAAAACCCAGGCCATTATGGTATAATATTAATTTAGAATGGCTTAAACCTATAGGTGCAATTTCCTCAACACATTTTACTTCTTACAGACCAACTCAATTTGCAAGATTGTACAAAAAGAAGCATGGAGAAAAACAAACAGAAAGAAGTCCCAGAACCACACCTGGCAGACAGGAACCTTTGAAACAGAGCAGCCAAGACCTTTCCCAAGAGACTACCTACAGGATGAGTACATTATTGGTCATGTCTTCAAAGGGGTGGTAACAGATACAAACAACACAAAAACACAGACAGACAACAGAGGGAATTCCCAAGCCTAAGGTCAACAAACAGTTGAGAATCTAGAACAGAGAAGGAGGGGGTAAATATTCCTAGGTTCTCAAGTCACACTTAACCATGACTCCTACTACAGTGGTGCCAAAGATGTCCCCATAATGACAGACCAGATGCTACCTTAAAGAGGAACCAGATGTGTATGATCAAGGATATCAGTTTTTACATCAGAGGACATACCAGATGACCAAGGGTGTCAGGATTTTACTGAGTTGGGTTTCCTTTTTCTCAATGCTGGAGCAAACTATACCATTCAGGGAGAGAAGGCAGGAATTTCCTAAAACAAAAGGAGCTCCACCAGTTGCTCAGATGGTCCCTCAAACCCTCCTTTACTCACAGAAATACCACCTCTGGATTGGTGTGAAGCTCATCCCTAAGTCTCCTGAGTTTAACTCAACAAGTTCACCAACCACCTTGCATGTTCAGCATGGAAGTTGGGTTTCATGGAAAGTCAGACCTTCCCAATAAATTTGAAGTAGGGATGGCTCTTGTGTCCCACCTGGGGTATCAAGTTTGTTACTGAAAGCTCAAATCTTATTCCTAATGCCAATACAATAATGAGGACATGCTATTGAGAAAAAGGGAATAGAAGTTTTATTGTTTTGCTACGAAAGGAGAAGCACAGGGGATGTTTTTTCTCAGAGGCTGTGATTCTGCCTATCAGCAGGAACAGGGAATTTTATAAAAGTGATTCAAAGGCTACATTCCACATGTTCTCTGTTGCAATTGTAATTCACTTGTTAACTTGGGAGATAATTATTTTAGAGATCTGATGTCATCACCAAGTCCTGGATTACTTTTTTACTATGGTTCATGTATACTTAAGGACAGATAAATTTGACTAACATGGGGAACCAAATTAATCCTGTTTCCCCTGAAATTAGGGAGGGGGAGAGGTTGGGGAAGGGCAGTGAGAGACGAAGAGAAAGAAATATGTCCATTTACAAAATAAGTTGCATTGAGGTTTCAAGACGTCAGAATAGAGAAGATTTCATTTCATGGCATGAAACCAAGAAAGCAGTTAGGCAGATCTTCAGAAGGGTGGATTGTGGAGAATAGTGACTTGGACCATCATCTTTGAGTACCTTGGAGCTCTGGTTGTCTTTGTCCTGTAAATGTTCTGTGCAAAAGTGCATGACAAAACTGTCCAGAAGATACAGTAATACCCTGCCTGAAGAAGATCTGTGCAAGGATCCTGCAGTGTATCAATCTTGAACTTGAGCTCAGACACTAGTGACAAGAGATAGAGAATTCTGAGCATAACAATAAAACCAGAATATCTTGCAATTGCTGCAAACTTCAAGCCTGCCTACCTTAAAGACACTTCCCCACAAATAACCTTTTGATGATAAAAACCTAAATAATAAACATACTGTGCTAGCTCTGCATCCCTCTTCCTCCATCAGATGTCAGTGTCTCACCTGGTTCAGTTTGCTCTTTTGAAATGCTTGCATGTCTTTCATAATCCCCCATCAATCCTCCCAAGTCCTTAGGGTTTATCTATGTGGGTCAAGGCAGATGGTGCCAGGACAGGGTCTGGACAAAGGGGAACGTCAAGGATTATGTGAGGGGACATTCCTGAGGAGGCAGGTCACATAGAGAGGTAAGGAGTTCAAGTACATTTCTGGGTTTAAAACATGGGACATGCAGGTTCTGAAGAGAGGAGCTTCATGTACAAATGCTTAAAGTAATCCTTAAAGCTTGAGAAATGAAAGAAAAAGGATGAGGGGCCGAGTAAGTTTCCAGAGAAAACATAAACTATAGCACAACACCTTAAGAGACTGATTTCACTAAGTAAAAAATGGTTAAATGCTCCTACAGAGGCATCACAGTTCCAGACCTCTAACACTACTATAGGGCTATGGTAATTAAAACATCAGGGTATTGGCACCAAAACATACATGTAGACCAATGGTATGGAATAGAAGACACAGGGAAAAATCCACATAAATACAGGTATCTCATACTAGACAAAGATGCCAAAGACATTTACTGGAGAAAAGATAGCCCCTCAAAAAAATAGGGCTGGGAAATATGGAAGTCACATGTAACAACATGAAATTAAACCTTTATCTCTTACCCTACATGACAATCAACTAATGGTTAACCAAAGACTTATGCAGTAGAACATAGACCCGGTGACTACTGGAAGTAAAAGTGGACCGAAATCTTCACCATGTCAGTCTAGGATTTGACTTAAGAAGACCCCTAATGTGGGGGACCTCTCTGCTACATCCCATGTGGATGAGAAAAGGGTTAATTGCTCAAGGAGGATATTGGCTCTATAGTACTCAATTACCCAAAAATGTATCTACTCAATAAACACACAAGAGCCAATATTCTTATTAAATGAGAAGGAGCAAGACAGGTCTGACCATACCAGCTCTGGCCTCTTACAACAACATCTCACACATCTCTCTTTTGTTTATAATATATGTGTAAAGGAGGCAAGGACTGGGAGGAGCATCTTCTGTGATGGACAGGATAGGGTGGAGTTAAGGGAGTTATTCTCTTAAGGGTGACTATTCCAGAAGGAGACAGGGAACCACTCCCATGCAGTGCCACACATTCCCTGGCAGTCCCTAGAAACCAGGTCTAAGGAGACTCGTCTGCAAAGGGTGAGGCTCCATGGCCCAGGAGGTAGGTAAGGGCCCCTGGGAACATTGCAGAGGAAGACAGCCCAGCCCAGGTGGTAGTTCTATATTGAGGGAAACTTTAGGAGGGGAACTGACCAGCGACACCTCCCCACTGGGTGAGTCTTCCCTGCCAGGTGAGGTTTTCCCACAAGGACGGTAAAATGAGAGACTCAGGCTCAAACAGACCTTGCCTCAGCACGAAGCCTAGTTCCCCTTTGGATGACCATTGGTCAACAAGTGGAGGCACCTCTGCCCACTAGCAAGGAATATACCCCACCTGAGGATCACCAACCCTAGAGAGGCAGCTTCCTTGTGGAGCACCACATTATCAACTTCCTCCAAGAATGCAGGCTATTGAAGGATAAGAGGGGATATACTAGCAATCTTCAGGGACATTATAAGTCAATAGAGGAAATCTGCAATATCTTAATGACCCACTGATTCCTGAACAATATGAGAAAACAAGGGAAGAAAATGCCCCGAAAAAATCTAGATGCTACATCAATAAAATTCAATGACAGCATGGCAGAAGAAATGACAGAAAGGGAGTTCAGAATGTACATAATTAAAATGATTAGGGAAGGAAACGATGAGATGAAAGAGCAAATGCAGGCATTGAATGATGAGATGAAAGAGCAAATGCAGGCATTGAATGATAGCACCATTCGACAGTTAAAAGAGCAAATACAGGAAGCAAAAGATCATTTCAATAAAGAGTTAGAGATATTGAAAAATAACCAAAAAGAAATCCTTGAAATGAAGGAAACAATAAACCAAATTAAGAACTCCAAAGAAAGCATAACCAATAGGATAGAACACCTGGAAGACAGAACTTCAGATATTGAAGAAAAAATATTTAACCTTGAAAACAAATTTGAAAAAACAGAGAAGATGGTAAGAAATCATGAACAGAATCTGTAAGAACTATGGGATATCATGAAAAGACCAAACTTGAGAATTATTGGGATTGAGGAAGGCTTAGAGAAACAAACCAAAGGAATGAACAATCTATTCAATGAAATAATATCAGAAAATTTCCCAAATCTGAAGAATGAAATGGAAAATCAAGTTCAAGAGGATTATAGGACTCCAAATACACAAAATTACAACAGACCCACACAAAGGCACATTATAATGAAAATACCTAACATACAAAATAAGGACAGAATTTTAAAGGCTGTGAGAGAAAAGAACCAAATTACATTCAGAGGAAACCAATACGGATATCAGCAGATTTTTCAATCCAGACCCTAAAAGTTAGAAGGGCAAGGAACAACATTTTTCAAGCTCTGAAAGAAAACAGATGCCAAACAAGAATCTTATACCCAGCAGAATGTACCTTCAAATTTGACGATGAATTAAAATCATTCCATGATAAACAAAAGCTAAAAGAATTTACAAAAAGAAAGCCAGAATTACAGAACATTCTCAGCAAAATATTCCATGAGGAAGAGAAGAAAAATAAAGAAGCAAATCAGCAAAGGGAGGAATTATCCTAAAGGAACTGTCACATAAAGGAGGAACCAAGTTGTGTCTAAAAAATAAATAAATAAATAAATTTTTTAAAATGAACCAAATGACCGGAAATACAAATCACATCTCAATAATAACCCTGAATGTTAATGGCCTGAATTCATCAATCAAAAGACATAGACTGGCAGATTGGATTAAAAAGAAAGATCCAACAATATGTTGCCTGCAAGAGACTCACCTCATAGAAAGAGAGACCCATAGACTAAAGGTGAAAGGATGGGGAAAAACATACCATGCACATGGACTCAGCAAAAAAGCTGGAGTATCCATCCTCATTTCAGATAATGTGGACTTCAAGCCAAAGTTAGTCAGAAGGGATAAAGAAGGACATTTCATACTGCTTAAGGGAAGCATAAATAAGCAAGATATAACAATCATAAACATCTATGCCCCAAACAGTGGCTCATCCATGTATGTCAAACAAATCCTTCTCAATTTTAGAAACCAAATAGACCGTAACAGAATAATACTAGTGATTTTAACACGCCTCTCTCACCACTGGACAGATCTTTGAAACAAAAGTTGAACAAAGAAACCATAGATATCAATAACACAATCAATAATTTAGACTTAACAGACATTTATAGAATATACCATCCAACCAAATTGAATACACTTTCTTCTCAGCAGCACATGGATCCTTCTCTAAAATAGACCATATATTATGCCACAAAGCTAATGTTATCAAATTCAAGAAGATAGAGACACTACCTTGTATTCTACCAGATCATAATGGATTGAAGTTAGAAATAAATAAAGGAGTAAAAAAGAGAAACTACTCCAACACCTGGAGATTAAACAATATGCTATTATATGATGAATGGATATCAGAAAATATTAGGAAGGAAATTAAAAAATTCTTAGTGGTAAAAGAGAACAAAGAAACATCGTATCAAAGTCTCTGGAACACTATGAAAGCAGTACTTAGAGGAAAATTTATTTCATGGAACGCATTTAATAAAAGAAGGAAAACTCAACAATTAAATGACCTAACACTACAGCTCAAAGCCCTAGAAAAAGAAGAACAGACCAACACCAAACATAGTAGAAGACAGGAAATAGTTAAACTCAGAGCTGAAATCAACGAAATTAAAACAAAAGAAACAATACAAAAAATTGACAAAATAAATAGTTGGTTCTTCAAAAACATAAACAAAATTGATAAAACTTTAGCCACACTAACAAAGAGAAGACAAGAGAAAACCCAAATCACTGAAATTCGAAATGAACAAGGAAATATCACAACAGACACGACTGAAATATGAAACATAATTAGAAGCTATTTTGAAAATCTATACTCCAACAAAATAGAAAATTCTGAAGACATCACCAGGTTTCTAGAGACATATGAATTGCCTAAACTGAACGAGGAAGACATACACAATTTAAATAGACCAATTTCAAGTAATGAAATAGAAGAAGTCATCAAAAGCCTACCAAAAATGAAAATTCCAGGACCAGATGGGTTCTCAGTGGAGTTCTACAAAAACTTTAAAGAAGAGATCATACCAATTCTTCTCAAAGTATTCCATAAAATAGAAGAGGAGGGAACCCTCCCAAACTGATTCTATGAAGCCAACATTACCCTGATACCTAAACCAGACAGAGACACATCGAGGAAAGAAAATTTTAGACCAATATCCGTAATGAACATCGATGCAAAAATTCTAAACAAAATTTTAGCAAATCACATACAAAAACATATTAAAAAGATAGTGCACCATGATCAAGTGGGTTTCATCCCAGGGATGCAAGGTTGGTTGAACATCAGGAAATCAATAAGTGTAATTGACCATATCAATAGACTTAAATTCAAGAATCACATGATTATTTCAATAGATGCAGAGTAAGCATTTGATAAAATACAGCACCCCTTCATGCTCAAAACACTAGAAAAAATACGGATAGTGAGAACATTCCTTAACATTGTAAAGGCCATCTACGCTAAGCCCATGGCTAATATCATTCTAAAGGGTGAAAAACTGAAAGCATTCCACCTAAAAACTGGAACAAAGCAGGGATGCCCTCTTTCACCAGTTCTTTTCAATATCATCCTTGTAACTCTAGCCAGAGCAATTAGACAGACCAAAGAAATTAAAGGGATATGAATAGGAAAAGAAGAACTCAAAATATACCTATTTGCTGATTATATGATTATATACTTAGAGGAACCAGGACATTCCACCAGGAAACTTTTAGATCTCATAAGTGAATTCAGTAAAGTAGCGGGATATAAGGTCAATGCACATAAATGTAATGCATTTTTATACATAAGTGATGAATCTTCAGAAACACAAATTATTAAAACTACCCCATTCACAATACCATTGAAAAAAGTAAAATTCTTGGGAATCAATCTCATGAAAGAAGTGAAAGACCTCTACAATGAGAACTACAGAACACTAAAGAAATTAAAGAAAACCTTAGAAGATGGAAAGATCTCCCATGTTCTTGGATAGGAAGAATTAATATTGTCAAAATGGCCATACTACCAAAAGTGCTATGCAGATTCAATGCAATTCCAATTAAAGTCCCAATGATGTACCTTACAGAAATAGAGCAAGCAATTATGAAATTCATCTGGAAGAATAAAAAAACCAGAATAGCTAATCAATCCTTGGCAGAAAGAGTCAAGCAGGGGGTATCACAATACCAGATCTTCAACTCTACTACAAAGCAATAGTAACAAAAACGGCATGGTATTGGCACCAAAATAGAAAGGTGGAACAATGGTACAGAATAGAGGACATGGACACAAACCCAAATAAAACCAATTTTCTTATACTAATCAAAGGGACCAAATATATGCAATGGAGAAAAGATAGCCTCTTCAACAAATGGTACTGGGAGAACTGGAAATCCATATGCAACAGATTGAAACTAAACCCATATCTCTCACCATGCACGAAACTAAACTCAAAATGGATTAAGGACCTCAGAATCAGACCAGAGATCTTGCATCTTATAGAAGAAGAAGTAGGTCCAGAGCTTCAACATGTTGGCTTAGGACCGCACTTCCTCAACAGGACTCCTATAGCACAAGAAATAAAAGCAAGAATCAATAACTGGAATAAATTCAAACTAAACAGCTTTCTCTCAGCAAAGGAAACTATCAGCAATGCAAAGAAAGATCCTACAGAGTGGGAGAATATCTTTGCCAATCATACTTCATATAGAGCACTAATCTCCAGAATCTATAAAGAACTCAAAAAATTCTACACCAAGAATGCAAATAATCCAATCAACAAATGGGCTAAGGAAATGAATAGACACTTTACAGAAGAAGATCTACAAGCAATCAACAAACATATGGAAAAATGTTCAACATCTCTAGTAATAAGAGAAATGGAAATCAAAACCACCCTAAGATTCCATCTCACCCCAATTAGAATGGCGACTCTCAAGAATAGAAGCAACAACAGGTGTTGGCGAGGATGTGGGGAGAAATGTACACTCATACATTGCTGGTGGGGCTGCAAACTAGTGCAGCCACTCTGGAAAGCAGTGTGGAGATTCCTTAGAAAACTTGGAATGGAACCACCATTTGACCCAGCCATCCCACTCCTTGGCCTATACCCAAAGGACTTAAAATCAGCATATTACAGAGATACAGGCACATCAATGTTCATAGCTGCTCAGTTCACAATAGCCAGATTGTGGAACCAACCTAGATGTCCTTCAATTGATCAATGGATAAAGAAACTGCGATATATATATATATATATGTATATATATATATACAATGGAATATTACTCAGTCATAAAGAATGATAAAATTATTGCATTTGCAGGCAAATGGATGAAATTGGAGAATATTATGCTAAGTGAGATACGCCAATCTCAAAACACCAAAGGACGAATGATATTGCTAATAAGTGGACGATGACACATAATGGGGGGTGGGAGGGGTTAGTGTTAGGTTTAGAGTTAGGGTTAGGGAAGGAGGCAAGAATGGAGGAAGCAAGGACTGTATAGAGGGAAAAGAGAGGTGGGAGGGATGGGAGGGAAGGGAAAAAATAACAGAATGAATCAAACATTACCCTATGTAAATTTATGATTACACAAATGGTATGCCTCTATGCCGTGTAAAAACAGAGAAACAACATGTATCCCATTTTTTTACAATAAAAAAAAGAGTTCTAGGTGTGGAAATATATTGAAATATAGAAAGTAGAAGGAAAAAGAAATGTTTCTGGATAAGAAAGTCTTTTATGTGGTAAAGTTAAAAATTTTAGAATGCTTAAGTAAGTCGTGTATGTTTAGTGGAGAGTAAATCTCAAAAAGTTTTTGTGTATCTAAGTTTGCCATAGTTAGTACAATCAGTTAAAATTATTTAAGGCTTGTTCCTAAGGTGAAATATTAATGTACTGAAGTAAACCAAAGTTTCAACCTCTGTATCTTAAAGTACAAAGGAGTTCTTTTATATATACTTAAGGACATATTGCAGACAATGTATTTCAAAGGTATATTCTTTAAAAATATTTTAATTGGTTCTAATTAGTTATACATGACAGTAGAGTGCATCCTGACCCATCTTGGTCCTCATCTCTGTTCCATCACACTCTCCAGCCTGTCCTCCTCCACCAAGCCTTCACTGGTATTTCTGTGTGGTCTCCCAGGTAGCAATAGCCAGTGTCTTCCTGCTCCTTACCCTGCTCTCTGCATGGAGGATATTCCCCTAGACTTCAGGGTCCTGTGAAGTGAGAACTGACCTATGGAGGAGGAATCAGTTCCAGAGATGTCAAGTCCATAGGCCAAGGTGCGTGTATCCCAGGTTCTGATGCTAGTCATCTTGATGGTGGAACCTGGAGTTGGGTTGTAAAAGCAAAGTTTATATCAAGACTGGAAACAGACATGAGTTGTATCCATCAGTACAAATCAAATGTAACTAAAGAGAGATTTTGGAAACAGAACAGCTGTTACTTCTAATTTGCATGTTGCTCCATATGGTTTGGGGGCTGGAGAGGGGGAAGGAATATTTTATCACGGATGTTTAGAATTTGATAGGCCTTTCATTCATTTCTTATTGTTTTTAAACTCTGTGCAGACCACACCTCCTTATTGCCTATAGGGGGAGGGAGGGCAGATCTTTCCTGAGGTCCTTTTGGGTCTTCCCAGAAGCCACCCTTGTCCCAGGCAGAAGGCCTGCAGGGGTCTGTTCCCCTCTCTAGCTGCCACCCTCTTCTATCTCCTTCCATCACACCACACTCCCGCAAGGTTCTGTGCCTGGTCCCACTGTGCCAAGAGGTTGTCCCTGGCAAGATGAGGCAGTGACCTTACCCTGAAGTTGTTCTGGGAGGACAGGCTGCAGCAGCACTGAGGAGCCTGGCTTGAGGGCCTGTGAGCAGCAGTGACAACACGTTCATCTTGTAGCAGCCTCTGCCGTCCTGCCAGGTCAAGCACGCACCTCCTCAGGCCACTTCCCTGGTTTCTCTGCAGGACAGCCTCCTCCTGTGCTCTGGGGGTCAGAAATGTTTGTCCCTCTCCTGCTGGGACACTGGTTTGTCCCACCACTCTACCCCACTCCCTAGCTCAGGAGCTGTCAGTAAACATTTGCTGAGTGAGGAGGGCTGTCTTTCTGTCCCCAGGCCCATGAGTTGGCAAGCCCAAAAGATGCCAAGTCCATGGGATGCTCCTGGATGTTGGGGGCCACCCTGAAGCTGAAGGGGCCAGGACTCTCTCTATTACTGACTTTTAGGTCCTTCCCACAGGGCAGAGGTCACACTGAGGCCAGGGGAGGTGTAGGTTGCGTTTTCAGGCCCCGGGGGCCAGGCATGGTCTGTTGCAATGTGGCCTGAAGAAGAGGACCAAAGGCTAAGGTAGGGGAAGTGGGCAGAAAGGAACCTCTTGGGTTTGGATGAGGCCAGAGAGTCCAGGGCTGATTGGGAGTGGTGGTAGAGGTGTAGGGATCATGAGCAAAAGCACTATGGGATTAAGTTGGTGAACGCCATGAAGGTGTAGAACATCTCCCCTCAATGAATTTCCTGTCCCAGACACTGGCTAGGTTAGTGGCCCATTCATGTGATTGTCATGGTAGGGGAAGTGGGCAGAAAGGAACCTCTTGGATCTTGGATGAGGCCAGAGAGTCCAGGGCTGATTGGGGGTGGTGGTGGAGGTGTGGGGATCATGAGCAAAAGCACTATAGGATTAAGTTGGGAACCCCATGAAGGCGTAGGACATCTCCCCTCAATGAATTTCCTGTCCCAGACACTGGCTAGGTTAGTGGCCCATTCATGTGATTGATCCAGGTGGATGGTGAAGGAGCTGCCTCACCAGGTGATAGTTGCTGATCCTGTGAGATGGCAGGGATTGTTCAGGAATTTGCCCTTGGCCCATGGCCAAGGTCCATGGCCCAGGGCAAGACCCTCACCCAAGACTGGGTCCCTATGGTCTGCACAGGAGCACACATGCTCTTAATTTTTTTCTCTTCGGAGTTGGGGTCACCCTTCAAACAAACTACCCTCTGGGCACAGGAGCTTAAGTCCCGTGCCTGGGAACCTGCCCTAACTGTGAGTCTTCAGTTCCTTTGGCCTTTCCATCCCCAGGGACTAGCAACCACCTGAAAACCATGCCTGGAGCTGTCCTGAACTCCCATGCCCCTTGGAGGGCATCTTATGCCTGACTTCCCCACTTTCCCACACTGCTTCACAGTTTGGACACTGGAGGACAGTTGCTCTTAGAAGGGCTGACAATTCAACACAAAGGAACGACTGTCTAAGGGGAGAAACTGCAGGTGATGCTGGTGGGGTGCAGGCTTTCGTGGGTGTCTGCATGTGTGTGCCTGCACATGTGCACACATGTGGGGACATTCCCTGGTGGAAAGAGTTACATGAACAGGTCACCTCAGAGATGGTGCTGTGGAACCCAGAGGTGCCCAGGCCATGCAGCAACAGCTGGATCGGCCACAGGAGGACTCCACACTCTCCAGGTTGCAGGGAGCAGCATGAGGTCCTCACTGTCCCCCATCCCATACCCCCAGGATCTCCAGCTGCATCCCAGAATGAAGGTGGGGACTGCACCCTGGCTGAGGATCTGGTTCTAGGCTGTGCCTGCCTGCAGACTGCTCAGCTAACAAGGGCACAGGCCACTGTGCATGGGACAGGTGCAATACCACACTGTTATGATTGGGGACTGGACAGAAAGTTCAAACCCACAGAAAGGTGGAAGGTCAAAATAGTTTTTGTTTGTGGTCCTGTGATTGAACTCAGGGTGCTCTACCACTGAGCCACACCCAAGCACTTTTAATATTTTACTTTGAGACATGGTCTCTCTAAGTTGTGGAGGGCTTGCTATGTTGCTGGGGCTGGCCTGGAACTTGCACTCCTCCTGCCTCAGCCCCCGAGGTGCTGGGATCCCAGGTGTGTACCACCATGCCCTGCAGGCCACAATATTCTTCTGTAGTTCTTCACAATTGGTAAGCTTTAGCGATATTTGTTTGCCACTCTTCTTATGTATGCATATTTTTTCTGGAAACATTTGAAAGTTATTTGCAGACATCGGTAACTTCACCTCTATGAAGTTCTTGTTAAGCATTTGTAGCACTAAATTTTTGTAGAAAATCCTGAGCAAGTTCTCACACCAACAGTCTGTGTACATTAGGAAAGCCAGAAGAACATCAACCAAATCCAAAGCAATCAGAAAGAAGGAAATTAGAAAGGCTTATACATTAATTAAGGACGCTGGGAATCCAATCAGGGTCCTTACATGTGCTAGACAAGCATGCTACCACCGAGTTGGACCCCAGCCAGGGAATCACAAATATAAGAGTAGTAACTAATTAAGTTGAAGGCAGAAACAATTAAAGGAAAATCTATTTTTTAGAAAAAAACTTTACTGCTGCAGGTTGTGGTGGTGCACGCCTGTACTCCCAGCAGCTGGGAAGACTGAGGCAGGATGAATCCGAGTTCACAGTCATTCTGAGGATAAGAAGGCACTAAGCAACACAGTGAGGCTCTGTCTCTAAATAAAATACAAAATATGATTGTGGACATGTCTCAGAGGTTGAGTGTCCCTGAGTTCTATTGCCAGTATGCTCCCCCAAAACGGGTTTAGCATTTTATCTTTATTGTTTAGATCAATTATCTGACTGGGAATGGTGGTGCTCACCTATAATCCTGTCACCTCCAGAGGTTGAGGCAGGAGGATTGCAATTTCAAGGCCAACCTATACAATTTAGCTAGACCATGTCGCAAAATAAAACATAAAAGTGACTGGAAATTGCCCTGGAGAGTGGCTCAGTGGTAGAGCATTTGCCTAGGACATGTGAGACACTGTGTTATATTGTCAGCACCACATAAAAATAAATAAAATAATATTCCATTTTTTATATATGCCACAGTTTCTTGATCCATTCACCTATTGAAGGGCATCTAGGTTCATTTCGCAACTTAGCTATTATGAATTAAGCTGCTATAAACACTGATGTGGCTGCCTCACCTTTATTATGCAGATTTTAAGTCTTGTAAGTATAAAATGAGGAGTGGAATAATTGGGTCAAATGGTGGTTCCATTCCAAGTTTTCTAAGATAGCACCATACTGTTTTCCAGAGTGTTTGCACCAATTTTCAGTCCCACCAGCAATGTATAAGTGTAATTTTCCCCCAAATCTTCTCAAAACTTATCATTGCTTGTATTCTTGATCATTGCCATTCTGACTGGAGTGAGATGATATGGAAGAGTAGTTTTGATTTGCATTTCTCTAATTACTAGAGTTTTTTTTTTTCATGTTTGTTGATTGATTGTGTATCTTCTTCTGTGATGTGCCTGCTCTGGTCCTTAACCCTAATTAGAAGACAGAAAAATGAAAATAGAAAAACAAATTACTTAAAAGTATTGTGTCCATCTGCAACTAAAATATACACAGATATATAAAAGACTGGGAATGTATCCTTGTGGCTGGTGGCTTATTCCAGAATCTGTCAGAGGGTCTGCTTTTGGGGACTGCTTCTGACACCAGTGCTGTTGGTTGTGGTCCTCCTAAGGTTGTTCCTGACAAGAGCATTTGAGAGCAGAACTCCCCTGAGAAGGGAGTGGAGAAGTGGCATCTGGAGGGGACAATGTCATAAAATGTTATTAAGTTGGTGACCACAGGCACGGTTGGGATCTGTGGGAAGAGGTGTAAAAAAAGCCTTGGCATGGACTCACTTGATGTGGTAGGAGATCCTGCCTGTTTGTGCACCAGTCACTGTGAGTCATTGTGCTCACATTGTGCTTGCTTGGGGGTTGCCCAGACCCCGTGTGTGGACAGAAAGTTCTCAGGCTTGAGTCCTCTGAGGCAGATGGTGACACATGGATGCTGTCTGCCACACTCAAGCACCTTCAACCAGAGGCGTGGTCACTCACTTACCACCTCACCAGTCAGGGGCTACAGTGGTGGCTGAGTCCATTATCTCTTCCTTTTTAAATATACTTTATAGTTGTACATGAACACAATGACTTTATTTCATTTTATTTATTTTCTGTGTTGCTGAGGATCGAATCCAGTGCCTCACACTAGGAAGACAGGCCCTCTACCTCTGAGCCACAACCTCAGCCCTCATTTCTTGTACGTGAATTAACTTTTTCATAAGAAACCTTCCCTTCTCTCTTGATGTTTTAGAATGTCACCGTGAAAGCCAGTATTTATCAATAAAAGAGATAAGTTGTGAACTCGATTATTTATGTTAATATTTTAATTATTATTGCATACTCTTTGTACAGAACCCTGGGTTTCATTGTGGTGATTCTGCACGTTCATACATTATGCTTGGATGGTAGCTTGCCCTCTTGACTCCCCTAATTCCTTCCCCTTTCCTAATGGCCCCATTTCCATTTTCATGTTGTCTTTGTTTTTCTTCTAGACCCAACATGTGATACTTGTCTTTCTGAGTTTGACTTACTTCACTAAACATGATGATCTCCTGTTCCATCTCTTTTTCTGTAAGCAACATGATTTTGTTCTTCTTTATGGAAGAATAATACTCCATCATGGACCACCTTTTCTTTATCCATTCAACCACTATGGGTGTCCCACTGATCCTACAACTTGGCTGTTCTGAATAGTGCTACAGTAACGGGGATCATGCAGGTTCTCAACAGTTCTGATTTCTGAACATATGTATCCAAGACTAGTCCAGTTGGACTATGTAAGAGATCTACTTGTGATTTTTGAGGAAACTTTTTATTGTTTTCCATAGTGGCTATATTAATTTGCATTTCCTCCAACAGAGCATGAGGGTTTCTTTTCCCTCACTTCCTCTCCAGCAGTTGTTATATTTTTTCTTTGCTCCTTTCTTTTTGGTATGAGGGATTGACCCCAGGGGCAAGTAACCACTGAGCCACATCCCCAGTCCTTTTTAATTTTTAAATTTTGAGATGGGGTCTCACTGAGTTTCTTAGAGTCTCATCATGTGGCTGATGTTGACCTTGAACCCAAGATCCTCCTGCCTTAACCTCTGAAGTCTATGGGGTTACAGTAATGCACCATGATTCCTAGTTTGTTTTCTTGATAATAGCCATTCTTATGGGAGTGAGAGGGAATTTCAATGTAATATTTATGTTCATTTCCCTGATGGCTAAGATATTGAGCATATTTTGTGCACTTACTGGTGATTTTACCTTCTTCTCTCAAGTAGTGTTTGTTCAGCTCTTGTGCCACTGTATTAACTGGACTAATTTTTGTTGTTGATTTTTGGTGTTCTTTATGAACCATGGATACCCACGGGGAGGAGGATCTGGCAAAGCTTTCCTCTCATTCTGAAGACTGTCTCTTCACTCTGTTGATTGTCCAGTTTGCTGTGTAGAAGCTATCTAATTTGAGAACAAGAATCTGTGAATTCTTGCTATTATTTTCTGTGCCATTCGAGTCCAATTCAGGAAGGCATTATCTGTAACTGTATCTTCATGTGTTTTTCTCTAGCAGTTTCACAATTTCAGGTCTTAGTTAAGGTCTTGATCCATTTTGAGTTGACTTCTGTGCAGGCTGAGGGACAGAGTTTTAGTTTCAATCTTCTGCAGGTGAGGGTCCAGTTTTCCCAGCATCATTTGCTGAAGAGGCTGTCTTTTTTCTAGTGTATGTGTTTAGCCTTTGTGGATAATTGGATGACCGAAGCTGTTTGGGGTTATTCCTTGGTCCACTCTTCTATCTCATTAGTCTGCATGTCTATTTTCATGCCAGTAGCACACCATTTTGTTACTATGGCTCTAGAGTGTATTTTGAAATTGGGTATTGTGCTGCAGTTGGCAATGTTTACTTTTCTTCAGGGTTGCTTTGGCAATGTGGGGTGTTTTATGCTTCCTTGTGAATTTCGGGATGGTTTCTTTTTCTGATTTGAATAGAGCATCCTTGATATTTTGATGGAGATTGCATTCAATTTGTAGATTGCCCTCAGTAGTATGGTCATTTAACATTCTCCCAGTCCATGAACATGGGACAACTTCCCATCTTCTAGGATTTTCAATATCTTCCTTTACTGTAAAGCTCTTTTACCTCCTTCACCTTATTTCTAGGAATTTTATTTTAATTTTTTGAGTTTAATATGAATGGGATTGTTTTCATTGTTTCCTTCTCAGTGAGTTCATTGATGACATACAGGAAAGTTACTGATTTTTATATATTGATTATGTAACCTGCTACTTTGCTAAATTTCTTGGTTCTATGAGATTTTTGGTGGACTTTTTAGATATTTCCAGGTATTAGAATAATATCATCTGCAAAGAGAGGGAATTTCTCTTGCTTTTTTCCTATGTGTATCCCTCTTGTTTCTTTCTCTTGTTTGACTGCCCTGGCTAAAGTTTCCAACGACATTGAATAAGGGTGGTGGGAGTGGATACTCTTGTTCTATTCCAGATTTTACAGGGATTGCTTTCAGTTCTTCCCATTCAGTGTGATGTTGGTATTTGACTTATTTTAGAGAGACTTTACTGTGCTGAGGTATTTCTCGTGTAACCAGGTTATTCAGTTTTTGTCTTGAGGGGATGTTGAATTTTATCAATGTTTTATGCATTTATTGAGATGATCTGTAGGGAACATTCCTCAAGCTAATCTGACAGCAGTCACTGACACCATGGTCTAAGTAAGCCAAACAGCCTGAACAGAGAAACTGAGGTAATGGTAAAGACTTGCCGTGGAATGCATGTCTTTGCAGCTGCTGAGGCTGAGTTTGAACTGAGGGAAGGCCTCGTCCTGTCATGCATCCCAAGAAGCTGTGATGTGAGCTCACCAGCACTGCCTTGCCTCATGCCCTGCACTGGAGTTTTCCATTGCCCCAGTCCTTTGTCTCTGACCTGTTGCTGGGCAGAATTACTTAGGTATACTTGGTTTGTTTGTACTCCCTTTACCCTCGGTGTATAGTTCACCTATAGGCTGACTCTGTTATACTTTAACAAGCGTGATAACTTGTTTGGCCTATATATGTCCTGTGCAACCCTAAATAAAATTAGATCTGTGCCTTCAGAACTCAATCTCCAGTGCCTGAGAAAGCGTGCTGGGTAAGGCTAGGTTGGGTAGGCATCGTTCGTCCTCACCCTCAGCAAACGCGTCTCTGAACAGCTACAGTGGTGCCCGAACAGGGACTTGCTGACGTTTCTCCTTGCTGACATTCTTCAGGTAGGGTAAGTTACCCTCCGTAATGGGTAATTTACCTCCTTCAGCAAAGGAGCCTCAAGTGAATGCTTTGAAAGAATTATTATGGAGCAGGCAAGTTAAGGTATCTGAAAAGGAGCTAAGAGCATGTTGGGAAAAGGTTCAAAAAATAGCTCCTTGGATTTCTGCAGCTAATGTCTGGGAGCCCAAAGTGTGGAGAAAAATTTTATATGTTGCTAGGAAGGCAGAAGCGAGAGAAAGTTTAGTCCCGCCAGCATCATTTTATCCTATAATATTGGCAATTTATGCCTGTTTAAAGGGAGTTTCAACAGAGAATGTAGATCCAGAAATTTTACTCTCTCGGACTATAGAAGAAAATGAAACAAAACCTGTATTCAGCCCAGGGAAGATTGAGGGGACCACATGGAGATAGTAAAGAATAGCCCCCCTTGAGCTGCTCCTCCTCCTTCTCTGCAAGTAACTGGAGAACAGGACATTCCTAAGTCATTAATCCTGGTGGAGAAACCTGTTTGTCCACATTTCTCATGGCCTCTTCTGCCCTATCCAAAACAAAAGAGTGAAGGGACAGCTCCTTCTGGTAAAAAAGGAAAGTTCCCATTGGAGGAACTTTACAAATACGTGCGATGCTAGAGACCTTACTGCAGGTTCAAATGTGTGGACCTTCACATCATCTTTTAAAATGTTTGTGAAGCTTAATGATGATGTAATTCAAGCCTTTCCAGCCAATTCTGTAATAATTGCTCAAAGGTTGCTACGGTGGTATCTGAAACCATAAAATCATTGAGAAAAGCTGCCCTGGAGGAAAGCATAAGATCCCCATACATTGATCAGATGATAGATTGAATTAGCCTGAATTTAAACTGTCCCTTTGACTGGATGCAGCTGATGCGTGCCTGTTTGCCTGGAGGGCAATTTTTACTCTGGAAAGCTGGTTATATTGATCAATGTGAACAACAAGCAGAAAGAAAGAGAACAACTGATATGCCTTTAATCTTGGATTGTTTGCAGGGTAATGGAGTTTATGCACCTTTGGCTACACAGGCATTGGGACCGCCCAATATTTTGATCAGGTTTGATCATGTGCTCTCAAGGCTCTATGACAGGTCCCTACTAAGGAATCTTCTAAGCCATTAGTTCAGCTAATCCAAAGACCTAATGAAAGTTAGGCAGATTTTGTGGTGAGAGCCACAGATTTAGTTAATCACAAGGTAGAACTTGCTGCAGTGGCAGAAGTGCTACTTAGAGAGCTGGTATTTGAAGGGCAAAACATCTGAATGGTGACGAGCAATAACTCCATTTAGAAATGGAGACATGGATGATTGGTTGTTAGCATGCAGAGATGTAGGAACAAATTCTACTCAGGCTAAGGCATTAGCAGAAGCTTTAGCTGCTTCCTTAGATGTAAAGGGAAGGATTCCAGAGAAAGACTTAAATATATACTGGACTTGTGGAGGAAAGGGACACTTTTCAAGAGAACACCCATCTGAAAACCCTAAACAAGGTCAATCACGGAAGATTCCTACTTCTAGATGTCCAAATTTAATAAAGGTTTTCACTGGGCTAGAGACTATAGATCAAAATCAGATAATATGGGGAAGACTTTAATCTGGGTAAAAAAGGCAGCCCTCAGTCCCACAGTTGAGAGGGACAAATAATCCAAAAGTAATATGGACAATTCCAGTGTAAATCAATAAGCCTAGAATGCAAGTTAAGCTCACTGGAATAACATTTAAGGGTATAATAGATACAGGAGCTAAAGTAACATCATTAAGAGTGGAAGAAGTTGGCAATTTAGGATGAAAAACAGAACAAGGACCTAATGTTCAGGGGATAGGAGGACTACAACCTTCCCCAAAACATAAATATCCTGTAGTTTGGAGGGCATGGATGGTAATAAAGGCTCAATTACTCCTTTAGTTGTGGAAGGATTACATAACAACTTATTCAGCAGAGATTTATTGGAAAGTATGGATGCAGTGATCGCCACAGATGATAAAGCCTCCTATGATAATATAATTGTTCATGACAAAACAGGTCAAAGTGGGAGATACTCCCAATTCTAAAGGCCACTGTCGTGCTTATTAAGTCAGATCCCATAAAATTGCAATGGGACACTACAGCCCCCTTATGATTGAAACAGTGGCCATTAACTCAGGAAAAGCTCAATCATTTAAATTTATTAGTTGAATAACAATTAAAAGCTGGTCATATTGAGTCTTCTATTAGTCCCCATAATACTCCTATACTCATTATTCAAAAAAGAGGTAAAAATAAATGGAGATTATTACATGACTTAAGAGCCATTAATGCTCACATGAAAAAATGGAACTTTACAACCAGGGCTGCCACACCCATCTTGTACACCAAAAAATTTTCATATTATAATAATAGATGCTAAAGACTGTTTCTTCTCGATTCCCCTACAACCAGAAGATAAACCATATTTTGCATTTTCTGTTCCCACAGTTAATCATAGTCTGCCCTCAAAGAGGTTTCAATGGATAGTATTACCTCAAGGGATGAAAAATAGCCCTACAGTGTGTCAACATTATGTGGCACATGAAACAAGACCATTGAAGGGTTTATGTTAGAAAATTCATTACATGGACAATATCCTAATAGCACATCAGGATGCAGACATATTAAATAAATTATTTAACCAAATAATATTTATCAAAATTTATTAAATTTGGGCCTTAATATTGTTTCTAACAAGGTCCAAAATGTTCCACCTTACTCTTTTTTTGGGGGTATGTTCTGTCAGAGAGAGTGCAACCTCTAGAGTCACAGTTACAGATTGGAGACTCCTATTCTTTCACTGAATTACAACAATTATGTGAAAACATTAATTGGATTTGTACAGCCTTGCTAGTCACTACAAATCAATTACAACCATTATGTACACTTTTTGGAAGACTCATCTGATCCTAATAGCACTAGAATTATGACTAAAAAAGCTAAGGAGACCAGAAAATTGATAAATAAGCAAATTCAATCATTGAACTTATGACAATACGATCCAATCAGAACACTTCTGGATATAGTTCTATCTACAAGATCTACTCCTACAGGGTTAATTGATCAATCAGAATCTTTATAATGGATACATTTGGCTAGAAGTAAATTGCCTAAGATACATTCATGGGTGCATTCACTTTTACTCTAGCTCAAAAATTACAAAATATAATATGTTCTCAATATGGATGGGAACGAAATACTATAATTCTACCTTTTTCACATGATCAATTTGCCTCATTACTAGCTAACTATTTAAATTGTCAAATATTGATGGAAGGATTTAATGTAGAAATCATTTGCCTAAAGAAAAACTTCTTCAAACTTTGAATACTTTACCTATTGATACTCAATGAGTTTTTCCTCAGTCTAAACCTTTGCCAGAAACCACAGTAATTTTTATGGATGCAAACAGAACTTGTTGGGGAATATTAATCATATCACCCACAAAAAACAAAGAGTAATAAAGGAAAACTTTAATGGATTACCATGATTAGAAGAGTTATTAGCAATCATTAAGGCTTTTGAGGTTTACCTGGAATCTTTTAATCTCTTTTCTGACTGTACTTATGCAACTCAAGTAGCAAAACATCTCCCATACTCTACTTTTAGACCTTCTTTGTGCCTGCTAGATCAAGCAATGGACACATTAAAGCTTCTAATATAAAATTGAACTAATCCTTGGCTTATTCAACACATAAGATATCATACTAACTTACAAGGACCTCTAATTAAAGGCAATTAGATTATTGATAAATTAATGATGTTCATAGATTCTTCCCCAATTCAACAGGCAAAAGAGCTACATGCTAGATTTCATATGTCTGCTCAGTCTCTACATCATTTGTATCCGATCTATTTCCTCATGCAAACGTTTGGTCCAAATGTGTGCTAAAGGTGCACGCTTTTTGCCTTTAGGATCTCTTCAATTTCAAGGTGTAAATCCTAGAGGTCTACAATCAACTAAGTTATGGCAAATGGATGTCAATCATTACCTTGTTTTGAAAAATTAAAATGTGTTCATGTATTTATAGATACATATTCAAGTTACACTTATGCTACTGCTTTAAGTGGTGAGAAAACAAAACATGCCATTCAGGCATTAAAGCAAGCATTCTTGATAATAGGAATACCTTGGTCCTTGAAGACAGATAATGAGCCATGTTTTGTTAATTCTCAATTTAAACAATTTTTGTACATCATGCAACATTCGTCATCTTACTGGTATTCCTCATAACCCGTGAGGACAGGCAATCATAGAATGTGTAAATCATTCTTTAAAAGCTCAAATACAAAAGGAAAGGGGGAACTCATCCTCCTCTGGGGAACGATTAATATCTTCCCTATTTACCTTAAATTTTTAACTTTTGATTCACAAGGAATATCCCCTGCCTATAAACACTTGGGATCACTTCTATCATCTCCATCACCATTACCATTGGTTAGATGGAAAGATCCCTTAACAAATGAATGGATTAGTCCTCATCCTCTTCTGACCCAAGGTCGAGGTTTTGCTTGTGTCTTTCCAGAATTGGCAACATCACCCATCTGGGTACTGGCAAGAAATGTCACACAAGCCACAATAACAAAAGCAGATGACACCACTGACAAGACAGATGGAGCAATTGAAGATATAGGATGAAGATGCTCGATCCACCCCAGGACCGATACAATGAACAAGACGCCCATGCTTCAGAGGACATCATGCCATAACATGGGGAGATTTGAAGAATCTGATGCATCAAGCAGAACAGATGTTGCCAGAGGCAAATCCATGGCCTGGGACATTATTCCTATTAGTGTGTGCTATAATCACTGCTAATTCAAATGCTCATGTCTCTGTGCTATCATCTTCTATTTTAACTGATCGTGTTCATGATAATATTTGGGTTTCTTTGGCAGAAATTGCTAATTCCTCAGAAATTTGTATCCATCAAGATACACATATGAGCATGGTGCTAGGATCTTACCTTTTACCTGTTTGTCACCCTGTCCAAGAGATAAGGAATATGACAATGTTTACAGCCATCAACAAAAGTATTTCCTATACAGAATGGTATGAGTGGCGTAAGCCTACACGGGAAAAACCCTGTAATGCTATGGAATTCCTGACTCTCATAGTGGCCATTAATCAAAGAGACATGTGCTGAATTTAAAAATTCTAGCAGAAATTTAGGGATGTAGAAATCCTTCTTTCTGCTGAACTAGTTAGTTATGCATATGCACATGTTCTTTGCCTTTTGGCTGGTTCTTTCCTGTGGACCTGACACATTTAATTATATTCCAGTCAATGTGTAACATGGTATACATTGTTGTCTTAGCAGACTTACTGTACTTCTACCCTCATCTCATGATCTTTTAGGACACCATCCCTCTCACAGAATCAATAAGTGAGTCATTACTCTTGATAAAAATTGTGATGACTCTGTAACTTTGTTATCTAAGGCAGAGTATGATGTGTTAACATTTTATTTAGTAGGAATTCCTGCACTGGCTGTAGGGGCATATGAAGAAGTCATGAAGTTAGCCTGTGCCATGGTAAAAAATATTAATTATACCTCTCAGTCTATTGCAATGCTCAATGAGGAACAAAGGTAGCATGGTCAAGCTATTCTTGATAATAGAGCTGCCATTGATTATTTGTTGCTATTACACCATAAGGGCTGTAAGGAACTTAGAAATATGTGTTGTTTCAACTTAACTGATAATAATAATTCTATTTCCAAAGAGCTAAGTCATTTAAAGGACATCATTGATAACATTCATTGAGAACCTAGAAATATAGGCCTGCTAGATTGGCTGACTTCTTGGTTACCAGACATGTCTTGGTAAAAGCAATTCTTTGTAACTGTGCTCATACTTATATTTGTTGTACTCTTATGCATATGTGGGTTTCATTGTATTTTCATTCTTCTTTCTGAGTGACTATCTTACTGTAACAAATCACAACAAGTGTTTGCCAAGACCCTACTTGCTTCAATTAGTAGAGAAGGGAGAAATGTAGGGAACATTTCTCGAGATTACCTGACAGCAGTCACTGACACCAAGTTAGACAAGTAAGCCAAACAGCCTGAACATCAAAACTGAGGTAGTGCTGAAGACTTGCTGTGCAATGCATGTCTTTCCAGCTGTTGAGGCTGAGTTTGAACTGAGGGGAGGCCTCGCTCTGTCATGCAACCCAGAAAGCTGTGATGTGAGTGCACCTGCACTGCCTTGCCTCATGCCCTGCTCTGGAGCTTGCCATTGCCACAGTCCTTTGTCTCAGACCTGCTGCTGGGCAGAATTACTTAGGCATACTTGGTTTGTTTGTACGACCTCAACCCTCCATGTATAGTTCGCCTACAGGCTGACACTGTTATACTTTAACAAGCATGCTAACTTGATTGGATAATGTGCCTATATATGTCCTGTGCAACCCTAAATAAAATTAGATCTGTGCCTTCAGAACTCGATCTCTGGTGCCTGAGTAAGCATGAAGGGTAAGGCGAGGTAGGGTAGGCATCATTTGTCCTCACCCTCAGCAAACACGTCTCTAATCATCAACAATGATATTGCAATTTTTATCCTTGAATCTATTTATGTGATGTAGTACATTTAGTAATTTACATGTTTAACCAAGCTTGCATCCCTGGACTGAAACAAACTTGATCGTGGCGTATGATCTTTTTAGTGTGATGTGGAGTTTGATTTGCAAGTATTTCATTGAGGATTTTTGCGTCAATGTTCATCCAGGGTATTGGTCTATAGTTTTCTTTTTTGTTGTGTCCTTCACAGGTTTAGATAACAGGTAATGCCCGACAATTAATTCACATTCACACCACATTTTGCAAGGGCTCCCTTTTCTCCACATGTCCTTTAACTCTTGTAGTCTTTCATCTTTTGATAACTGCCATTCTGACAGACTGTGGTTTTAATTTACATTTCTATGGTTAGTGATGTTGGGCATTTTCCCATATGCCTTTGGGTCATGTGCATGGCTTCTTTTGGAAGACAAAGTGTCAGATCTGGGTTCACTTATTAAGTCTGTTTTTTGTTTTCTTGCTATGTAGTTTTTTTGAGTTCCTTGTATATTTTGGATACTAACCCCTAATGGGACATAGTGTTTGCAAATGTACACCCTCTGTAGGTGGTCTCTTCACTCTGTAGATGTATGCTTTGCTGTGTAGAAACCTTTTGTTTGATGGGGATGACTTGTTTATTTTTGCTTTGTTTGCCTATGCTTTTGAGCCATATTGAAAACACTCATCACACACACTAATGCCATGTGGCTTTTCTTTTGTTTTCTTTTAGCAGTTTTACAGTTTCAGGTCTTACAATTATGTTTTTAGCAATCCGTTTGGAATAGATTTTGTATATAGTGTGAGATGATGGTCTAATTTCTTTCTTCTGTATGTGTATATCCAGTGTTTTCAGAACCACTGGTTGAAGAGGCTGTCACATTCCAAGGTATGTTCTTGGCATCTTTCTTGAAAACCCATTGATTGTCTTGCATGTTTTTATTGCTACACTCTGTTCTGACCCATTGGACTGGGGGACTGCATTTTTACAGCACCACCCTATTTGATTACTAGAACTTGTAGTAAGCTCTTAAATCAGGTAGTATGATACTTTGGCTTTGTTCTTTTTGCTCAAGATTACTTGGGTTATTTGTTATCTATTGTGGTTCCATGATTTTAGGATATTTTTCTATTTATGTGAAAAAATATCATAGGTTTGATGGGAATTTCATTAAATATGTAGACTTCTTTGGGTGAACTAAAAATATGGACTATCTTTTAGGTGCTGGGGATAGAGCATGTGGCACTCTACCACTGAGCTACATCCTCAGGCCTTTTAATATTTTATTTTGAGACTGGGTCTTGCTACATTGTTGAGGCTGGCATTAAACTTGTGATCCTCCTGCCTCAGCCTCCCAAGTCGCTGGGATTACAAACATGTTCCACTGCAACTGGCTTGTATGAACACTTTTAACAACATCAATTAGTTCTTTTAATTGATAAACATGGAATATGTTCCCATTTATTTTTGTCTTTGATTTCTTTCACCAGTATTTTATAGTTTTCAATGTAGGAACCTTCACTCCCTTGGTTACACTTATTCCCAATTATTTAATTTCTTTGCAATTATTATACATGGGATTGTTTTATTGATCTTGTTTTTCAGAGAGTTTGTTGCTAGTGTGTAGAAATGCTATTGATTTTTAGATGTAGATTTTGTATCCTGCAACTTTATCAGACATGAAAATCCCTGCTATCTGGTGAGATCCATGTGAATGTTAAGGTTTTTCCCCTTCCTTTAGTTTAGTCTGTGGATGTCTTTGCCTCTGATGTGAGTCTCTTGGAGCATATTATGGGTCTTGTATTTTCATCCATTCTGCCAGGCTATGTCTTTTGATTGATGAGTTTAGGCCACTTACATTCAATATTATTTGAGAAATAAGTTTTATTCCCTGCCTTCTTGATTGATTTCCCATTTTTAGCTTGAATTAGGTTTTACCTTAATTGATCATTCTTCTAGTGTAGTTCCTCCCTTCATTGGTTTTCACCTTTTCTTCATGAAATATGAAAATATTTTGTAGTGCAGACTTTTTAGTTATGTATTCATTCAATTATTTTTATCATAGAAGGCTTTTATTTCATCATCAAATATGAAGCTTAGTTTTGCAGTGTATACAATTCTTGGATGACATCCAGTTTTTTCCAGAGCTTGGTATTTGTTATTCCAAACCTCTTAGCTCTAAGGGAATGGGTTACAAAATTAGCTCTGATCTGAATTGGTTTCTCACTAAATGTGACTTGACATTTCTTCTGGAAGACTTTAGAATTCTATACCTATTTTGTGTAAGGCATATTCATAATGTGCCTTGATGTGGGTCTGCTCTAATTTTGTAGTTTTGGGGTGCTATGTGCTTCCTGTATTTCATTTTCCAACACCATCTTTAGGTTTGGGGAAATTTGAGTCATTATTTAATTGAAGAAATTTTGCATTCTTTTGGTTTGCATCTCCAAGATGTTATCTATTTTGATAAATTTTATTTTTTGTCTTTTCAAGTTATCCCAAAATTTTGGTAGTTCTGTTCATGGTCTCTTAATATCTTTTCTCCATGTCAACCTTATTTTCAAGACTATGTACTTTGTCTTCATTGCCTGAGACTCTGTCTTCCCATAGTGCAGTCTACTGGTGATATTTTCCAATGAATTTTTTATTTGGTTTTTGATGTCCTCATTTTGAGGTTTTCTGCATTTTTCCCCCAGAATCTCTATCTACATTTTTTTTTTGCAGTGCTGGGGATTGAACCCAGGGCCTTGTGCTTGTAAGGAAAGCACTCTACCAACTGAGTTATATCCCCAGGTCTCTCTGCCTTTTGAAATGATCTTCTGCATCCAGTATTTTCTCCTTTACATCATACTTTACCTCACATATCATTGTAAGTATGAACATTCTAAACTCCATCTCTGAAATTTCTCCCACTGTAGTGTTGATGAATTCTGTTTTTGATGTATTTTGGTCTGTTAGAAGTAAATTATTCCCTTGGTTTTTCATGTTGTTTGTATGTCTACCCATCTAACATTTGGTTTTGAAGCAGTAGGTTTTCTACTGGAATTGTAATGTCCCTGAAGGTTTCCAGTACTCACAATAGTGAGATACAGATAGTAATAACAACTGATACAAACAAGCTAATGAAGAAAAGAGAAAAATTCAAATTTCTATTATTCACAAATTAAAAGGAAATATCACCATGGAACACTAGTGAAATACAGATGGTTATCAGAAGCTACATTGAAACTCCAAACTCCAATAAAATAGAAAATCAACAGATTGAAGATATCAACAGATTTCTAGAGACAAATGACAGACCCAAATTGAATCAGAATGAGATAGGAAATTTAAACAGATAAATTTGAAACAATGAATTTAAAGACTCCATCAGAAGCCTTCCAACAAAGCAAAACCCAGGACTAGATGGAGTCTTACTGAGTTCTGTCACACCTTCAAAGAAGAACTTACACCAAATTCCCTCAAATTATTCCATGAAATAGAACAGTACAGAACCCTTTCAATCCCATTTTATGAAACTACTATCACCCTGATACAAAAACCAGAAAGACACACCAAGAAAAGAAAACTTCAGACCAATATCACTCATGAACATAGATACAAAAATAAAAGAATTTTTCTTGCAAGTTGCATACAAAAACATATGAAAAAGACAGTGCTCCATAATCAAGTGGGGGTTATCCCAGGGATGCAAGGTTGGTTCAACATACAATAATCAATAAGCAAAATTCACTATATTGATCGACTTGAAGATAAGAATCACATCATTATTGTAATAGATTCAGAAAATTCTTTTGACAAAATGCAGCATCTAATTATTTTCCAAACACTAGAAAAACTAGGGAGTATAGAAACATACTTCAACATTTTAAAAGCTACTTATGGTAAACCCAAGGTCAATATCATTCTCAATGGATAAAAATGGAAAGAATTTCCTCTCAAAACTACAACAAGAAAGGGATGAACTCTTTCAACACTCCTATCCAGTTTAGTCCTTGAAACTCTAGCCAGAGCAATTAGACAGAAGAGTGAAAACAACTCAAAGTATTCTCATTTGCTGATGACATAATTCAATAGAGATGGCCACCCAAATCCACAAGAAAGCTTCTAGAATTCATAAGCAAACTCAGCAAAGTAGCAGGATATAAAAAGAACAGCAATAAATCAAATGCATTCCTATGCACCAATGACGTATCTGCTCAAACAAAAATCAGGGGAATTATCCTCTTCACAGTAATCTCATAGAAAAATAATAAACACTTGTGAATCAATCTTATAAAAGAGGTGAAAGATTTCTACAATGAAAATTACAGAACACTAAAGAAAGATCTTGAAGCTGACCTCAGAAAATGGAAAGACCTTCCATGTTCTTGGATAGACCCAATTAATATTGTCAAAATAGCCATACTACTAAAAGCACCACACAGATTTAATACAATTACTATTACAGAAATCTCAAGGATGTTCTTGATAGAAATAGAAACAGAAATCATGATATTCATTGCACAGATAAACTCCACCACCATCTTGCCTGCCTTTAAGCCACAGTGACCATGGGTCAGAGCACACTTGAGCCATGAAGCTACTGACCAGAGCCAGGCCCTTCTCAAGATTTTATTCCCTCAAATTTGCCCCCAAAATTAAAGGCACAGGTGCCCCTGCAGGAGTTCCTGTATATCCTCAGGACCTTGAGTTTACCAAATTACCAAATGGTTTGGTAATTGCTTCTCTGGAAAACAATGTCTGGCATTAAAAATTGGTTTATTCATTAAAACAGGCAGTAGATATGAGGACCCCAGCAATATAGAAACCTCTCATTCACTGCATCTTGCATCCAGTTTAACTACAAAAGGTGCTTCATCTTTCAAGATAACCCAGGGAATTGAAGCAGCTGGTGGTAAATTAAGTGTGACTGCAAATTAAGAGTGCCTGTGGGATGATGTTGACAGTGAGTTGAGTCCTGCTTAATGTCATTACAGCACCAGAATTTCAGCTTTGGGAAGTGGCTGTCCTTCAGTCTCAGTTAAAGATTAACAAAACTGTGGATTTTCAGAATCCACAGATTCATCTCATGAAAAATTTGCATGCTGCTGCTTACCAGAATGCCTTAGCTGATTAATTGTGTTGTCCTGACTATAGGATTGGAAAAGTAATATCAGAAGAGTTATATTGCTTCATTCAGAACCATTTTACAAGCACAAGCGTGGCTTTGGTTGGGCTTGGTGTGAGCCATCCTGTTTTAAAACAAGATGCTGAACAGTTTCTCAACATGAGGGGTGGTCTTGGTTTATCTGGTACAAAGGCCAAATATCGCAGAGGTGAAATTTGAGAAGAAAATGGACACAGTCTTGTCCATTCTGCTGTTGTAGCAGAAAGTGTTGCCATAGGAGTTGCAGAAGCACATGCATTCAGTGGTCTTCAGCATGTCTTTGGTGCTGGACCACATGTCAAGAGGGGTAAAAATGCCACGAGCATCTTGCACTAGGTTGTTGCCAAAGGTAATCACCAGTCATTTGATGTTTCTGCTTTACATGCCAGTTCCTCAGATCTGGGCTCCTTGGAATTCACACTATCTCCCAGGCTACAGGTGCTGGAGATGTTCTCATGGCTGCCTATAACCAAGTACAAATGACTGCTCAAGAAAACCTTCTCAGTGCACATATCCAGGATGCCAAGAACAAACTGAAAGCTGGATATCTAATGTCAGTGGAGTCTTCTGATGGCTTCCTGGTGATGTAAAATCCCAGGCTCTAGTTGCTGGCTCTTACATACCACCATCCACGCTCCTTCAGCAAATTGACTTGGTGGGTAACACTGATGTCATAAATGCTGCAAAAAAAATTTGTTTCTTGCCAGAAGTCAATGGCAGCTAGTGGAAATTTGGGGCATATACCTTTTGTTGATGAGTTGGAACCCTGAAGCACACACAGCATGGGAGAGAGTGGAACATTATCCCATCCAGAGCAGCAAAAATATTAAAGTCAAAAGTCTATAATAATTTATCATTTTCCTCAACCAAATAAAATATCATAAAACATAAATGCAGGTAATTAATCCCAGGTGACATAGAGTCAATAAAACATTTTGCTTAAAGAAAAATAAGAGGCCCAGAATAGCCAAAGCAATTCTCGATGAGAAAAATGAATGAGGAGGCATCACAATAAAAGACCTTAAATTATACTACAGCTGAGCATGGTGGCAAGTGCCACTCAGGAGACTGAAGCAAGAGAATTGTGAGTTTAAAGCTAGCCTCAGCAAAAATGAGGCATTAAACAAGTCAATGAGACCCTATCTCTAAATAATATAGGGCTAAATAAAATAGGAGATGTGGCTGAGTTTTCAGGAGCCCTTGAGTTCAATCCCCAGTACCCACCCCTCCAAAAAAATTATACTCTAGAACTGCAGTAGAAAACACAGCATAGTATTGGCGTTAAACAGAAATGAAGACCAGTGGTACATAATAGAAGACACAGAGACACACTCACATAAGTACAGTTACCTCATACTAGAGAAAGGTGCCATAAAATTACATTGGAGAAAAGGTAGCCATTCACCAAATGGTGGCGGGAAAACTGGAAATCCATATGTAGCAAAAACACATTAGACCCCTGTCACTCACCCTGCATAAAAGTCAAAGTGGATCAAAGACCTAGGTACTAGATCAGACACCCTGCACTTACTAGAATAAAAAGTAGGCCCAACTCTCCATCATGTCAGCTTAGGAACTGACTTCCTCAACAAGACTTTTAAAGTGCAAAAAGTAAAATCAAGAATCAATAAATGGAATGGTATTAAACAAAAACACTGCCCCCACAGCAAAGGAAACATTCAATAAAGTGAACCTGGGGCCTACAGAATTGGAGAAAGTCATTCCAACCTGCACCTTAAATAGAGAGTTAGTCTTCAGGATATATAAAGAACTCAAAAAACTTAACATCAAAAAATAATAATTCAATCATGAAATGGGCAAAGGAACAGGTAGTTCACAGAAGAAGAAATAGAAATGGTCAAGAAATATGTGAAAAAATGTTCATCTCTAGCAACTAGAGAAATGAAAATTTAAAATGCACTGAGATTCCATCTCACTGTAGTAAGAATGGCAAATGTCAAGAGTACCAGTAATAATAATATTGGCAAGGATTGGGGGAGAGCTGTTGGGGCTCCAAATGGGTGCAACCACTCTGGAAAACAATATGGAGATTCTTTATAAATCTTTCAATGGAAACACCACTTGACCCTATTATCCCACTCCTCAGTGTATAACCAAAGGACTTAAAATCAGCATAATACAGTGACACAGCCACATCAATGTTGATATTAACTCAATTCACAATAGCTAAACTGTGGGAAAACTTTGGTGTCCTTCAACGGATGAATGGTAAAGAAAATGTGATATACATACACAATAGAACATTACTCAGTTCTGAATGAGAATAAAATTATGGAATTTGTCCATAAATGGATTGAATGGAAAAATGTTATGCTACGTGAAATAAGCCAGCCCCCAAAATCCAAAGGCCAAATGTTCTCTGATATGTGGATACGAACCCACAAGAAGGCAGTGTGGGGAGGGGAAGAATAGAAGTCCATTGGATTAGGCAAAAGGAAATGAATGGAAGGGAGAAGGGAGGGAAACAGGAAGGACAACAGAATCAATCAGACAGAAATGTCTTAGCCCTGTATTTGGATACACAACCAAGGTAATGCCGCATCATACACAACCACAATAATAGGATCCTAATTAGATTAATTTATATTCTACATATGTATAATATGACAAAATGTATTCTACTGTCTTGTATAACTAAAAAGAACAAACAAAAAAAGAATACAAATAACAATAAGTGATGGTGAGGATGTGGTGAAAAGGTCACACTCATACATGGTTGGTATGACTGCAAATTAGTGCAACCACATGGGAAAGCAGCATGGAGATCCATCAAAAAACTTTGAATGGAACCACCATATAACTCTGCTATCCCACTACTTGGTATTCGTACAAAGGGTTCAAAATTGATATACAAGAGTGACACAACTACATCAGTGGTTCTAGCTAAGCACAATTCACAATAGCTAAGCTATGGAACCAATCTAGGTGACCTTCAACAGATGAATGGATAAAGAAAATGTGATGAGATGCCTTTCGATTGATGAATGGATGAAGAAACTGTGATATATATACACCAAGAAATATTTCTCATTCTTAAAAAAGAAGGAAATTATGGCATTTGCAGGTAAATGGTTAGAGTTGGAGAAATCCATACTAAGCAAAACACACCAATCACCCAAAACAAATGACCAAATATTTTCTCTAATTATATGGATGTTGATTCATAATGGGAGGGGGAAGCAAGGAATGCAAGAACTTTGTATTAGGCAGAGGGGAGTGAGGGAATGGGAGGGGAATGTAAGTGGCAATGATGGTGGAATGAGATGAAAATTATAACCTAATGTACATGTATTCTATGAATGGTGTGACTCTGCATTATGTACTACCAGAAAAACAAAAAATTGCTCTCTGTTTCTGTACAATGAGTCAAAACGCATTCTGCTGTCAGGGATAACTACTTAGAGCAAATAATAAAAAATAACTTTTTTATGTCCTGATTCAATTTGGGTAAGTCATATAACTCTAGAAATCTGTCAATGTCTTCAAGATTTTCTATTTTATTGCTGTATAAATTTTCAAAATAGTTTCTGATTACCCTCTGTATTTCTTTAGTGTTCATTACATTTCCTTTTTCATCATGAATTTTAATTATTTGTTTTTTTCTCTTTTCTCTTCATTTATATGGCTAAGGATTTATTAATTTTATTTACTTTTTCAAATAATCAATTTTGTTTCATCAATTCTTTGAATATTTGTTTCAATACAATTAATTTTAACTCTGATTTAAATTACTTCCTGTCTTATCCTGCTTTTGGTATTGATTTGTTCTTATTCTTCTAGGGTTTTGAGATGTAATGTTAGATTATTTTTTGTTGACTCTCTATTCTTTCCTTGAATGAGTTTAATGCAATGAACTTTCCCCTTAACCCTGTCATGATAGTGCCTTAGAGATTTTGATATGTTTTGTTGTTATTTTCTATTACATCTATCTATGTATTTTTTTTTTATTCCTGATTTCTTTTGCTATCCACTGGTCATCAAATAGCATGTTGTTTAGTCTTCTGGTATTAGAGCAGCTCTATTTGTCATTTCATCATTCATTTCTAATTTCATTCCATTGTGGTCTGGTAGAATGCAAGATAATATCTCTGCTTTATTTGAGTTTACCATGAATTGATTTGTGGACTAAGATAAAAATCCATGTTATAGCAGGACCTTGTGCTGATAAGAAGAAAGTGTATTCAGTTATTTATGGATGAAATATTTATGTATGTCTGTTAAGTCTCAATTATTCATTGTATTTTTATTTCTATTGCTTATTTAGTTTTTGTTTGGAGGATCTATCCATTGGTGAGATAGGTGTGTTCATGTCACCCAGTATTATTGTGTTGTGGTCTATTTGATTCTTGAAGTTGCACCATTGTTTGGGGAATAAATATTTATGATTGTCATGTCTTGTTGATGTATAATTCCCTTAAGCAGTATGAAATGACCTTCTTTGCTCCTTCTGATTAATTTTGAGTTGAAGTCCACCTTCTGAGATATGAGATAGAAACCTCATTTCTTTCTTTTTTTTATTGTAAACAAATGGGATACATGTTGTTTCTCTGTACATGGCAAAAATTCATACCATTTGTGTAATCATAAATTTACATAGGGTAATGTTGTTTGATTCATTCTGTTATTTTTCCCTTACCCTACACCCCTCCCACCCCTCTTTTCCCTCTATACAGTCCTTCCCTCCTCCATTCTTAACCCCCTCCCTAACCTTAACTCTAACCCTAACACTAACCCCTCCCACCTCCCATTATGTGTCATCATCCACTTATCAGCATGATCATTCATCCTTTGGTTGTTTCACATTGGTTTATCTCACTTAGCATGATATTCTCCACTTTCATTCATTTGTCTGCAAATGCCATATTTTTATCATTCTTCATGGTGGAGTAATATTCCTATATATATATATATATATATATATATATATATCACAATTTCCTTATCCATTCATCAATTGAAGGACTTCTAGGTTGTTTCCACAATCTGGCTATGGTGAATTGAGCAGCTATGAACATTGATGTGGCTGTATCTCTGTAGTATACTGATTTTAAGTCCTTTGGGTATAGGCCTAGGAGTGGGATAGCTGGGTCAAATGGTGGGTACATTCCAAGTTTTCTAAGGAATCTCCACACTGCTTTCCAGAGTGGCTGCACTAACTTGCAGCCCCACCAGCATTGTATGAGTGTACCTTTCTCCCCACATCCTCGCCAACACCTGTTGTTGCTTGTATTCTTGATAGTCACCACTCTAAATGGAGTGAGATGGAATCTTAGGGTAGTTTTGATTTGCATTTCTCTTCTTACTAGAGATGTTGAACATTTTCCCATATGTTTGTTGATTGCTTGTAGATCTTCTTCTGTGAAGTGTCTATTTATTTCCTTAGCCCATTTGTTGATTGGATTATTTGCATTCTTGGTGTAGAGTTTTTTGAGTTCTTTATAGATTCTGGAGATTAGTGCTCTGTATGAAGTATGATTGGCAAAGAGTTTCTCCCACTCTGTAGGCTCTTTCTTCGCATTGCTGATAGTTTCCTTTGCTGAGAGAAAGCTTTTTTAGTTTGAACCTATCCCAGTTATTGATTCTTGCTTTTATTTCTTGTGCTATGGGAGTCCTGTTGAGGAACTCTGGTCCTAAGCCGACATGTTGAAGCTCTGGACCTACTTTTTCTTCTATAATCTGCAGGGTCTCTGGTCTGATTCTGAGGTCCTTAATCCATTTTGAGTTTAGTTTCATGCATGGTGAGAGATATGGGTTTAGTTTCCTTCTGTTACATATGGCTTTCAAATTGCCCCAGCACCATTTGT
The DNA here is from genome assembly GCA_020740815.1 of Sciurus niger. Lineage (NCBI taxonomy): Eukaryota > Metazoa > Chordata > Mammalia > Rodentia > Sciuridae > Sciurus > Sciurus niger. The sequence goes on along the minus strand of JAHUXG010015099.1, from coordinate 231,927 downwards.
TGAAGAGGTTATCTTTTCTCCATTGTATATTTTTTACACCTTTGTCTAGTATGAGAAAATTGTATTTATTTGGGTTTGTGTCCATGTCCTCTATTCTGTACCATTGATCTACCTATTTTGGTACCAATACCATGCTGTTTTTGTTACTATTGCTTTGTAGTAGAGTTGAAGATCTGGTATTGCGATACCCCCTGCTTCCCTCTTTCTGCTAAGGATTGCTTTAGCTATTCTGGGTTTCTTATTCTTCCAGATGAATTTAATAATTGCTTGCTGTATTTCTGTAAGGTACATCATTGGGATTTTAATTGGAATTGCATTGAATATGTATAGCACTTTTGGTAGTATGGCCATTTTGACAATACTAATTCTTCCTATCAAAGAACATGGGAGAACTCAAAGTCCTAGAAAAAGAATAAATCAGCACCAAATGCAGTAGAAGAGAGGAAAAAATTAAAATCAGAGATAAAATTAATGAAATTTAAGCAGAAAATACAATTCAAAAAATTGAGTACAAAATGATTCTTTGAAAAAATAAATAAAATTGATAAACACTTAGCCATGCCAACAAAGATAGAAAATTAGTATTACTAAAATTCATTATGAATAAAATCATAAGAAAACACTGAAATATCAAAAATAATTAGAAACTATTTAAAAATTTTATAATTTAATGAAATAGAAAATCTTGAAGACATAGACAAATTTCTAGAGGCATATGAGTTATCCATACTGAATTAGGAGAATCTACATGATTCAAACACAATTAATTGAATTGATTTCAAGCAATGAAATAGAAGAAGCCATCCAAAGCCTACCATCTGAAAAAGCCCAGGACCAGACAAATCCTCAGCCATGTCCTATAAGACCTTCAAGGAAGAATTAACACAAACTTCTCAAATTATTTAATAAAATAGAAAAGGAGGAAGACTCCCAAACTCAATCTATGAAATTAGTTTCACCCTGAGACCAAAACAGACAAAAACACACTAAGGTATGAAAACATCAGGCCAATATCCCTGATTTATGTAGATGCAAAAGTTCTGAGTAAAATTCTAGCAAATTTCATGTAAAATACATATTTAATAATTAGCAAACCATGATCAAGTGGGGTTCACCCAAGGGATGTAAGGATGGTTCAACATATGGGTATGGCTGTGCAAGTCATGGGAGTGGGTGAGTACAAAAAGTGGTGGAGGGGACAGAGAATCTTACTGGTATTTAATACTGAGCATTCAAAGCAGGTTGGGTACTTAGGTGGTTGGATATAATAAAATAATGAAAAAATCATCAGGCCACAGCTGCTGCAACAGCCAGAGGCACCAACTAGAGTGGTCCCTCTGTGAGCAAAGTGAAGAGATAAGAAAATTAAAGGAAGTAGTATATTTAGGTGGCCTGAGGCATGTCTGGGTACTGCCCAACTAAACTGAGAGTCACACTGCACAATATCCTCATGCAGGAAAGAAGCCACAATCTCTCCTGGCTACAGGCAGAGGACTGAGGAAGGACCCATTCTGCAGTCATGAAACAGGGTCCATAGATTGGGGAGTCAATTCCTGGCAGACTTAAATTTGACCCAAAATACTGGCCTGGAAACCCACACTGCATGACATAGATTGTGCCCAAGTGACCAGGATAAAATCAAACATAAAGTTTTATACAGGGACAAAGGGTGGAGGATATCCACCAGGTTCTTCTCCTTCCCCTCCAATTTTGGTTGCTTGCTGGACCAGGTGGGAAAGATATGTCTGGAATTCAGATTTGTGTCAGAACAGAAAGATTGATTTTGGAAACTGAAACCAAAACCAGGAAAAGTGGGGTCCACAAGTAATATAGGGGACTAAGAATTTGGTCCTCAACAACATGAGGGGAACACAGAGGAGATCACTGGAATGCAGTCTTTTGGTGTGGACTGGCAATTGCTGGGCCCTTGAAGAGGACTGATTTAAAATCTTCAGACCAATTGGCATTCAGTGAAGAACGTAGAACCCACCTAAGCCTCAATCCCACCTACAGGATTTCTGCCTACAGAACATGATTCACAGTCCAGCCATCCACCCAGAGGGTGAGGTAATCTGGTACAGATGACCCCACCTAACATTGCTGAGGATAGAAATGGAGAATCTTTTGAAATACAATGAAAACAGTTCTTTACCCTTTCATTGAGGTTTTTGCTTTTTGTTTTTCTTTTCTCTGTAATCTGAATGTTTCACAAACATTAAACATGTTCATATTTGTATTTTTCTCATTTCTAGCACTTTTTTCTTGAATCAATTTTTTCAGGACTAGGAAGGAAGTTTGATGAGTGTATTTAAGTTTGATTTTGTATTCTTTCTTTTTCTTTTTAATTTTTATATTTTTAATTTGTATATGCATTTTTTCTCTCACCTTTTCCCTGTTGATTCACCTTCTCTCTTGTCTCTTGCTACCAGCCAATCTCTATTGTTCTGCCTTTCACTCTTCCTTCAATTATTTATTTATAACTTCTCTCCTGCCCCCTAAAAATTATCACATTATATATCACTTCTGTCCTCACACTGACCACCATTTGAAATTTTACTTCATTTTGAAAATTTTATGTTTTTATTGTAGTCAATAACTGATCATGTCACTTCTGTCTGTAATGTGAGTTATCATTGCAGATGTTATACCAGGAATTATTTGACTTAATTCTGTATCTTTTTCACTTTTGCTGTTTTTACAAAGTGTGAAGTACTGAAAACATTTAGGGACATTACAAGTCCACAGGGTAAAAATTGTACTGCCTCAGACCCATAGTGTTACATGGATAGGCAGACAACATGATAATTAAGGAAACAAATTGACACAAACAAGCCATAATATGCCAATAACAGTATCCTTTGACACCACAATGGAGAAAATGTCAGAGAAGGTGTTCAGCATATGCATAAACTGATCTGTGAGATAAAGGATGAAGTAAGTAGTAAAATCAGAAAAAAAAATACAGGCAATGAATTATCACTACAATAAAGATATTGAGATTATGAAAAAGAATACAAAAATACTTAAATGAAAAAAAATCAACCAATCACATTAAAAATTTAATGGAAAGCAGCACAACCCAATTAGGTCACTTGGAAGATTGAGGTTCAGGCAATGAAGACAAAATATTTAATCGTGAAAATAAAGTTGAGAGATGCTGTTAAGAGACCATGATCAGAACTTCCAAGAAATATGGGATTACTTGAAAAGATCAAATTTAAGATTTATTGGGGTAGATGAAGGCTTGGAGAAGCATACCTAAAAAATGGACAATCTTTTCAATGAAATATTTTGAGAAAATATCCAAAACCAAAGGAATAAAATGGAAACTAAAATACAGAACGCATACAGAACCCAAAATATATGGAATTATAACAGAGCCCCACAAAAGCACATTATTATTAAAATGCCTAACAAACAGAATAAGAGAAAAATTTAAGGACTACAAAAAGAAAATGACTGGTCACATTAAGAAGTAAACCAATTCAGATCTCAGCCTATTTCTTAACTCCGACTCTCAAATAGGAGGTCAAGAAATACTACATATTATGACTTGAGAGAAAAATAAAAGCTTCCAAGAATGCTATATCCAGCAAAATTAAGCTTCAGAATTGATAAAGAAATAATGGCTTTCCAGGATAAAAAATAAGGTAAAAGATTTCACAACTAGAAAAGCTGCTCTACAAAACATATTCAATGAGATATTTCATGAAGAAGAAATGAAAAATAAAAGTGAAAAACAGCAAAAAGAAACCACAATAGAAGAATAGTCAATCAAAGAGAAACTAATTTATATTAAAAAACAAAATAAAATCCAAATGACAGGGATGAAAAATAATTTCTCAATAATAGCATTGAATATAAACGTCCTAAATTCATCAATCAAAAGTCATAGATGGGAACAAGACAGGGATCTCCTCTCTCACTATTTCTATTCAACATTGTCCTCAAAACTCTAGCCAGAGCAATTAGGCAGACTAAAGAAATTAATGGGATACAAATAGGAAAAGAGGAACTTAAGGTGTCACTATTTCTGGATGACATGATTCTATATTTAGAGGATCCAAAAACCTCCTCCAGAAAACTTCTAGACCTCATCAATGAATTCAGCAAAATAGCAGACTATAAAATCAACACGCATAAATCTAAAGCACTTTTACACATAAGCGACGAAACAGCTGAAAGAGAAATGAGGAAAACAAATCCATTTGCAATAGCCTCAAAAAAAAATAAAATACTTGGGCATCAATCTAATCAAAGAGGTAAAAGATGTCTACAATGAAAACTTTGTAGACATCAAACAAAACATTGAAGAAAGAAATTAAGGAAGACCTTAGAAGATGGAAAGATCTCCCATGTTCTTAGATTGGTAGAATTAATATTGTCAAAATGGCCATACTACCAAAAGTGCTATACAGATTCAATGCAATTCCAATTAAAATCCCAATGACATACCTCACAGATACAGAGCAAGCAATCATGAAATTCATCTGGAAGAATAAGAAACCCAGAATAGCTAAAGGAATCCTTAGCAGGAAGAATGAAACAGGGGGTATCGCAATACCAGAACTTCAACTATACTACAAAGCAATAGTAACAAAAACAGCATGGTACTGGCACCAAAATAGACAGGTAGATCAATGATACAGAATAGAGGACACGGACACAAACCCAAATAATTACAATTTTCTAATACTAGACAAAGCTGCCAAAAATATGCAATGGAGAAAAGATAGCCTCTTCAACAAATGGTGCCGGGAAAACTGGAAATCCATATGCAACAGAATGAAACTAAACCCCTATCTCTCACCCTGCACAAAACTCAACTCACAATGGAGCAAGGACCTTGAAATCAGACCAGAGACCCTGCATCTTATAGAAGAAAAAGTAGGTCCAAATCTTCACCTTGTTGGCTTAGAATCAGACTTCCTTAACAGGACTCCCATAGCACAAGAAATAAAAGCAAGAATCAATAACTGTGATAGATTCAAACTAAAAAGCTTTCTCTCAGCAAAGGAAACTATCAGCAATGCGAAGAGAGAGCCTACCGAGTGGGAAAAATTCTTTGCCACTCATACTTCAGATAGAGCACTAATTTCCAGTACCTATAAAGAACTCAAAACACTCTACACCAAGAATACAAATAACCCAATCAACAAACGGGCTAAGGATATGAACAGACACTTCACAGAAGATCTACAAGCAATCAACAAACATATGAAAAAATGTTCACCATCTTTAGTAATAAGAGAAATACAAATCAAAACTACACTAAGATTCCATCTCACTCCAATTAGAATGGCGATTATCAAGAATATAAGCAACAATAGGTTTTGGAGAGGATGTGGGGAAAAAGGCACACTCATACATTGCTGATGGGGCTGCAAATTAGTGCAGCCACTCTGGAAAGCAGTGTGGAGATTCCTTAGAAAACTTGGAATGGACCTACCATTTGACCCAGCTATCTCACTCCTTGGCCTATACCCAAAGGACTTAAAATCAGAATACTACAGAGATACAGCCACATGAATGTTCATACCTGCTCAATCCACAATAGCCAGACTATGGAACCAACCTAGATGCCCTTCATTTGATGAATGGATAAAGAAACCGTGGTATATATATACGATGGAATATTACTCAGCTATAAAGAATAATAAAATTATGGCATTTGCAGGCAAATGGATGAAATTGGAGAATATCATGCTAAGTGAGATAAGCCAATCTCAAAAATCCAAAAGAGGAATGATCTCACTGATAAGTGGATGATGACACGTAATGGGGGATGGGAGAGGGGCAAGAATGGATGAAGGAGGGACTGTACAGAGGGAAAAGAGAGGAGGGAGGGGTGGGGGGGAAGGAAAAAATAACAGAATGAATCAAATATTATTACTCTATGTAAATGTAAGAATATGCAAATGATATGCTGTTACTCCATGTACAAACAGAAACAACATGTATCCCATTTGTTTACAATAAAAATAAATTTTAAAAATGTCATATACTGGCAGATTGGATTGCATAGCAACACTCAATAACATGCTTTCTCCAAGAGACTCACCTCATAGGCAAAGTCATCCACAGAATGAAGGTAAAAGGATGGAAAAAACCACATAACTCACATGGATGTCATAAATAACTGGGGTTCCTATCCTCATATCTGATAAAGTAGACATCAAGTCAAAGTTAATCAGAAGGGCAAAGAAGCTCATTTCATACTGCTTAACAGGATTATACATCAACAAGAGAACACATTCTTACCTATTTATAACTCAAACAATGAAGCATTTATGTGCATCAAACAAACTCTTCTCAATTCCAAAATCAAATAGACCACAACCCAATAATACTAGGTGACCTTACCACACCATTTTAAACCACTGGGTGGATACTCTCACGAAAACCAAATCATCTGTAGAACTAAAAAGTAAAATGAATAATTCAGATTTAACAGACATGTGTGGAATATTTCATCCATCAATGACTGAATATGCTTTCTTCTAAGAAGCACATGAATCCTGCTCTAAAATAAACTATATCAGTCCAGAAAGTAAAAGGCATTTAGCAAAATACAGCATTCATGTTCAAAAAACTAGAAAAACTAGGGATAGAAGGAACAGATCTAAACATTGTAAAAGATACATATGCTAATCCCAAGGTCAACATCATTCTAAATGGGGCAACTTGAAAGCATTCCCTCTAAAACTGGAATAAGACAGGGATGCACTGTTTCATTACTCCTATTAAACAATTATAGAGAAGAAAGAAATTAAAGGGCTCAAACTGAACAGGAGAATTCAAATCATGTCCATTTACTGAAAACACAAAGACTTCACCAGAAAACTTCTACAACTCATAAATGAATTCAGCAAATTAACATGATATAAAATTAACACCCATAAATCAATTGCATTCCCATACATTCATGATGAATCAACTGAAAGAGAAATTAGGAAAATATCCCATTTACAATAGCCTCAGAATTATATTTGGGTACAATATAATGAATGAGATAAAATACCTCTACAATGGAAATTACAGAACACTAAGGACAAAAATTGAAGAAGGCTTTAGAAGATGAAAGATCTCTCATGTTCTTGGACAGGCAGAATTAATATTGTCCCAATAACCATACTACCAAAAGCCCTATATAGATTTAATGCTATGCCTATGAAAACTCCAATGATGATTTTCATAGAAATAAAAAAAAGCAATCATGAAATTCATTTGGAAAAATAAGGGTTCAGAAGAACCAAAGCAATTCTCAGTGAGCAAAGTGAAACAGATGACATCAAAATAGCAGTCCTTAAATTATATCACACAACTATGTAATGAAAACAGCATGGTTTGGCACCAAAACAGATACATAGGTCAATGGTACACAATAGATGACAAAGATACAAACCCATATAAATGCAGTTATAACATACTAGAGAAAGATGCCAAAAACATACATTGCAGAACGAAAAGCCTCATCAAAAAACTGGAAAAAACTGGGAAAACTGGAAATTTACATATTGCAAATGAAATTAGACCCCCAACTCTCACCCTGCACAAAACTCAACACAGAGGGGATCAAACACCTATGCATTAGACCAGGAACCCTGCACCTATGAGAAGAAAAATTGGGCTTAAATCTACATCATGTCAGCTTACAAACCAAATTCCTCAGCAAGGCTTCTAAAACACAAGAAGTAAAGTTAAGAATCAATAAAGGGGATAGTATCAAACAAAAGCTTCTTCACAGAAAAGTAAATACTCTAGTATGTAAAGTAAGAGTCTTTGGAATGGGAGAAACTATTTACCATTGCACCTCAGATAGAGCATTATCCTCTAAGATATATGAAGAACTCAAAAAACTTAGCACCAAAAAACCAAATACCCAGTCAATAAATGGGCAAAGAACTGAAGGCACACTTCACAGAAGAAATACAATTGGTAAACAAATACATGAAAAAAATGTTCACTATCTCTAGCAATTAGAGAAATGAAAATTAAAACTACACTGAGATTTTTTCATGCTGAGTCAGAATGGTAATCATCAATAACACAAAAAACAACAAGTGTTGGTGAGGACATGGGGGAAAAGGACACTCATTCATTACTGGTGGGACTGCAAATTTGTGCAACCACTCTGGAAAGCAGTATGGAGATTCCTTAGGAAATTTGGAGTGGGTATTTTTTTTTCAAGATGGTGACTGCTCCATGGCTTTGAACAAAGAAAGGAGAGAGATAGCTTCTCCTCAAAGTGGCTGAGCAAAAAAAAAAAAAGAGAAAGTACCTTACTGAATTTAAACCTGGACATTCAAAGCAGACTGGGGTCACAGGAGGTTGGATATAATTAGATAAGGAAAAATTGCTCAGGGTCACAGACACTGCCAAGGCTGGAACTGCAGCACCAGCCACCATGGTCCCTTCATGAACATAGTAAAGGATAAGTGAATTAAAGGAACCAGAATTTTTGGGAGGCCTGAGGTGCATCTGGGTATGGAGGTTTTAGAGATTAAGGATATTACTTAACAAATCTGAAAGATGTGCTGCACATCATCTGTGTAAAATACAGGCTCCATTAACACATGCTGTACAAGACATATAGTATGCTTAAATGACCAGAAGAAAAATCAAGTGTGGAGAGAGGTTTACACAGGGGACAGTTGGTCATGAAAACCCATGAAACTCTACCCTTCCCCTCCAATCTGACTACTTTCAGGACCAACTTGGAGAGATGCATCTGGCTGGGAATTCAAAAGTGTGAGGTTGGGAGAGAGTGTTTGGATTGATACCAGTAAATGTGGGGTTTGCAGATGTCGTAAGGGACTAAGAACTTGTTTCCCCACCAGAGGAATGGAACGCAGGGGAGATGCCTGGGGTAAAGTCTTCTAGCATGAACCAGCAAGTACTTGGCCCTGTAGATGCACTGATTTAAAATTTCTATACCAACTGTCATTTGGCAAAGTGCCTGGAGCCTGACTAAGCCTAAACCCTGCCTCCAGGAATTCAACCTACCGGATAACCTCTCTCACTTCAGCAATCCTGAGGGTGGAGTCAAGGTCCAGACAACCCACCAATAACTGCTGAGAAGAGAAGTTGAGATATTTTGAATTCCAATGGAAAAAAATTCTTTAACTTTTCATAAAGAATGATTTTATTATTGTTTAAAAATTCGTGTTCCCTATTTAATTGTGTCCTTCATAGTAGTACATGGACATTTATATATTTTTGTAGTTTTTTAAATTCTAGTATTTTTGAAGCCAATTATTTATTTTTATTTATATAATTTTTTATTAATTTCTTTTTATTTTTACAGACTGCATTTTGATTCATTGTACACAAATGGGGTTCTTTTCATTTCTATGGTCATACACAATGTAGATTCATACCATTCATGTAATCATATGCATACATAGGGTAATACTGTATGTTTCATTCTACTATCTTTTCATCCCCCATCCCTTCCCACCCCAATTTCCTCTACACTATCCAAAGTTCCTTCATTCTTCTCTCCCCCACTACCACCCCTCCTCATTATATATGGTCATCTACTTGTCAGAGAAAACATTCAACTTTTGGTTTTTGGGGATTGGCCTATTTCACTTAACATGATATTGTCCAACTTCATCCATTTACCAGCAAATGCCATAATTTTATTCTTCTTTATGGCTAAGTAATATTCCATTGTGTCTATATACCACAGTTTCTTTATCCATTCATCAATCGAAGGGCATCTCAGTTGGTTCCACAATCTACTTATTGTGAATTGAGCTGCTATGAACATTGATGTGGCTGCATCACTGTAGTATGCTGATTTTAAGTCCTTTGGGTATAGACAAGGAATGGGATAACTGGGACAAATGGTGGGTCCATTCCAAGTTTTCTGAGGAATCTTCATACTGCTTTCCAGAGTGGCTGCACCAATTTGCAACTCCACCAGCAATGTGTGAGTGTGCCTCTTTCCCCACGTCCACACCAACACTTATTATTGCTTGTGTTCTTGATAATAGCCATTCTAATTAGAGTTAGATGAATCTTAGGGTGGTTTTAATTTGCATTTCACTAATGACTAGGGATGATGAGCACTTTTTCACATATTTGTTGGTCACCTGTATATCTTTTTCTATGAAGTGTCTGCCCAGTTCCTTAGTCCATTTATTGATTGGGTTCCATGTATTTTTGGTGTAAAGCTTTTAAAGCTCTTTATAAACTTTGGAGATTAGTACTCTCTCTTAGGTCTGTGTGGAAAAAATTTTCTCCCACTCTCTACGTTATCTTTTCACATTCTTGATTGTATCCTTTACTGAGGAAAAACTTTTTAGTTTGAATCTATTCCATTTATGATTCTTGCTTTTATTTCTTGTGCTATGGGGGTCTTGCTAAGAAAGTCTGGTCCTAAACCAATGTGATGGAGATTCAGGCCTTCTGTTTCTTCTATTTGGTGAAGGGTCTCAGGTCTAATTCCTAGACTCTTGATCCATTTTGAGTTGAGTTTTGTACAGGGTGATAGGGGATTATTTTCATTTTACTGCATGTGGATTTCCAGTTTTCCCAGCACCATTTGTTGAAGAGGCTATCTTTTCTCCATTGTAAGTTTTTGGTTCCTTTGTCTAGTATGAGATAACTGTACTAATGTGGGTATGTCTCTGTATCTTCTATCTTGTGCCATTGGTCTACCTGTCTATTTTGGTGCCAATATAATATCATTTTTGTTACTATTGCTCTATAGTAGAGTTTAAGGACTGGTATTGTGATACCTCCTGCATCACTCTTCCTGCTCAGGATTGCTTTAGATATTCTGGGTATTTTGTTCTTCCAGATGAATTTCATGATTGCTTTCTCCATTTATATGAAGAATGTCATTGGAATTTTAATTGGAATTGCATTAAATCTGTAAAGCAACTTTGGAGGTATGGCCATTTTTATATTAATTCTGCCTATCCAAGAATATGGTAGATCTTTTCATCTTCTAAGATCTTCCATTTCTTTCTATAATGTTCTGTAGTTTTCATTGTCGATATCTTTCACCTCTTTGGTTAGATTGATTCCCAAGTATTTTAATTTATTTTTTGAAGCTATTGTGAACAGAGTTGTTTTCCTCAGTTCCCTTTCAGACATTTCATCACTTATGAATAAAAATGCTTTAGATTTATGTCTGTTGTTTTTATATCCTGCTATTTTGCTGAATTCATTTATGAGGTCTAGAAGTTTTCTGGTGGAGTTTTTTTGGATCCTCTGAATAAAGAATCATGTCACCAGCAAATAGTGACTGTTGATTTCTTCTTTTCCTATTTGTATCCCTTTAATTTCTTTGGTCTGTCTAATTGCTCTGGCTAGCATTTCAAGAACTATGTTGAATAGAAGTAGTGAAAGAGGGCATCCCTGTCTTGTTCCAGTTTTTAAAGGAAATGCTTTCAGTTTTCCTCCATAAAAATTATTTTGGCCATGGGATTAGCATAAATATCCTTTACAATGTTCCTACTATCCCTATTTTTTCTAGTGTTTTGAGCATGAGGGCATGTTGTATTTTGTTGAACACTTTCTCTACATCAATTTTAATAGTCATATGATTCTTAATCTTAAGTCTATTGATGTGATGAATTACATTTATTGATTTCTGAATGTTGAACCAACATTGCATTCTTGGATAAACCCCACTTGATCATGGTGCACTATCTTTTTAATATGTTTTTGTATGTGATTAGCCAGGATTTTGTTGAGGATTTTTGCACGTATATTCATCAGAGATATCAGATAAAAATTTTCTTTCCTTGATGTGTCCTTGTTGGTTTGGGTATGAGTGTGATACTAGCTTCATAGAATAAGTTTGGAAGTGTTCCCTCCTTTTCTATTTCTGGAATACTTTGAGAAGTATTGGAATGTGTTCTTCTTGGGAGGTCTTGTAGAGCTCGGCTGAGAATCCATCTGGTCCTGGGCTTTTCTTGGTTGGTAGGCTTTTGATGGCATCTTCTATTTCATTGCTTGAAATTGATCTGTTTAAATTGTGTATATCCTCCTGGTATCATATGTCTCTAGAAATTTGTCAATGTCTTTGATATTTTCTACTTCATTGTAATATAGTTTTTTAAAATAGCTTCTCATTGTGTTATGTATTTCAGTGGTGTCTGTCATGATATTTCCTTTTCATCAGGAACTTTAGTAATTTGAGTTTTCTGTCTCCTCTTTGTTAGTGTGGCTAAGGGTTTGTCTATTTTGTTTACTTTTTCAAAGAACCAACTTTTTGTTTTGTCAATTTTTTGAATTGTTTCTTTTGTTTCAATTTCATTGATTTAAATTAGTTCCTGTCTTCTACTACTTTTTGTGTTGTTCTGTTCTTTTTCTAGGACTTTGAGCTGTAATGTTAGGTCGTTCAGTTGTTGATTTTTTATTCTTTTCTTGAATGTGCTCCATGCAATGAATTTTCCTCATAGTACTGCTTTCATAGTGTACCAGAGATTTTGATATGTTGTATCATCATTCTCATTTACCTCTAAGAATTTTTTTATCTCCTCCCTGCTGTTTTTTGTTATCCATGCTTCATTTAATAGCATATTATTTAGTCTCCAGGTGTTGGAATAATTTCTGTTTTTTATTTGTCATTGATTTCTATTTTCATTCCATTATGATCTGATAGAACAGAAGGTTGTATCTTTATTTTTTTTTGCATTTACTAAATGCTGCTTTGTGGTATAACATATGGTTCATTTTAGAGAAGGATTCATGTGCTGCTGAGAAGAAAGTGTATTTGCTCATTGATGGATGGAATATTCTATATATGTCTGTTAAGTATAAGTTATTGATTTTGTTATTGAGTACTATGGTTTCTTTGATTTGTTTTAGGTTGGAAGATCTATCCAGTGCTGAGTAAAGTGTGTTAAAGTCACCCAGAATTATTGTGTTGGGGTCTATTTGATCCCTGGAATTGAGAAGGATTTGTTTGATGTACATGAATGCACAGCTGTTTGGGGTATAATTATTTATGATAATTATGTCTTCCTGATTTATGGTTCCCTTAAGCAGTATGAAATGTCCTTCTTTATCCCTTCTGACTAACTTTGGCTCGAATTTCACTTAATCTAAGGATGAAAACCCCTACTTTTTTACTGAGTTCATGTGCATGGTAGGTTTTTTCCCATTCTTTCACCTTTAGTCTGTGGGTATCTCTTTCTATGAGATGAGTCTCTTGAAGGCAGCATATTGTTGGATCTTTCTTTTAAATCCAATCTCCCAGTCTGTCTTTTGATTGGTGAGTTTAGGCCAATAATGTTCAGGGTTATTATTAGATGTGATTTATCTTCCCACTCATTTGGACTTATTTATAGAGTTTAAGTGGACTTGGTTTCTCCTTTGATTGGTTTTTCCTTTAAGGTAGTTCCTACATTTGCTGACCTACATTGTTGTTTTTCATTTCCTCCTCACGAAATATTTTGCTGGGGATATTTTTTAGTACAAGCTTTCTATTTGTAAATTCTTTTAACTTTTCTTTATCATGAAAGGATTTTATTTCACCTTCAAATCTGAAGGTTAGTTTTGCTGGGTATAGGATTCTTGGTTGGCAACCATGTTCTTTCAGAGCTTGAAATATGTTGTTCCAGGTTCTTATAGCTTTTAGTGTCTGGGCTGAGAAATCCACTGATATCTGTATTGGTTTCCCCCTATGAGTAATCTGATGCTTTTCTCTCTCAGCCTTCAAAATCCTATCTTTATTTTGTATGTTAGGCATTTTATTATAATGTGCCTTGGTGTGGATCTGTTGTGATTTTGTGCATTTTGTGCTGTGTAAGCCTCTTGTATTTGACTTTCCATTTCATTCTTCAGGTTTGGGAAATTTTCTGGTATTTCATTTTATAGGTTGTTTATTCCTTTGGTTTGTAACTCTGTGCATTCCTCAATCCCAATAATTCTTAAATTTTGTCTTTTCATGGTGTCCCATAGTTCTGGGAGGTTATGTTCATGATTTCTTACTGTCTTCATCATTCACCTTTATTTTCAAGATTAAATATTTTGTCTTCATCATCTGAGATTCTGTCCTCCAAGTGATCTAGTCTGTTGGTGATGCTTTCCATTGAGTTTTTTATTTGGTTTATTGTTTCCTTCATTTCAAGGGTTTCTATTTTTTTTTGAAAATCTCTATCTTTTTGTTGAAATGGTCTTGTGCTTCCTGCAGTTACTCTTTTTTTATCCTCAAGTGTTCTTTATTTAACCAGACCAATTAATAACTAATTTTTGCCAAGTAGTAACTTATTTCATTTATACAAGAGTTAGTTTTAATATACTCTATGATGTTGAAAAAAAAGAAAAGTATCAATTGATTTTTTTTCTTTTTTTTATTGTAAACAAATGGGATACATATTGTTTCTCTGTTTGTACATGGTGTAAAGGTATACCATTTGTGTAATCATACATTTACATAGGGTAATGTTGTTTGACTCATTCTGTTATTTTTTCCCTTCCCCCCCACCCATCCCACCCCTCTTTTCCCTCTATACAGTCATTCCTTCCTCCATTCTTGCCCCCCTCCCTAACTCTAACTCTAACCCTAACTCCTTCAACTGCTTATTGGAGTGATCATTCATTGCCTGCATTTGCTCTCTTATCTCATCCTTTGCTTCACAAACATTTTAATTATGTATATTCTGAAATCCTTTTCTGACATTTCTTCTATCATGCTGTCACTGTATTCTATTAACATAGAATCTAGGTTTGTTTGGATAATTTTCTTCTCTTCTTTTTCATGTTGTTCATGTATCTTCCCCTCTAGCAGTGCAGTTCTGGGTTATTGCAGTTTTCCCTCTATAGGCTTATAGTGACCCTATAGTTTTCCAAAATCTCTTCTTTATGGGGGAAGTCAACACTAGCAGAACCCAATACAGACAATATGCAACTCTAAACCAAATAGTTCCTATGAAGACATTAACAGTATTGTCATAATAAACAGAATGAGTTCAATTATTATCTACAATGTAACAAATAGATTTGCAATAAAGTCTGCAGGTTCTAATGGAGGACAAAGGATGGGGAGAGGTGTAGGATGCAACCATTATTGGGATAGGAAAAGAGTATATAGAAGTTCTAGATCGTAGAAAGAGTGAAAGTGTAATCAAAAGAAGTTGGTTGTTAGTTTGAGAAAAGTTAGAAAGAGACTCTTAGCAAACAGGTAAACAAAAGGAAAATAGAGCAAGAAAAGTAAAGAAAGAAAAATTTAAAAATTTTCTAAAATGTGAAAAAGAAAAGAAAAGAATCTACAATGTAGCAGTCATATAGTAATCAAACTTCCCAGTCTTCACTATATTGATGTACGAGTGATACCTGATAATGTGGTTCCAGCCTCCACCCAGCATCTCAGGATGGGATTTGCCCCACATTAAGATGGGATCTACAACTTCCAGGATAATCCAAGATGGCCACTCTGGCTTCCAAATGTGTTGGCAAGTGGGGAGTTGTAGCTCAGGGTGTGGACCTGGTCAGCTGGGGTTCCTGAAGGTGGCAGGTGGTTTGTTGGGCAAGGGTCCTGGAGGCAGAGTGTGGATGGTCTGATTGAGTACTGGAGGTGTGGCACAGTCCATCAATCTGGGAGTCTTTGCAGTGGGGTGCAGTCATTTGGTCCAGGGGTCCTGGAGACCGAGTGTTGTTGTTTAGGCTGAGGGGTTCTGGAGATGGGACTCAGTCAGCCTTGCCAGGGATCTTATATGTCCTGGCTGTTGTCTCAAAATGGCAGCAGCCACGTGTAACCAAACCTGCAGGTTCTGTGACAGTGGATTTCCAGGCAACAGCAGGCAGCTGGTGGTCTGCAGTCAGTCTGCTGGCTACTGGCAGATGACTAGCAGGTTGACCTCAGGAGGTGGGTGATGGGCAGGTGAAAGGCAGGTGATGGGCAGGTAAGAGGCAGGCAAATGGTGGGTGATAGGCACCAGTCAGTGAGCAATCTCAAAGTCAGTTATTTTACATGGAGTTGTTTTTTTGTGAACTAGGATGTTTGGTTAGTATATTTTGGTTTTATTTTGTATTATTTTATTTTTATTTTTAAAATTTTTATTTCATACATATACATATATACTTAAATTATATATAATATAACATATTATTTATAATGTATTAATTATATGAACTATATAATGCATATTAAAATATATAATTTTTACTACAAACACACGTGCTCTCTCTCTCACACACCCAGACACAAACATGCACACACATATTTCTCCTACCTGTTTCACTTGATTCTCTTTTCTTCAGCTAACATCCAAACTCTATTGTTCTCTCTTTCACTCTTCCTTTATATTTTACTTCTGTCTTCTCTAATTCTTCCTCATAATCATCACCTCCTGTATCACTTCTGTTCTCTCCCCGTCCACTCTTTGAAGTTATAAACCATTTTTCAAACTTGCTATTTTTATTGTACTCAATAAAATCATCTTATTTTGGTTTATTGTGATAATAAATATTGTAGTTGTCATGGTAGGCACTGTTTTGTTTTATGTTGTATATTGTTTGCATTTTATTGTTATTATTTATCTCCCCTGAAGAGTGAGGTACTGGAAACCTTCAGGGACACTATAAGTCCATAGGATAGAAACTCTACTGCCTCTGATCCATACTGTTCAATGGGTAGACACACAAACAATATGAAAAATAAGGTAAAAATATCACCCTAACCTAAACAAACCAAGATACTCTGTGAGGAGCCATTTGTGTCTAGTAGAATTAGACTTGGCTGAGCCATGGGATACAGAGGTCTGACTCCCAGGAACTGTTGATCATGGGAGACTGTTTCAGATAGCCTATGAGTAAGGGGCACTGTAGGGAGTGACTTAAACTCTGGTGATATGCCAATTCCCTGAACAAATGACTTCCCTAACTCCACTCCATCCTGTTTCTCACTGAAGAAACCCCCCTCAGTCTGAGACCCTTAACCTATGTGACTATAAATAAAGGTTAAGTTGGGGTCCTCCATCTTGTTGGAGGCCAGATTTGGTATGGCTCAATCCACCACAATCCCTACATTTTGAAAAGAGTATTGTCTCTTGTGTGTTTATTAATTAGATAAGTTTATTGGTAATTAATTGATTTATCACTGACACCATCCTCCAACAGTTAATCCTTCCCTCATCCATGCTGGATGTGGCTGAAATCCCCACAAAACTCCAATAACAGAATCCATCCACACCACAGTGGAAGAAGTGTCAGAGAAGGAGTTCAGAATTTACAGAGTTAAACTGATTTGCAAAGTAAAGGAAGGTATAAGTAATGACATCAAAAGGAAAATAAAGAAAGTGAAAGATCACTTCAATAAAGATGTAGATATTCTGAAAAAAAGCAGAAATGCTTGAAAAGAATAAAACAAAAAAACAAATTAAAAATTCAATAGAAAGTATCAACAACAGACTACACCACTTGGAAGACAGAACCTCACACAATGTAGACAAAATTTATAATCTTGAAAATAGGGTTGACCACAGAGAGCAGATGTTAAGAAACCATGAATAGAATTACCAAGAACTATGTGATAACATTAAAAGAGCAAATTTCAGGCTTATCAGGATAGATGAAGGAGTGGAGATACAAACCAAAGTAATTCACAATCTTTTCAATGACATAATATCAGAAATTCTTCCAAATCTGAAGAATGAAATAGAAAATCATAGACAAGAGGCTTACAGGATCACAAATTGTACAAAATTATAACAGGCCCACATCATTATGTTATAATAAAAATGCCTAGCTTACAGAATAAAGACAGAGTTTTAGAGGCTGTAAGAGAAAAATATGAGAATATGTATAGGGGGAAACCAATTCAGACCTCTGTCAGTTTCTCCTCAAAGATAGGAGTTCCTAGAATAACATATTCCATGCTCTGAAAGAGAATGAATGCCTTCCAAGAATCCTATATTCAGCAAAATTACACTTTGGATTGAAGATGAAATAAAAACCTTCAATGATAAACAACAGTTAAAAAATTCACAACTAGAAATCCTGCACTACATATATTCTCAGCAAAATAGTCCATGAAAATTAAATTTTTAAAAGTGAATACCATTAGGGTTAGGGTTAGGTTTAGGGTTAGGGATAAGGAGTGTGGTAAGAATGAAGGAAAGAAGGACTGTATAGAGGGAAAAGAGGGTGGGAGGGGTGGGGGAAGGGAAAAAATTATGAATCAAACATCATTGCCCTATTTAAACATATGATTACACAAATGGTATGCATTGACTCCATGTACAAATAGAGAAACAACATGTATCCCATTTGTATACAATAATAATAATAATAATAATAATAATAATAATAAGTGAATACCAGAAAAAGGAGAAATTATACTAGAAGAATATCTATCAAAGGGGAAAGTAATTCAAATTAAAAACTAGTAATAAACCATAATGTCCAGGAATACATATCATATTTCAATAATAAATTTGAATGTTAATGGCCTAAAGTCATCAACCAAAAGACAAAGACTGGCAGATTAGATTAAAAACAAGACCTAACTACATACTTTCTCCAGAAGACTCACCTCATAGGCAAAAAATAAGAGCACAGACCAAAGGTGAAAAGAAAGGGAAAAAAATCACATCACTCACATGAATCACACAAACAAGCAGGGAATTTCTATACTCATATAAAATAAAGTGGACTTCAACCCAAAGGTAATCAGAAGTGACAAAGAAGGACATTTCTTTACTGCTTAGGTGAATTATACATCAACAAGACATAATCCTAAATATTTATGCTCCAAACAATGGAACTTCTATGCACATAAAACAATTTGAAAAATTTAAAAGACCACAACACAATAATGCTAGGTGACTTTAACTTACCTCTTTTCCTACTGAAATATCCTCCAAACAAAAACTAAACAAATAAACTATAGAACTAAACAATATAATTAATATTTTAGGCTTAACAGTAATATACAGAACATTTCATCCATCAATGAGCAAATATACTTTCTTCTTAGCAGCACCTGCATCCTTCTCTAAAACAGACTATATCATATGCCACAAAGCAACTCTTAGGAAATACAAAAAATAGAGATAATGCCATCCATTCTATCAGATTATAATGGAGTAAAATTAAATATGAATGATAGAATAAATAGTAGAATCTGATCTATCACCTGGAGACTAAGTAATATGTATCTTAATGATGAATGGATAGCAGAAGAAATCAGGGATGATATAAAAGAAAACACTTAGAGGTAAATGAGAATAGTGATTCAACCTATCAAATTATCAGGGACACTGAGATTTCAGTGCTATGAGGAAAGTTATTTGCATTGAACTCATTCATTAAAAGAATAGAAAGTCAATGAATAAATGACCTAAAATTACAACTCAAAGCCCTAACATTACAATTCAAAGAAGAATAAATCAAGACCAAAAGTAGTAGACAACAGGAAATAATTAAAATCAGAGGTAAAATAAATTACATTGAAAAGCAAAAGAAACAATTAAAAATTGACAAATCAAAAATTTAGTTCTTTGAAAAAATAAATATAATTGATAAATCCTTAGTACACTAAGAGAGAGAGAAAACTCAATTTACTAAAATTAGTGATGAAAAGGCAATATACAGACACAATTAAACTAATGATGATAATCAGAAATTATTTTGCAAATTTATACTCCAATAAAATAGAAAATCTCCAAGACATCAACAAATTCTAGAGACATATGACCTACTCAAACTGAATCAGATCACATACATGATTTAAACTGATCAGTTTCAAGCAATGAAATAGAAAACACCATCAAATGCCTATGAAGAAAGAAAAGCCCAGGACCAGAATTCTCAGATAAGATCTACAAGAACTTGAAGAAGAATTAACACAAATAACCATAATATTATTCCATGAAATAGAAAAGGAGGGAACCCTACCAAACTTGTTCCATGAAGCTAGTATCACCTTAAGACCAAAAGCAGAAAAAGGCACATCAGGGAAAGAAAACTTCAGACATTATCCCTGATGAATGTAGATGCAACAATTATTAAATTTTAGCAAATTTTATACAAAAACATATTAACAAGATGCACCATGGTTAAGTGGGGGGGGGTTTCCTCCCAAGGACACAAGGTTGATTCAACATACAGAAATCAATAAATGTAAATTATCACATCAATAGACTTAAAAACAAGAATCACATTACTCTTTCAATAGATGCAGAATAAGCATTTGACAAAACACAACACACCTTCATATTCAAAACACTAGAAAAACTAGGATAGCAACAGTTTAAAAGCTATAGATGCTAAACCCAAGGCCAACATTATTCTACTTGGAGAAAAATTGAAAGCATTCCCTTTAAGAACTGGAACAAGAGTAGGATACCCTCTTTCACAATATTTAGTGAATATCATTCTTGAAAGTCTAGCCAGAGCAATTAGAAGAAAGAAATTAAAGGGATACAAATAGGAATACAAGAACTCAAACTATCTCTATTTGCTGATGACTTGATTCTACATTTAGAAAAAACAAAAATTCTCACCAGATAATTTCTAGAACTAATAAATGAAATCAGCAACATAGCAGAATATAAAATTAACACTCATCAATCAAATGCTTCCCACAAAATGAATCCAATGAAAGAGAAATTAGGAAAACTTCCCCATTCACAGCAGCCTCAAAAAATTTTTGGAATTAATCTAACAAAAGGTAAAAGATCTCTACAATATAAAGTACAGAACACTAAAAAAGAAACGGAAAAAGACCACAGAAGATGCAAAAATCTTCCATGTTCTTGGATAAGCAGAATTAACATTGTTGAAATGGCCATACTATTAAAAGAGTTATACAGATTTAATGCAATTCCCATTAAAATTCCAATGACATTCTTCACATAAATAGAAAAAGCAATCATGAAATTTATTTGGCTAATAAGAGACGAAAATGGCCAAAGCACTTCTCAGTGAGAAAAGTGAAGGAGGAGGCATCACAAAACTGGATCTTAAATTATACTATAGAGTTATAGTATCAAAAATGGCATGGTATTGGCACCAAAACAGATATATAGAGCAGTTGTACAGAATAGAAGACAAGGAGACACACTCATTTAAATACAGTAATCCCATACTAGAAAAAGCCTCCCAAAACTTTCCTTACACTGCAGAAAACTTATGCTGTTCAACAAATGGTGCTGGGGAAACTGGAAGTCCATGTGTAGCAAAATGAAATTGAACACCTATCTCTCACCTTGCACAAAAATGAACTCTAAGTGAATCAAGGACTTAGGCATTAGAATAGAGGCTCTGCACTTAATAGAAGAAAAAGCAGGTCAAAATGTCCATCATGCTGGCTTAGGAAATCCCTGGTCCTGATCTGCCCCCTACAAAACAGTTTTCCTCAACAGGTGCCAGATCCTGTGTTCAGCCCCTAGGACCTCCAGGGAGAGAGTCCCTGATTGGGAAATCAAAAAGGTGGGGGCAGGAGAGATAAAATTTAGAGACTAAATTAGTGACCAGGAACTGTGAGGTCCACAAGTGTGGTAAGGAGGCTAAGACCAGGCTCTTGCAGCACATGAGTGGGCCTCAAAAGAGAATCCTGGGATGCACTCTTCCAGTGGGTACTGGAAATTGCTATATTCCACTTCCAGGAGTCCCACCTCCAAGTCTAATACTTCCACCTTAATATCTTTCACCATCCTGAGGGTGTAGTTATCAGAAAACTCCAGACAAACCCACCTATCAGATAAGAAGGAAAGCAGAAAATATATTAATGACCAACAGTTAATGATTCAACAATTGAATATATTAATGTTCAATTTTCCTTAAGACTCTTTATCCCCTATTTTTCTTGTTCTTTTTTTTTTTCATTGTATGCTCTCACATTCCAATATTTTTGAAATGAAATACTGTTCCTGTATCAGGTTACTGAGGTCTGGAAAGTTTGAATAGTATATTACAGTTTTGTTGTAGAATCTTTTATTTTTTTACATTTTTTATTTTCTTTTTCATTTCTTCTTTTTTACTTGCTCTATTTTCCTTTTATATATCTATTTCCTCGGATTATCTTTCTTGCTTTTCTCCTGATGAAAACTAACTTCTTTTGATTCTTCTTTCACTCATCCTATGATCTAACACGCCTATATTTTCACCTCTGACTTCATTAACATCACATCCTACACCTCTCTCCTGTTCTCTGTTCACCATTAAAAATTGTAGACCTTATTTAAAAACTAATATTTATGTTGTAGATAATAATCAAACTCATCATCTCTGTTTATTGCCACAAATCTATCAATGCCTTAATAGGAGTTATTTGGCTTAAGAATGCATTCTATTTGCATTGGGTGCTGTTAATATTGATCTGCCCCTTAAAGGCAAAGTATTGGAAACCTGCAGGGACACTATAAATCTCTAGGGTGAAAACTGTAATATCTTGGATCTGCACTGCTACAGGGAAAGACTCATAAACAGCATGAAAAAAACAAGGGAAGAGAGCATCCCAAACAAAGCAAGATGCTATATTAATAGAATCCATTGACAGAACAAAAAAATGTCAAAGGAGTTCAAATATAAATAATTAGAATGATCTGTGAAATAAAGGATGATATAAGAGAGCAAATGCAGGTAACAGATCACTTCAATAAAGAGTTAAAAGAGCAACTGAAGGAAGTAAAAAATTACTTCAACAAAGAGATAGAGATTCTGAAAACAAACATAAATCCTTGAAATGAAGGAAAAAATAAATCAAATCAAAAACTCAATAGAAAATACCACCGACAGACTAGATCGCTGTCTCAGTCAATGAAGAAAAGATATTTAATCTTGAAAACAAAGTTGACCACACAGAGAAGATGTTAAGAAATCATGAACAGAATCTTCAAGAATTATGGGACATTATGAAAAGACCAACTATAAGAGTTACTTGAATAGAGGAAGGCACAGGATACAAACTAAAGAAATGAACAATCTGTTCAATGAAATAATATCAGAAAATTTCCCAAACCTAAAGAACAAGATTGAAAATCAAATATGAGAGACTTACAGGACAGCAAATGTACAGAATTACAACAGATCCACACCAATGCATGTTATAATAAAAATACCCAACACAAAAATAAAGATAGAATTTTAAAGGTCACGAGAGAAAAGTTCAGATTACATATAAGGGGAAATCAAAATAAAGCCAGCAGATTTCTCAGTCTAGACTCTAAAAGTTAGGAGGGCCTGGAAAATATATACCAAGCTCTGAAAGAAAATGGATGCCAACCAAGAACTTGTAAAATAACCTTTAGATTTGCTGATGAAATAAAATCCCTCCATGATAGCAAAAGTTAAAATAATTTACAAATAGAAAGCCTGGATTTTAGAATATTCTCAGCAAAATATTCCATGAGGAGGAAATGAAAGACAACAATGAAAGTCAGCAAATGGAGGAGCTATACTAAAGGAAAAGCCAATCAAAGGAGAAACCAAGTCAAGTTAAAAAACAAAAATGAGTCCAAATGACTGGGAATACAAATCACATCACAATAATAACCCTGAATGTTAATGGCCTACTTATTAATCAATAGACATAGACAGGCAGATAAGATTTTGAAAAAAAGACACAACAACATTCTGCCTTTGAGATCTCATCTCATGGGAAAAGACATCCACAGACTGAAGATGAAAGGATGGGAAAAACATATCATGCACACAGACTAAGTAAAAATGCAGGAGTTTTGGTTCTCATATCTGATAAAGTGCCCTTCAAGCCAGAATTAGAAGGGATAAGGAAGGACATTTCAAGCTACTTAAGGGAATCATAAATCAATAAGACATAACAATCATTAATATTTATGCCCCAAACAATGGAGCATCCATGTACGTCAAACAAACCCTTCTTGATTTCAGGAATCAGACCACAACACAATAATACTGAGTGACTTTAGCACACCTCTGTCACCATTGGATGAATCTTTCAAAAAAAAAAAAAAACTAAACAAAGAAACCATAGAACTCAATACAATCAATAATTTAGACTTAACAGGCACATATAGAATATCCATTCATCAATTAGTGAATACATTTTCTTCTCAGAGCACATGGATTTTTCTCTAAAATAGACCATATGTTATGCCACAAAGCAACTCTTAGTAAATACAAAAACAGAGATACTACCTTGCATTCTATCAAGTCAAAATGGAATAAGATTAGAAATGAATGATAAAAGAAGAAATAGAAACTACTCCAACCCTTGGAGACTAAATAATATGCTATTGAATAATGCATGAATAGCAGAAGATATCAGGAAGGAGATAAAAAATTTATAAGAGGTAAATGAGAATATGAATGGTACATTTGAAAATCTCTGGACACTATGAAAGCTGTACTAAAAGAAAAGTTTATTGCATTGAACTCATTCATTAAAATAATAAAAAGTCAACTGAATGAATTAATATTACATCTCAAATCCCTAGAAAAAGAAAAATAGATCAATTCCAAGAGTATTAGAATAGGAAATGATTAAAATCTGAGCTGAAACCAAAGAAATTGGAACAAAAGAAATAAATGAAAAAATTGACAAAACAAAAAGTCAGTTCTTTGAAAAAATAAAAAAATCAAAAAACTCTTAGCCACACTGATGAAATGAAGGAGAGAGAAAACTCAAATTACTAATGTTCATAACAAAAAAGGAAATATCATGACAGATACTATTGAAATAGAAAACATAGTTAGAATCTATTTTGAAAATGGACACTCCCAACAAAATAGAAAATCTCAAAAAGACATGGACAAATTTATAGAGACATTTTTTCCCTCCCAGACTGAACCAGAACATACACAATTTCAACAGATCAATTTCAAGCAATGAAATAGAAGATATCAAAAACTTACCAATCAAGAAAAGCCCAAGACCAGACAGACGGTCAGCAAAATTCTACAAGACCTTCAAAGAAGAATAGCAATCCTCCTCAAATATTCTATGTAATAGAAAAGGAGGGAACCCTTCCAAACTCATTCTATGAAACTAGTTACTATCACCCTTATACTTAAACCAGACAAAGACACATCAAGGAAAGAAAACTTCAGACTAATATCCCTGATGAACATCAATGCAAAATTTCCTAACAAAATTCTGGCAAATCACATAAAAAACCATATTAAAAACATAGTGTACCATGATCAGGTGATCTTCATCACAAAATGCAAGGATGATTCAACATCTGCAAATCAAAAACTGCCATTGATTATAACAATAGACTTAAAGTTAAGAATTATATGATCATTTCAATAGATACAGAAAAAGCATTTCATAGAACACAGCACCCCTTCATGTTCAAAACACTAGAAAAAACAGGGATAGTGGGATCATACCTCAACATTGTGAAGGTTATCTATGCTAAGCACAAGACCAACATTATTCTAAATGGAGAAAAATTGAAATCTTTTCCTTCAAAATCTGGAACAAGACAGGAGTACTCTCTTTCACCACTTATATTCAACATAGTCCTTAAAACTCTAGCCAGAACAATTAGACAG
Source organism: Sciurus niger (assembly GCA_020740815.1). Taxonomy (NCBI): domain Eukaryota; kingdom Metazoa; phylum Chordata; class Mammalia; order Rodentia; family Sciuridae; genus Sciurus; species Sciurus niger. The sequence continues at coordinate 206,478 of JAHUXG010015099.1, read as the reverse complement.
ATGAAAGAAATTAAAGGGATAGGAATAGTAAAATAAGAATTCAAACTATCACTATTTGCTGATGATATGATTTTATCATTAGAGGATTCAAAAAATTCCACCAGAAAACTAATAAATGAATTTAGCAAAGTGGCAGGATATAAAATCAAAACCCATAAATCTAATGCATTTCTATTCTTCAGTAATGAATCATTTGAAAGAGAAATTAGGAAAACTTTCCCATTCATAATGGCCTCAAAAAAATACTTCGGAATCAATCTAACAAAAGAGGTAAAATACCTCTACAATGAAAACTTTGCAGTACACTAAAGAAAGAAATAATTGAAAAACTTAGAATATGGAAGATTTTCCCATGTTCTCTAATAGGCAAAATTAATATTGTCAAAATGGCCATACTACCAAAAGCACTATACTGATTCAATTAAATTCCAATTAAAGTCCCAATGATGTACCTCATAGAAATAGAGAAAGCAATCATGAAATTCATCTGCAAAATATAAGAGACCCAGAAGAGTCAAAGAGATCATTAGCAGGAAGAGTGAAGCAGGAGATATCACAATACTAGACCTTAAACTATTCTACAGAGCAATAGTAACAAAAATGGCATGGTACAGGCACCAAAATGGACAGGTAGACCAATGGTACAGAATGGAAAACACAGAGACAAACCTGCATAAATACAGCTATCTCATACTCAACAAATGTACCAATAACATACAATGGAAAAAAGATAGCCTCTTCAAGAAATGGTGCTTGGAAAACTGGAAATCCATATGCAGTGAAATGGAATTAAATCCCTATTTCTCACCCTGCACAGAATTCAACTCAAAATGAATCAAGGACCTAGGAATTATACCTGAGGTTCTGCACCAAATAGAAGAAAAAGTAGGCCCAAATCTTCATCATGTTGGCTTAGGACAAGATTTCCTTAATGAGACTCTTAAAGCACAAAAAATAAAATTAAGAGATAAACATATGGAAAAATGTTCAACATTTTTAGCTCTCCCCTGATCGCGCTCCCCGCTGATCGCGCTCCCCACCCGCAGAGAGACGCGGCACCTGGTTCTTTTCAGCTCTTTATTCGCGCTCACTCCCTTCCTCTTTGTTCTTTCTTTGTTCTCCTCTGTTCGAGGAACTTACACTCCAATATATACATTTCCGTAACCAATCAGCATTTGAGCACGAGGGGAGAGCATGAACAGATACGGGCAGTAAATGCAGACATGCAGTGATCATGCACTGTCCACGAGGGAATTTAACCAATCCCTGGAACTTCCCCAAAATGATGTCAATTGTCCGCGCAAAATCCAGCCGCGCTGGCAGCCTGCCAAGCGCCATCTTAGCCTCACCACACCTAGGGCCAGGGGTCTCGGACACCCCGACAGCTCCCCCCTTTTTATTATAAAAATAAGGCTCGGGACCGTGCCTGTCTTAGGCGGAGTGGTCAACCACCATCCTTACCCGTCATTGGATAAATGTAGAGCATGCTACAGCTCCTGTCTTAGGTCGGTACGGCGTCACCTCCTTCCTTACCCGTATGACTACCGGTCCAGCATCGTGAGCCATACTTGTGGGGAACTGCCGGCCTCTAGGGCGGCCATGGCCTGATGGAAGATGATGCGATCTCTAGCATAATCTCGGCGCATGCGCATGATAAAGCGCGTGAGGAAGATAACAGTAATAACCATGAGGATAAATAAAGCTCCCATTCCTGCCCATTGCTTTACAAAGCTGAAAGAAGAGGATATCCAACTTAGCACTTCAGACATTGGCGCTATATCGACTCTAGTAGCGTTAAGGCTAACAATTTGAGATCTAAGAATAGCAGTAAGATTATCAAATTCATAAGACCAGCTAGTACGAAGCTGAACAGATAAGATTCTAGACAAGCTTGCTGCATAGTTGAAGTTATGGTAAGCTACAGATGTAACGCACAGTCCCGTCAGATGATAAATACATCCCACGTTTAACAGTTCCTGTAAAATGTCCATTTGTTCTTGAAGTAAGTCCACTCGCTGGTTTACAAGAAGAATCCCTGCTTTTAGGTGTTGATCCACTGCTTGCTGAGTGGATAAAGCAGTAGCAGTCTGTTGAACCACATTATTGAGTGTAGCTGCAGACTGTAATGACGTAGTTAAGGCTACAGCTGCTGCAGTGGCTGCTGCCGCTGATGCAACTACGGCGGTAATGACTGCCGCGGTGATTCCAAAGTCCCTCTTATTTCTGGAAAGCAATACTGGCAATTCATCATCTGTAACAGAGACTGGCATAGGCAAGAAGGTAGGAATACGCATAATGACAGCTCGGTAATATTTGGTTGCGTTCCAACACTGAGAAAGATAGCAGTTAGTTTCAGAGCAGTTGAGGGTCGTGCCATTAAGAACATTAGTTAATAGGAACATAAAAGGAGAGTAAACACACACAGGAGTGGAATACAACGTCACAGTATTGTTACAAGCTATATTGCTGGCCTGGGAAGGGCCTGCGCCAGTATCATCTGAAGTGTGATTCCAATAACAGGCTTTAAATGAACCCCCTTGCAAAGCAAACAAAGGTTGAAGATTAGTATATCCTGCTTGGGAGGTAAATAGGAACCAATTATCAAAAGGATTTATCCGTAGAGAACTAGGGCGAAAGCCAAAGTAGACGAGGTTATTGATAAAATTGTACACAGATCGTTGGTATGTAAAGTTTGGGGTGAAATAAAATCCATGTTGAATAGGAGCTGCTCTTTGAGCATGTTGACAACCTGTCCAAACGGGAGGACTAGAGAATTTGGGATCACAGGGAGGGAAAATGCGAGGTGTACGAAATCCAGTAGATGGCAGCTTCAGTCGCTTCGGAATTAATCCTTCAAGAAAGGCAACTTGCCCTGAAGTAGTAATCTTACCTGTCCCTGTAACTTTACCCTGGGTTATAGTCATACTTTCTTGGAAACCATTCCCTTTAGTAGGCTGTCTTGAAAACAACCCTTGCACTTCACGCTGCAATTGAATGCAAGGCCCAAGAGAAGCGTCATTAACAAATTTGTTATTGGTGGAGATATCAAAGCAAAGGGTACCTGGTACAAAAAGGGTAGAAAAATTATAAAGTTCTTCCTTGGAATCCATGATGACAGTTGGCAATCCAGTCCTAGGTTCTGTAGAAAACAAAGGTGGGAGGGTAGAGGAGGTGTTAGTTAGCGGCAAAGGATATGGCCAAGCTTTAACTATTGCCCATAGGTCTCGAGTCTGCACCGGTGTCCATGTCATCATCAATAGGGCGCTTATCAGCATGATGTTCTTCATGTTGTTTTGATGCACCAGTCTCGTCAACCTTTCAGGTATCCAGATCGGTGTTTGCTGATCCTGTGGGAAAACACAAACAGACCCTCGGACCCACCGAAGAACTGGATCTGGGCCTTTCCATATTCCTGTAAGAATATCTTTCCATTTTACCCACACTTGAGTGCTTGCAGGATTAACATGCCTTTCTGCAGCCGTGCTTCCATTCTTATCCACATTTAAAAAATTTAAAATAAAGAGTACTAAATTTAGTTTGTCTTTAGGTGCTCTAAAGTCAGCACCCATTCCCCCTTTTTGTTTTATTAAACAATTTTTTAACGTTAAATGAGTGCGCTCCACTATCCCTTGTCCTTGAGGATTATAAGGAATTCCTGTGATGAGTTGTATACCAAAATTTTGTGTAAATTGAAGAAAACTTTTAGATGTGTAAGCCGGCCCATTATCAGTTTTAATGATTTTTGGAACGCCCCAGGCTGCAAATGCTTGTAAGCAATGTTGTACAACATCTTTAACCTTTTCTCCAGTGTGAGCAGAGGCCATAATTACTCCTGAAGCGGTATCTACTGAAACATGAATATACTTAAGGTTTCCAAATTCTGAAAAATGAGTAACATCCATTTGCCAAATATGATTAGGTAACAGTCCCTTGGGATTTACTCCAACAGACTGTACTGGTAATAGAGGAGCACAATGTTGACATGTTTTAACAATTTGTCTAGCAACATCTTTTGAAATATTAAATTTTCTTCTAAGGGTAGTAGAATTAACATGAAACTGTGAATGAAACATCTGGGCTTGTTTGACTGCTGTAAAAGCAAAGACGGTTTTTGTAGTTTTATCAGCTTTTGCATTAGCTTTGGCAAGTGGCCCCGGCAGGTTTGAATGAGCTCTAATATGTCCTACATAAAAAGGATATTTGCGGTCTAAGATTAAGGCACGCAAAGTTCGAAAATAAGGAGCAACTGCGGATCCATCAGGAATATAAGGCACAGTTTCTAAACAAGGCACTGATTGTACCACATAATGACTGTCAGATAACAGATTAAAAGGTTGATTCATCATGATATTGAAAGCTAAGACTACTGCAGCAAGTTCCACCACTTGTGCAGATGAAGGAGGGAGAATGATAGTTTCGGTTTTATCACCAATTATTACTGCTCCCACTCCATTCTTTGATCCATCAGTGAATATAGTTTGGCAATGCTGCAAAGGCTGTGTTTCAGTAACTTTTGGAAATATAATTGGAGTATTTCTACAAAATTGTATCCATGGATGTTTAGGGTAATGGTTATCAAATGTCGCTGTAGTTGAGCAATATAAAATAGCCCAGTCATCATCATGTTGAATCAACCACTGCACTTGTAGTTTAGTATAGGGGATAATAATGACCTTAGGGTGGCCTCCAAATATGGTAACACAGGCCTCTAACCCCTTGTATATCAACTGAGCTATCGCCTTTGGAAATGTTTGTAATTGTTTTGTAGGCGATGCTGGGAGATTAATACTCTGTAGAGGTCCTCCTTGCCATAGAATTCCATATGGACTATGTTGTTCTGGAATAATAATTAACATAAGAGGTTGAGCTGGGTCACATCTCTCTGTATGATCTGACTGTAATCTTTGTTCCACCAATGTAAGAGCTTTTTGTCCTTCCGGAGTAAGGACTCTTGGGGAACAAAGATCAGGGTCTCCCTTAAGAATATCAAATAAAGGTTTTAACTCTCCTGTGGTAATCTTCAAATATGGCCTAATCCAATTTATATCTCCAAGAAGTTTTTGAAAGTCATTCAAAGTTCTAAGTTCACTAGTTCTAATAGTTAATTTTAAAGGCCTTACCATAGTGGCTGTAAGTTTAGTGCCCAGATATTCTTGAGCTTCTCCCATTTGTAGTTTGTCCGGGGAGATGTTTAAACCATATTGTTGCAGAGTAGATATTAAAAATTGCAAAGCCTTTTCCAGTAATTGCCTATTGTCATGACAGATAAGGATATCATCCATATAATGATAGATCAATAAATCTGGAAAATTGTCTCTTGTAGGTTTTAAGGCTTTATCTACATATATTTGGCATAACGTGGGACTATTAGCCATGCCTTGAGGCAGTACGGTCCATTCAAATCTTTGATCAGGCTGTGCGTGATTGAGAGAAGGTAAAGTAAAAGCAAACCGCCAACAGTCCTTTTCATGTAATGGAATGGAGAAAAAACAATCCTTTAAATCTAAAATAATAGTGGGCCAGTTTTTTGGCAAAGCCGTAACTAATGGCAATCCCCGTTGTATAGGACCCATAGGAAACATCTGTGCATTAATAGCTCTTAAATCATGTAATAGTCTCCATTTTCCAGACTTTTTCTTAATGACAAAGATGGGTGTATTCCAAGGAGAAGTAGAAAGCTGTAAATGTCCTGCCTGTACTTGCTCTTGTACTAATTTATGAGCCGCTTGTAACTTTTCTGTAGTTAAGGGCCACTGTGGAATCCATTGCGGCTTATCATCTTTCCAAACTATTGGAATTGGTGTAACAACAGTGGCCCCTACATAAAACCCAGCCCTTTGAAATCGTTTTTTGGAGGAGGAAGGGGGATGGGCTGTGAAGAGCCTTGTTGTTCCCTTCCCAACCCCAGACTTTCTGTATAATTCATCCTTTTCATCATATGTGTTACGGTTTTAGAATTAACCTTTGTTGTTAATTTAGCATTCATCTGGGTTAAAACGTCTCTTCCCCATAAAGAAATAGGTATTTTACAAATATATGGTTGGAAAACCCCTGAATGACCCTCATTATCCCTCCAAGACAGTGAGGCAGCACTCTGGTTGGGGGATTGAGCTACACCCAACCCTTGCAAATTTTGATTAGCTGTAACTACAGGCCAACCTTTGGGCCAAACAGCCTCACTTATTATACTTTTATCAGCTCCTGTGTCTAGTAATCCTATAAAAGGTTTGTGTCCTACTATTAATTGCATAATGGGTCTATCTTGGAGGTCCATAGTAAAATTAACCCAGGGCCCATTTGTAGACCTGAATCCCTTAGTCCCTTTTGTTGTCTCCTTACTAGGCCACAAGGAATGTTGACTAGGCAAAATTAACATTTGTGCTATTCCATCCCCTGGAGAAATGACTGTAATCCCTTTTGGTGAAGAAACCATAGCCTTAACCTGTCCTTCAAAGTCTGGATCGATTACTCCTGGATGGACCATAAGTCCCCTTAAAGCAGAAGAACTCCTGCCTAGAAGCAACCCTACTGAACCTGCAGGAATAGTGCCATCCCAGTCTGTGTCTATCATTTGAACACCCATATCAGGCGTTAATACGAGTCTGGAGGTGGCACAGATGTCCAGTCCTGCGCTCCCTGAGGTTGCCCTTCTTCCCTGGGTTTCATCCCCTTTTCCGTGGGTGGATACCACTGCCGTGGTACTTGCTGAATCACCCCGCATATTTGTTGTGGGCCCCGGGGTGGGCCCCTCACCCCGTTTTTTTGGAGCCTAGGATTAGCCAGTAGAAGATTTCCTTCTTTATCCCTTACTGAACGACATTCACTGACCCAGTGATTTCCTTTCCGGCAACGAGGACACAATCCTGGCCCTCTAATACCTCCGGAAGGGCAACTCGCTCTAAAATGTCCCATTTGTCCACAGGTAAAGCAAGCACCAAGAGGCCCCTTTCTCCCACTCCCTCCTCGCTGGTCCAAAGCTGCAGCGAGTGCATTAGTTTGTCTATCAAGGGCTGCAACGAATGCTGCACTGCTTCCAGTAGACTCATTAATGTCTCTACAGACCCTTAAATAAGTGGTCAAGTCTTTATTTTTCCATGGTCTAATGGCATCCTTGCACCATTTATTGGCCTGTTCATACGCTAGTTGTTTAATCAACGGCATGGCCTGTTCTGCATCTCCGAAAATTCTTGAAGCTGTTTGTATCAACCTATCTACAAAGTCTGCATAGGGTTCATTATTTCCTTGAGTCACCTTCGACAACTGTCCTTGTAAATCCCCTGCTCCTTGTAAAGTTTTCCAGGCCTTAATAGCAGCCACAGCAATCTGAGCATATACTGCTGGATGGAAATTAAGCTGTGCCTGAACTCCCTCATAGGGTCCTGTTCCCATTAGCATATCCCTGTCTACTTGTGGGTTTCCTGCAGCTGCGTTACGCCTTGCAGTATCCGTTAAAAGTTCCTGCCAAGCTGTTTTCCACATGAGGTACTGTCCTCCTGATAATGTGGCTCTAGCTAAATTAGTCCAATCCAGAGGCAACAAATTTAGAGACATCATTGTTTCCACCAAAGACACCGTAAAGGCTGATTGAGGCCCGTAAGTACTTACAGCCTCTTTTAATTGTTTTACCATCTTGAAATCTAAAGGCTGGTGATAGCGTTGTTGCTGTGCATCCTCAAACACAGGATAAATGGTAGATGTTAAAGAAGCCCATCCTTGATGTCTATTATAAGGCTCCTTTTTTATTGACTCCATTTGCGGTGCGCTAGGCGTTAAAGGCACTAGAGGGCGCTCAGAGTGCACACATCGCATTGTTAGCTCCCCAAATGTCTTTTCTAGTTCCTCCCCTGAAAGTTCTTTTTCTGAATCCTCCCCGTCTGAGCTACACTTCCCTTCTGAGTGATGAGAACAAGACCGCTCCTCTTTAATCTCCTCTAAGACCTGACTTCCCTCTTCTAACGGCCCTCTTAAGTTTCGTTTTTCTTTATGCTGCAAACAAGATTTAATCAAAGACCAAATGGCTAAAGTTCCCACAGGGAGCGACCTTTGTTCGTCTGCCCTGCGCAGATCTTCTCCCAAATGCTCCCATTGAGGGATATTTAACAATCCTTCATCCAAAAACCACGGAGAAACCTTTTCTATTGTATCAAGAAACGTTCGTGCTGTTTTCGCCTTCAACGGGGTTCCGTGATTTTTTAGCAGCTCTCTGAGAGGCTGTTGCATTCTAATCTTGGACAGTTCTGTTCCCATGGCTAAATTCTATTACACTGAGAAACAATCCAAACACACGAACAACCCACACAAACAGGACAACAATAACACACACTAGACACACCTTTTGGTACCACTGCATAGATTTGCCTTTTAATCACTTCAGCTTGTCGCAATACTGCGAATGTCGAGACTGTCTCACTCTCTTATCCTCGGACTCTTTATGTCTTGAATTGAAAAACTTACTCTCGGACTATTTACGTCTTGAATGAAAACTTACTCTCGGACTATTTACGTCTTGAATGAAAACTTACTCTCGGACTATTTACGTCTTGAATGAAAACTTACTCTCGGACTATTTACGTCTTGAATGAAAACTTACTCTCGGACTATTTACGTCTTGAATGAAAGAAAAAAAGAAAAAAAATCTTACTCTTTATTTTTTCCTCGGGTTCCCGGGTCTCTCGGCACCACTTTTAGCTCTCCCCTGATCGCGCTCCCCGCTGATCGCGCTCCCCGCCCGCAGAGAGACGCAGCACCTGGTTCTTTTCAGCTCTTTATTCGCGCGCACTCCCTTCCTCTTTGTTCTTTCTTTGTTCTCCTCTGTTCGAGGAACTTACACTCCAATATATACATTTCCGTAACCAATCAGCATTTGAGCACGAGGGGAGAGCATGAACAGATACGGGCAGTAAATGCAGACATGCAGTGATCATGCACTGTCCACGAGGGAATTTAACCAATCCCTGGAACTTCCCCAAAATGATGTCAATTGTCCGCACAAAATCCAGCCACGCTGGCAGCCTGCCAAGCGCCATCTTAGCCTCACCACACCTAGGGCCAGGGGTCTCGGACACCCCGACACAACATCTCTAGTAATAAGAGAAATGCAAATCAAAACCACCATAAGATTCCATCTCACCCCAATTAGAATGGCGATTGTGAAGAATACAAGCAACAACAGGTGTTGGCGAGGATGTGGGGAGAAAGGTACACTCATACATTGCTGGTAGGGCTGCAAATTAGTGCAGCCACTCTGGAAAGCAGTGTGGAGACGCCTTAGAAACCTTGGAATGGAACCACCATTTGACCCAGCTATCCCACTCCTTGGCCTATACCCAAAGGACTTAAAATCAGCATATTACAGAGACACAGCCACATCAATGTTCATAGCTGCTCAGTTCACAATAGCCAGATTGTGGAACCAACCTAGATGTCCTTCAATTGATGAATGGATAAAGAAACTGTGGTGTATATATACAATGAATATTACTCCGCCATAAAGAATGATAAAATTATGGCATTTGCAGGCAAATGGATGAAACTGGAGAATATCATGCGAACTGAGATAAGCCAATCTCAAAAAACCAAAGGACTAATGATATCGCTAATAAGTGGATGATGACACATAATGGGGGGTGGGAGGTGTTAGTGTTAGGGTTAGAGTTAGGGTTAGGGAGGGGGGCAAGAATGGAGGAAGGAAGGACTGTATAGAGGGAAAAGAGGGGTGGGAGGGGTGAGGGGAAGGGAAAAAATTAACAGAATGAATCAAACAACATTACCCTATGTAAATTTATGATTACACAAATGCCTTTACGCCATGCACAAATAGAGAAACAACATGTATCCCATTTGTTTACAATAAAAAAAAGAGGCTATGCATAAAGAAAAAAGAAATAATAAGTGGAATGAATAGAAGCTAAAAAGTTTTTTCTCAGCAAAGGAAACAATCAATAACAAGAATAGAAAGCCTACAGAATGCACTTCAGATAGAGCACTAATCTCCAGAATTTAAAAAGAACTACAAAATGTAACACCAAAAAACCCCAAATAACCAAAGTAGCAAATGGTCTAAGAAACTCAGCACACACTTCATAGAAGTGTTCAATATCTCTATTAATTAGAGAAATGCAAATCAAAACTACTCTACCATGTCATCTCACTCCAGTCAGAATGGCAATGATTAAGAATACAAGCAACAATATGTGTTGGCAAGGATGTGGGGGAAAAGGTACACTCTTACATTGTTGGTGTGAGTGAAAATTAATGCAACAGCTCTGGAAGGCAGCCTGGAGATTCCTCAGAAATCTTGAAATGGAACCACCATTCAACCAAGATATCCCACTTCTCAGTCTATACCTAAAGGACTTATAATCAGCATACTACAGTGATGAAGGTATATCAATGTTTATAGCACCTTAATTCACAATAACTAAATTGTTGAACAGACCTAGATGTTCTTCAATAGATGACTGGATACAGAAACTATGATATATATAATGTCGTATACGTAATGGAATATTACTCAGTCTTAAATAAGAATAAAATATAGCATTTACAGGTAAATGGATGGAGTTGGCGAATATCATGCTAAATGTGATAAGCTAATCCCCAAAAAACAAAGACCAAATGTTTTCTCTGATAAGTGGATGCTCATACATCACATGGAGATGGGGAGGGCGAAGGGAAGAATGGAGGAACTTTGGATTGGGCAGAGGGGAATGAGGGAGGGGAGGGGACAGGGAGGTGGGAAAGAAGGTGGAATGAGACAGATATCTTTACCTGATGTACATGTGTGATTTATTGCACAGATGGTGTGACTCTACATCCTGTACAGCCAGGGAAATGAAAAGTTGTACTCCATTTGTGTATAGTGAATTGAAATTTATGCTGCTGTCATGTATAACTAAATAGAACAAATTTTAAAAAAAGAATACAAGCAGCAATGAATGTTGGCAATGATGTGGGGGAAAAGGTTCAGTCACACATTGCTGATGGGACTGCAAATTGATGCAGCCACTCTGGAACTAAATATGGAGTTTCCTCAGAAAACTTGGAATGGAACCATGTTTTGACTCAGTCATCCCACTCCTAGGTTTATACACAAAAGACTTAAAAATCAGCATACTACAGTGACACAGCCACATCAATATGTATAGCTGCTCAATTCACAATAGCTAAGCTATGGAATCAACCTAGGTGTCCTTCAATACATGAATGGATAAAGAAAATATGACATATATACACAATGGAATATTACTCAGTCATAAAGAAGAATGAAATTATGGCATTTGCCAATAAATGGATGGAACTGGAGACTATCATGTTAAGTGAAAGAAGCCAATTCAGGAAACCAAAGGTCAAATGTTCTCTATGATATATGGATGCTAAATTTCAATAATGAGGGCAAGGGTGCAGTGAAGAACAAAAGTTCTATGGATTAGACAAAGGGGAATGAAGGAAAGGGGGAGATGGAAATAAGAAAGATAGAATCAATCAAACATAACTTTCAAATGTTCATACATGAACACACAAGCAGTGTAACTCCATATTTTTACAAACACAAAAATAGGAAGTTACTCTATGTGCATATATGATATTTCTAAATACATTATACTGTCATGTATAATTAAAAAGAACAAAAAATTTAAAAATAAAAGAAACAGAGTAGTTCTATTAATGTAACTTTAGAAGTACAGTTGTGTTAACCACACCAAAAGTAAGCAAATCAGGAGGTAGGAAAGGAAGGATTCTAGTCATAAATGCTTGAAAACTAACAAAAGAGACTGACTGTGACAATTCCCACCACTGAGGACTATCGCTATGACAACTCCCACCACAGCTTCACTATATAAAAATGACCAGTGGGGCTAAATTGCCCAGTATTCTTTCCAAATATCATAAATAACTAATGTGAGCAAATAGGGTAAGGTCTTCAATCAGGTCAATATAAGAAAAGAATGCCTCCTTGCAACTCAGCATATAAGACAATAATTCTCAGAGATCTGGGTCTTGAGTGCCTCTCTCGTGGTTGGTCCAGTCTGCTCTACCTAATGGAGTGCTACTTCCATCTTCACCTCCAATAAATCTTCACACTGCCTCTTTTTTTATGAATGTCTTGATCAATTCTTTTTTTGGAACACCAAGGACCTGGACCCCATCTGGAAACCCTGATGATAACAGTTTGTTCTTTCTCTATCTTGTGAGGCATAATGTTAGGGTTCTTTCTTGGGAGAGCTCTCTCTCTCTCTCTCTCTCTCTCTCTCTCTCTCTCTCTCTCTCTCTCTCTCTCCAATGCTGGGGATTGAATCCAGGGCTTTTTGCATACTAAGCAAGCATTCTACTAATCAAGCTATAACCCCAACTCTACTCTCTCTTTTTTGATACAAGCATTTATTACTATAAACTTCCCTGTTAGTATTGCTTTTGCTGTGTTCTGTTCATTTTGTGGTGCTGGTTTGCAGTTTACATTGTTTAAGGGTATTTAGAAAGTTCTCTTCTTATTTCTTTTTGATCTACTTTTTGTGAAGGAGAATGATGTTTAATTTCCACATATTTGTGAAATTTCTGAAGTTCTTGCTATTATTGATTTGCTGATTTGTCTTGGAGTCTAACATATAGTCTATCCTGGAGCATGTTTCGTGAGTATTTGATTGTTGGCAGTTTGACTGCAGTTCTTGTGATGATCTTGTCTGGGGTGAATCTTACTGGAGATCTTAAACATTTCTATGCCTGGAAATTTAAATCCTTCCCCAATTTAGAAAGTTTTGCTTTTTCTCTTTCTTTTTCTTCTTTCTTCTTCTCTCTCTCTCTCTCTCTCTCTCTCTCTCTCTCTCTCTCTCTCTCTCTCTCTCTCTCTCCCTTTCATTTCTTTTCCTTTTTTTAAATTTATTTTTATTGTAAACAAATGGGATACATGTTGTTTCTCTTTGTACATGGAGTAGCAGCATACCATTTGCATATTCATACATTTACATAGTGTAATGATGTTTGAATCATTCTGTTATTTTTTCCTTCCCCCCACCTCTCCCACCTCTCTTTTCCCTCCATACAGTCCCTCCTTCCTCCATTCTTGCCCCCCTCACACCCCGCATTATGTGTCATCGTTGGCTTATCAGTGAGATCATTTGTCTTTTGGATTTTTGAGATTGGTTTATCTCACTTAACATGATATTCTCCAATTTCATCCATTTGCCTGCAAATGCCATAATTTTATTATTCTTTATAGCTGAGTAATATTCCATCATATTCCACAGTTTCTTTATCCATTCATCAATTGAAGGACATCTAGGTTGGTTCCACAGTCTGGCTATTGTGAATTGAGCAGCTATGAACATTGATGTGACTGTATCTCTGTAGTATGCTGATTTTAAGTCCTTTGGTTATAGACCGAGGATTGGGATAGCTGGGTCAAATGGTAGGTCCATTCCAAGTTTTCTAAGGAATCCCCATACTGCTTTCCAGAGTTGCTGCATTAATTTGCAGCCCCACCAGCAATGTATGAGTGTACATTTTTCCCCACATCTTTGCCAACACCTATTGTTACTTGTATTCTTGATAATCACCATTCTAATTGGGGTGAGATGGAATTTTAGTGTAGTATTCATTTGCATTTCTCTTATTACTAAAGATGGTGAACATTTTTTCATATGTTTGTTGATTGCTTCTAGATCTTCTTCTGTGAAGTGTCTGTTCATATCCTTAGCCCATTTGTTGATAGGATTATTTGTATTCTTCGTGTAGAGATGCAAGATGGCAAACTAGAGGGAGGCTGCATTCCTTGTTCTTCCATAACTCTGGTTTCAAGCAGAGGATATCTGTTTCTCAGTGAGGCAGTTTTTGCTGCTTATTGATCCCCTGGTGTTTACCCCATTTATCTGCTGTGATGACCTGCAGTTTGCCAGCATATCAACACCTTTTATGAGTGCAGAATGCTCACTGTCAGGTGTCTATCATCCACCATTTGCCTGCCTCTCCCCTGTCTTTCACCTACCTTACACCTATCCATCACCCAACACACAAGGTTAACCTCCCGATCATTGGACAACAGTCAGCAAACTGATCACCAACTGCCAGTGGACCACCACCTGCCTGCTGTTGCCTGGAAGTTCACTTTTACAGTACCTGCAGGTTTGATTACACGTGGCTGCCGCCATCTTGAGACAACAGCCAGGCCCAGTAGGACCACTGACTGGACTGACTGACTGAGGCTGTCTCCAGGATACCTCAGCCCAATTGATCACTCCCTGCCTCTGGTGCCCTCACATCCACTGACTGCTCCCTGCCGCCAGGATCCCCAGACCAACTGACTGCACTCTATCACTGGGACTCCAGACCGACTGATTGCATCCAGCCTCCAGGATCCCACAAACACACCAAACACACCAGACCTCCAGGACCCCTGCTGGACCAACTGCATCCCGTCTCCAGGACCTCCAGCTGACCATGTCTACCCCTGAGCTGCAGCTCCCCATTTGCCAACACATTTTGAACCAGAGCGGCCATCTTGGATTATCCTGGAAGACATAGCTTCGAACTTTGGGTGGGGCAAATCACATCCTGTGTGCGACACCTGCTGGAGCCTTGAAGCTCATTGTCAGGTATCTCTCATACATCAGGCTACTGAAGTCAGGGAGGTTTCATTACTATATGATGGTTATACAGATTTTCTTTTTTATCCTTTTTAAAAAATTTGTTTTTATGTCTTTACTTCTCTTGCTCTCTTTTCCTTTTGTTTACCTGTTCCCTCAGAATCTTTCTCCCTTTTTTGCATGTTAACATCTGATTTCTTTTGATTACACTCTCACCATGTCTATTTTCTAGGACTTCTGTATATTCTTTTCTTATCCCACTAACAGCCACATTCTACATGCCTCTGCATCCTCTTTGTCCTCCATTAGAAACTGCAGACCTTATTGCAAACCTGTTTGTTTTACCAAATATAATATTTGAACTCATTTTGTTTACTATGACAATTTTGTTATTGTCCCCATAGGGGCTATTTGGTCTAGGATACATAGTGTCTGATTTGGGCATTGCTAATATTGATCTCCCCTTAAAGAAAGGGTTTTGGAAACCTATAGGGCCACTATAAGGCTACAGGGGGAAATCTTCAATACCGCACATCTGCACTCCTAGAGGGGAAGATACATGAACAACATGAAAAAACAAGGGAAGAAAATGATTCAAACAAATCTAGACTCTATATTAATAGAATCCAATGACAATATGTTAGAAGAAATGTCACAAAAGGACTTCAGATTATTTATGATTAAGATGATTCGTGAAGCAAAGGATGAGATAAGAGAGCAAATGCAGGCAATGAATGATAATACCAATGAACTGAAAGAACACCTGCAGGAAGCAAAAGATCATATCAACAAAGAGATAGAGATTCTCAAATAACAAAAAAAAAATCCTTGAAATGAAGGAGACAATAAATCAAATAAACTCAATGGAAAGCATCACCAAAAGACTAGACCACTTGGAAGACAGAACCTTGGACAATGAAGACAAAATATTTAATCTTGAAAGTAAAGTTGCACAAACAGAGAAGATGGTAAGAAATCATGAACAGAATCTCCAAGAACTATGGGACATCATGAAAAAAACAAATTTAAGAATTATAGGGATTGAGGAAGGCACAGAGATACAAACCAAAGGAATGAACAACCTATTCAATGAAATAATAGCAGAAAATTTCCCAAACCTGAAGAATGAAATGGAAAATCAAATACAAGAGACTTAGAGAACACCAAATGCACAGAATCATAACAGATCCACACCATGGCACATTATAATGAAAATGCCTAACATTCAAAATAAAGATAGGATCTTAAAGGCCGTGAGAGAAAAGCATCAGATTACATATAGGGGGAGACCAATATGGATAGCAGCCTACTTCTCAACCCAGACTCTAAAAGCTACAAGGGCCTGGAACAACATATTTCAAGCTCTGAAAGAACATGGTTGCCAACCAAGAACCCTATACCCAGCAAAACTAACCTTCAGATTTGAAGATGAAATAAAATCCTTCCATGATAAACAAAAGTTAAAAGAATCTACAAATGGAAAGCCTGCACTACAGAATGTTCTCAACAAAATATTCCATGAGGAGGAAATTCAAAACAACAATGTAGGTCAGCAAAGGGAGGAACTACCTTAGAGAAAAACCACTCAAAGGAGAAACCAAGCCAAATTAAAAACCAAAAATAAGCCAAATGACTGGGAATACAAATCATATCTCAATAATAACCCTGATCATTAATGGCCTAAACTCATCAATCAAAAGACATAGACTGGCAGAATGGATTAAAAAGAAAGACACAACAATATGCTGCCTGCAAGAGACTCATCTCATAGAAAAAGACATCCACAGACTAAAGGTGAAAGGATGGGAAAAAACATACCACGCACATGGACTCAGGAAAAGAGCAGGGGTTTCCATCCTTATATCCGATAAAGTGGTCTTCAAACCAAAGTTAGTCAAAAGGGATAAAGAAGGATATTTCATACTGCTTAAGGGAACCATAAATCAGGAAGACATAATGATAGTAAATATTTATGCCCTAAACAATGGTGCATCCCTGAACATCAAACAAATCCTTCTCAATTTCAGGAATCACATAGATCACAACACAATAATTCTGGGTAACTTTAATGCACCGCTGACAACACTAGATAGATCTTCCAAACAAAAACCAACCAAAGAAACCATAGCACTCAATAACACAATCAATAACCTAGACTTAAAGGACATATATAGAATATTCCATCCATCAATGAGCAGATTCACTTTCTTCTCAGGAGCACATGGAACCTTCTTGAAAATAGACCATATGTTATGCCACAAATCAGCCCTTAGGAAATGCAAAAAAATAGAGATACTGCCTTGTGTTCTATCAGATCATAGTGGACTGAGAGTAGAAATCAATGACAAAATAAAAAACAGAAATGACTCCAACATCTGGAGACTAAATAATATGCTATTGAATGAAACATGGATAACAAAAAACATCAGGGAGGAGATTAAGAAATTCTTAGAGGTCAATGAGAACGATGATACAACATATCAAAATCTCTGGGACACTATGAAAGTGGTACTAAGAGGAAAATTCATTGCATGGAGCACATTCCAGAAAAAAAATGAAAAGTCAACAACTAAATGACCTAACATTGAAGCTAAAGCCCTAGAAAAAGAATAGAATAATAGCAAAAGTAGTAGAAGACAGGAAAAATTAAAATCAGAGCTGATATCAATGAAATTGAAACAAAAGAAACTATTCAAAAATTTGACACTACAAAAAGTTGGTTCTTTGAGAAAAATAAACAAAATAGACAAACCCTTAGCCACACTAACAAAGAGAAGGAGAGAGAAGACTCAAATCACTAAAATACATGATGCAAAAGGAAATATCACGACAGACACCACTGAGATACAGAACATAATGAGAAACTACTTGGAAAAATCTGTATTCCAACAAAATAGAAACTACCAAAGACATTGACAAATTTCTAAGACATATGCTCCTCCCAAACTGATACAGGAGGACATACCCAATTTAAACAGATCAATATCAAGCAATGAAATAGAAGAAGCCATTAAAAATCTATCATCCAAGAAAAGCCCAGGACCAGATGGATTCTCAGCCAAGTTCTACAAGACCTTCAAAGAAGAACTCATTCCAATACTTCTCAAAGTATTCCAGGAAATAGAAAAGGAGGGTATCCTACTGAACTCATTCTATGAAGCTAATATCACCCTCATACCCAAACCAGGAAAAGATACATCAGTGAAAGAAAATTTTAGACCAATATCCTTGATGAATATAGATGCAAAGATCCTTAACAAAATATTGGCAAACTGTATCCAAAAACATATTAAGAAAATAATGCACCACGATCAAGTGGGGTTCATCCCTGCAATGCAAGGATGGTTCAGCATTCGTAAATCAATAAATGTAATCCATCATGTCAATAGAGTTAAGAATAAGAGTCATATGTGCGGGGTCATCCGGAATTCCATCCAGTGCTTGACAAAGATCCTCTGGAGGATGATTGCAAAGGCTCATCCTAAAAGGAATTGCCGGATGTTTTGCTCCGAAGCATGGTGTTTTCTCTGCTGTGTTTCTCTGATAATATATTACTCATTTCAGTCTGAATGGATTGCTTAAGGGGATGAAGGGAATACAACAAAAATTCCAGAAAATATTACCTACAATCTGAAAAACAATGGGTCTTTACCACTAACAAAATTAAAAATAATTTTGCAACCGTGCAATGAGTCCCTGAAAGCCTCTGGAGAAAATAGTTGTAGATTTGCCTTTGTCTCCAACAGGCTGGTTAAATTTTAACAATGGTTTTGTTTATGTGTAGGGGTGAGGTAAGAGAATAAGGTTCCACAACATTCCTTTCTTCCTACAAAGAATATGTCACCCCTATAATAAATGTTGGCACACAATATCCATTGGCACCGCTGCCCTCCTGTAACCCTTAACTCAGCAATTTAGATATTAACCAGAGGGACCTAATAGAAATGGTCACATGAGATTACTTGTCTATCACTTTAACTGTGAGAATAATAAGAATAGTCTTAGGTCACATAGAGTTTAGATATTAAGGAAATAAACATTGTATTAGCTCATCAATGTAGTTAGATATTCTTAAAACAATTGTGATTAGGTAAGGATGATCTGTAAGGTTGTTGTTTTCTGCCTATGCTTTGGAAACTTCTTTAATATTAACCACAAGACTGCCATTATAGCCTGCAGAAAAATGTATATAAACCCAGCCTTCCCCAGAATAAAGTGGGATTGATTGCACCAGAACTACAGTCTGTGTCTTTCATTCTCCATCCATCGCCGACGCTGTCTCCCCACGCCCCGTTTACCGGTGTGGAACCCATGGACTCCTGCTAGGGCTCGACCCCGGCACATATGGTTATTTCAGTTGATGCAGAAAAAGCGTTCTACAAAATACAACACCCCTTCATGCTCAAAACACTAGAAAAATAGGGATAGTAGGAATATTCCTGAGCATTGTAAAGGCTATTTATGCTAAGCCCATGGTCAACATCATTCTTAATGGAGAAAAACTGAAAGCATTCCCTTTAAAAATGGGAACAAGACAGGGATGTATTCTTTCACCACTTCTATTCAACATTGTCCTCGAAACTCTAGCCAGAGCAATTAGATAGTCCAAAGAAATTAAATAGATACGAATAGGAAAAGAGGAACTTAAGGTGTCACTATTTGCAAATGACAGGATTGTATATTTAGAGGATCCCAAAACCCCCTCCAGAAAACTTCTAGACCTCATCAATGAGTTCGGCAAAATAGCAGGCTATAAAATCAACATGCATAAATCTAAAGCATTTTTATACACAAGTGTCGAAACAGCTGAAAGGGAAGTGAGAAAAACAACCCCATTTGCAATAGCCTCAAAAAAATAAAATACTTGGGAATCAATCTAACCAAAGAGGTAAAAGATGTCTACAATGAAAACTACAAAACATTGAAGAAAGAAATTAAGGAAGACCTTAGAAGATGGAAAGATCTCCCATGTTCTTGGATAGGAAGAACTAATATTGTCAAAATGGCCATACTACCAAAAGTGCTATACAGATTCAATGCAATTCCAATTAAAATCCCAATGATGTACCTTACAGAAATAGAGCAAGCAATCATGAAATTCATCTGGAAGAATAAGAAACCCAGAATAGCTAAAGCAATCCTTAGCAGGAAGAATGAAACAGGGGGTATCGCAATACCAGAACTTCAACTATTCTACAAAGCAATAGTAACAAAAACAGCATGGTATTGGCAACAAAATAGACAGGTAGATCAATGATACAGAATAGAGGACACGGACACAAACCCAAATAATTACAATTTTCTAATACTAGACAAAGCTGCCAAAAATATGCAATGGAGAAAAGATAGCCTCTTCAACAAATGGTGCCGGGAAAACTGGAAATCCATATGCAACAGAATGAAACTAAACCCCTGTCTCTCACCCTGCACAAAAATCAACCTACAATGGATCAAGAACATTGAAATCAGACCAGAGACCCTGCATCTTACTGAAGAAAAAGTAGGTCCAAATCTTCATCTTGTTGACTTAGGATCAGACTTCCTTAACAGGACTCCCATAGCACGAGAAATAAAAGCAAGAATCAACAACTGGGATAGATTCAAACTAAATAGTTTTCTGTCAGCAAAGAAAATTATTGGCAATGTGAAGAGAGAGCCTATAGAGTGGGAGAATATCTTTGCCACTCATACTTCAGATAGAGCAGTAATTTCCTTTTCCTTTTTTCCTTTCTCTGGTAATGGGGACTAAACTCGGGGTTTCGTGTGTTTCTGGAACGTCCCCTAACACTGAGCTATACACCACCCTCTTAAAAATTTTTAAAACTTTCTTGCAGGGTCTCACCTAATTGCCCAGGCTGCCATCAAACGTATCTTCCCACAGTCTTCTTAGTTGCTGGGCTTACAGGCATGTGCCACCAAGCCTGAACTTGCTATTATTTCTTTTTTTTTTTTCCTTTTAAAAAATATATTAATATATTATAGTTACACATGACAGTGGGGTTAATTTTGACCTCTTTATACAGGTTTGTATTATAATTTTCTCCATTTTAATCCCCAGAAACTCTTATTTTCCTCTCTTTGTCCCTGGCCGTGCTCCCTTTTCTCTAGTTTACTAGTCTTCTAATTATTTATTTTTTTAATTGGATCTTTATAGATATACATTAATGTAGAGTATAATGTGATACATTCAGACATACACATGGCATAATTTGGTCATTTGAAATTTGGTCATTCTGAAATTCTTCCCTTTCCTATACCTCCTCTCTCCCCTCAATCTCCTTCCTTGCTATACTCTTCTCACTTCTATGTTCATGGGATTCCCCATTTTTAAAAAATCCCTTATTTCTAGTTATGAGAGAAAACATTCACCCTTTGACTTTCTGTGTCTGACTTATTTTACTTAGTGTGATTCTAATTCCATTCATTTATCTGAATAACACAATGTTATTATTCTTTCTGGCAGAGTGAAGCTCCATTGTGTGTACAGCACATTGTCTTTAATGGATCATCTCATTGGCAAGTGGATTTGTTCTGTAATGTGACTATTGAGAGATGAGCTTACCTCCTTCCAATTTTTTAGAGAATGAGCTTTAAAATTTCCACAATTGAGCATGACATTTGCTGTGAGCTTTTAATTCATACTTTTATGACATCAATGTAAATCCCTGTGTGTGTAATTTGTAGTGAGTTTTTTTTTTAATCAAGAAGGGCTCTTGCACTTTGTAAAATAATTTTTCTATGATTTTCTATGAGATAATCATGTTATTTTGTTATTTATATTGTGATACACCACATTCTTTTTTATTTTTATTGGTTCTTTTTAGCTATCATGGCAGGAGGATTCATGTTGCCATAATTATAAAAGCAGAGGTATAATTTGTTTTAATTCAGTCCCCAGTACTTCTCCTTTCCCTCACCTCCTCCCTCCCTGTGTTCCCTTTCTTCTTAGCTACTGCTTTTTCAGTCATTATGTTTTTTTAGTGTCCTGTGGATGTACATGATGGTAAGATTCACTGAGGTATATTCAAATATATAAATAGAAAAATTACATCAGATTCATTCCACTGACATTCCCTATCCTTCCATATATCCTTTCTCTCCATTATCTTTTGTTTACTTCACTGATCTTTCTTTTATTCTTTTTTGTTTTTGCCCCACTTATTTTGGATTAGTTTCCACATACCAGAGGCCCTTGTTTTTGGGGGACTGGCTTACTTTACTTAACATGATATTCTCCCATTCCATTCATTTATCAGCAAATATCATGAGTTCATTACTCTTTATGGCTGAGTGATATTCCATTTGGGCTATATACCAGATTTTCATTACCATTCACTCATTGATGGACACCTAGGTTGATTCCATATCTTTCCTATTGTGAATGGAGATTATATACACATTGATGTGGCTATGTCAGTGTAGTAGGCTAATTTTAAGTCCTTTAAGTATAGACAAAATGTATGATAACTGGGTCAAATGGTGGTTTCATTCCAAATTTTCTAAGGAATCTCTGTAATACTTTCCAGAGTGGTTGCTGCAATTTGCAGTCCCACCAGCAATGTGCAAGTGTACCTTTCTCTTCACTCTTTGCCAAAATTTATTATTACTTGTATTCTTGATCATTGTCATTCTGAATAGAATGAGGTGGATTCTCATTGTAGTTTTAATTTGCAATTTTCTAATTACTAGAGATATTGAACATTTTTTCATATATTTGTTGATCATTCATATTTCTTCTGTGAAGAGTTTGTTTGTTTCCTTTGCCCATTTATTGATTGGGTTGTTTGATTTTTGGTGTTGTTTTTTTCAAATTCTTTATATATTCTGGAATATATAATGCTCTATCTAAGGTAAGTGGGTAAAGATTTTCTTCCATTCTGTAGACTTTCTCTTCATATTGTTAATTATTTCCTTTGAGGTGATGAAGCTTTTTAGTTTTTTATCATACCATTTATTGGTTCCTGATTTTTGAGGGCCTTGGTTCCTAAGCTGACATGTTGGAGAGTAGGGCCTAATTTTTCTTCTAATAGGTGGAGGGTATCTGGTATTATGCCTAGGTCCTTGATACACTTTGAGTTGAATTTTGCGCAGGTTGAGAAAGAGGGGTTCAATTTCATTTTGCTATATATGGATTTCCAGTATTCCTAGTACCAGAGTTGAATTTGCTACCTTTTCCAATGCACATTTATAGCATGTTTTTTCCAGATATGAGATAACTGTAATTTTGTGAGTGTGTCTTTGCATCTTCTATTCTGTTCCATGGGTCTTCATGTTTTTTTCTGATGCCAATACCATGCTCTTTTTGGTACTATAGCTCTGTAGTATAATTTATGGTCTGATATTGTGATGCCTCCTTTATCATTTTTCTCACTATGGATTGCTCTGGCTATTCTGGGCCTCTCATTTTTCCAAATGGATTACATGAATGTTTTTGTATTTTTATGAAGAACATAATTGGGATTTTTCTAGGCATTCCATTAAATCTTTATAGCACTTTACTAGTATGGCCATTTTGACAATATAAATTTCATCTATTCAATAATCTAAGAGGTCTTTCCATTTTCTGAAGTCTTTAATACCGTTTTTACTGTTCTCTAGTTTTCATTGTAGAGGTCTTTTACCTGTCTTCTTAGATTGATCTCAAAGGCTAATGTGAAGGGGATAGTTGTATCGATTTCTCCTTCAACTTGTATGTCATTGGTATACAAGAATGCAATTAATTTATTTGTATTGATTTTATATCCTGCTAGTTTTCTGAATTAATTTATGAGTTATTGAAGCTTTTTAGTAGTTTCTTGGATCTTCTAAATACAAGATCATATCTTTGGCAAATAGGGATAATTTGAGTTTTTTTTCTTATTCATATCTCCTTATTTTTTTCTTTTGTCTATTATCTCTGGCCACAGTTTCAAGAACTATGTTGAATAGGAGTAGTTAAAGAATGCATCCCTATCTTGTTACAATTTTTAGAGGGAATGCTTCCAATTTTTTACCTTTAGAATGATGTAGGCCTTGGATTTAGCATCATTAGGTTTTACAGTGTTGAGGTATGTTTGTACTATGCCTAGTTTTGCTAGTGTTTTAAACATGATGGATGCTGTGTTTGGTCCATTGTTTTTTTCTGCATCTGTTGAGATAATCATGTGTATCTCATCTTTAAGGTTATTGATGTGGTGAATTACAATTATTGATATCCATATGTTGCATTAACCTTGCTTCCTTGAGATGAACTCCACTTGATAATGGTGTACTACATTTTAAATATTTTTTTGTATATGATCTGCCAATATTGTATTAAGAATGTTTACATCTATGTTCATCATGATAATGGTCTGAGGTTTTCTTTTGTTGATGTGCTCATTCTGTTTTGGTATCAGGGTGATATTAGCATTATAGAATATGTTTGATAGGGTTCCCTGCTTTTCTATTTCATGGAATAAATTGAGGGGTATTGGTGTAAGTTTTCCTTTGAAAGTGTGGTGTAACTCAGTGAGAATTCTTCTGGTATGGAACTTTTCTTTGTTGGTAGACTTCTGACAGTATCTTCAATTTCAGTGCTTGAAATTGATGTTTTAATTTTATATTTCTCCTGATTCAATTTGGGTAGATCATATGTCTCTAGAAATCTGTTGATGTCTTCAAGACATTCTATCTTATTAGAGCATAAGTTTTGGAATTATTTTCTATTATCTTCTTCATTTCAGTTGTGTGCACTTTGATATCTCCTTTTTTACCTTGAATTTTAGTAATTTGAGTTTATTCTCACTTTCTCTTTGCTAACATGACTAATGGTTTATCAATTTTATTCATTCTTTCAAAGAAACAACTTTTGTTTCATGGATTTTTAAAAATTGTTTTCTTTTTTAGAATTATAAATAAATCTTTTTAAAAATTATTTTATTTGTTCTCATTAGTTCTACATGACAGTAGAATGTATTTATACATTTTCATTGATCATACATAAATGGAATATAATTTCTCATTTTTCAATTGTTCAATTTCATTGACTTCAGCTCTGATATTAATTATATCCTGTCTTCTGCTTTTGGGCTTGATTTTTTTATTTTTACTAGAGCTTTGAGATGTTATTTGGGGTTATTTATTTGTGGACTTTCTATTCTTTTAATGAATGAGGTCAGTGTAATGAACTTTCCCCTTAGCACTGTCTTCATAGGGTCCCAGCCCAGAGATTTTGATATGTTTTGTCATTATTCTCTTTACCTCTAAGTATTTTTATTTCATCCCTGATTTCTTCAGCTATCCATTGGTCACTCAATAGCACATTGTTTAGTCTCAAATTGTTAAAGTTGCTCCTATTTTTAATTTTATCATTGATTTCTAATACTCCATTATGATGTGATAGAATTCTAGGTATATTTTCTCTATTTTGTTGTATTTGCTAAGATTTGATTTGTGGACCGAGATATAGTCCATATTAGAACAGGATCTGTGTGCTCCTTAGAAGAAAGTGTATTAAGTCATTGATGGATGAAATAGTCTACATATGTCTGTTAAGTCTAAATTATCCATTGCACATTTTAGTTCTGTAGCTTATTTAGTTTTTGCTTAGAGGATGTATCCAGTGGTGATAGAGGTGTGTTAAATTCATCAGTATTATTGTGTTATGTTCTATTTGAATCTTGAAATCAAAAAGGATTGGTATGATGAGTAGATGCTTCATTTTTGGGGGCATTAATATTTAAGATTTCATGCTTTCTTGATGTATAATTCTTTTAAGTAGTATGAAATGATTGTCTTTGTCCCTTCTGATTAATTTTGACTTGAAGTCCACTGTATGAGTTATGAGGAAGAAACCCCATTTGTTTATGAGATCCATGTTAATGATATTTTTTCTCATCCTTTCACCTTCAATCCATGGATGTCTTTGCTTATGAGGTGAATCTCTTGGAGACAGCCTATTGTTGGATGTTATTTTTCAATCCAGTCTTCTTGTCTATGTCTTTTGATTGATGAGTTTAGGAGTTTTACATTCAATGTTATTAGTGATAAATGATTTTCATTCCCTAATATTTTATTTCTGCTTTTTAATTTGAATTAGTTTCTCCTTTGATAGACTATTCTTCTAGTGTAATTCCTTTCTTTTCTGGATTTCACATTTATTTTTCATTTCTTCTTCATGAAATATCTTATTGAGTATGTTTTATAGTGTAGACTTTCTAGTTGTGAATTCTTTTACCTTTTACCTATCATGAAAACTTTTATTTCTTTGTCAATTCTGAAGCTTAATTTTGCTTTGCTTTGCTTTGCTTGGCTGGTGTCCATTTTCTTTCAGGGCATATTGCATATTATTCCAAGTCCTCCTAGTTTTAAGGGTCTGTGTTGAGATATCATCTGTGAGGGATTGGTTTCCCTTTAAATATGACCCTTCATTTCCCTCTGGAAGCCTTTAAATATATACTTATTCTGTATGTTGGCCATTTTCATAATAATGAGTTCTGATGTGGATCTGTTGTAATTTTTTATATTCAGGTCCTGTATGCCTCATGTATTTGATTTTCCATTTCATTCTTTAGGTTTGGGAAATTTTCAGTCATTATTTTATTGAAAAAAATTGCATTCCTTTTGTTTGTTTCTCCAAAACTTCATCTATCCTGATAAATCTTAAATTTGGTCTTTCCCAGTTATCCTATATTTCCTTGAATTTCTGTTCATGGTCTCTTAATATCTTTTCTCCACAGTTAACTTTATTTTCAAGAATATATATTTTTTTCTTCATTGCCTGAAACTCAATCTTCCAAGTGATCTCTTTGTTGGGGATGCAATCCTATTTGATTTCTAAATAGGTTTTTGATTTCTTTATTTTGAAGATTTCTTCATTTTTTCAGAATGTCTCTCTTTATTGAATTTA
Source organism: Sciurus niger (assembly GCA_020740815.1). NCBI lineage: Eukaryota > Metazoa > Chordata > Mammalia > Rodentia > Sciuridae > Sciurus > Sciurus niger. The sequence continues at coordinate 180,030 of JAHUXG010015099.1, read as the reverse complement.
TATTTAACTTCCTGTATGTTCTCTCTGATTTCACTCCTTACATTGTTCTTTAACTCACATTTCAGTTTAACTAGGTACATTTTAATCTCCTTCTCTGACATTTCTTCCACTTTGGTGTTTATGGATTTCATTATTGGAGTATCTTGACTTGTTTGGCATGATTTTTTCCTTTGCTTTTTCATGTGTTTGTGTGTGTACTGATCTTTTTGTGCGTATGGGTCTGAGGCATTAGGGATTTTACCCTGTGAACTTATACTACATGTTTCCAGTACCTCACCATTTGTGGGGAGACAAATAACAAAAAACAATGCAAACGATGTATACCATTAGACAAAATAGTTCCTGCTACTATGTCTACAATGATAAGTATCACAATAAACAGAAATATGATATGTTCTTGCCCACAATAAAAATGGCAATTTTACAAAAGGATTTACAATATCAAATGGTGGAAAGGGGAGAACAGTTGTGACATAGAATGCAAGAAATTTTGAGGGAGGGGTAAAGAAGTTATAATTAAATAATGAAAGGAAGAGTGAAAGAGAGGAAAATAGAGATGGGTAGTTAGTACAAGAAAAGAGAGAAAATGAATCAAGGGAAACAGAGAAGTGAGAGAAAAATGTATACGTATATTAAAATATTAAAAAATAATAAAATTTAAATATACTAATCAAATGTCCTCATATTCAAAAACTGATCCACAAAAATAATTGGTTTCAAAAGTGATATAAATAAAAACATGTTATTATAAATTTGTATAAATATTTGTGAACCCTTATGGTCACAATGAAAGGTGCCCTGCTTTTCAGTTTTGGTCATGCCTCAGGTCATGCCTCCTGATAATGCTGGTTCCTTTAATTTCCTTATTCATCCACTTTGCTCATGGACAGACTACTCTGGCTTGTGCCTTGGGCTGTGGCAGTGGTTGTGGCCTTAGCATTGATTCATTATTTTATTATATCCAACCACCTTAGTCCCCAATTTGCTACAAAAACCCAGTATTAAATTCAAGTAAAGTTCTCCCCAACACAACTTTTTTGTGCTCGCCCACTCCCATGACCTGCATAGCCAAACCCTATAGACTGATGAGGGACATTGGGGGATTAAGGAAGATACACAAACATTAACAAAAAGAAAGCTGGGTCTAGCTGAGAAACTGACCTCTAATGGAGAAACAGGGACCAAGAACTAGCACAGCAGGTTTATTATATAGGCTTAACTATCAAAAGGATATTTCTGGGAAAGTTTCTGCCAAGCCATCAGACTGGAAGGTCACAGTACTTTCAAGACATTGTGGTTATCTTGTTATGCTCAGAATTCCCTATCTCCAGCAACTTGACTTCAAGGTCAAAACAGATATAGTTCCAGGTCTTTGCGAAGAACTTCCTCAGGCAGGACATTACCATAGCTCTTTGGAAACCTTGTACTGCACCTTGGCACAGACAGTTCCCAGGGCAAGTGCAACCACAGCTCCGACGCCGTGGTCCAAGTCATGACTCTCCACATCTATCCCTTTTTTAATTTTAAAGATAACCAATGTATGTCTGCTTTAAAGTGCTGGAATTTGGGTCAGATGAACTTGCTCCTTACTGCAAGATAATAACACAGAATTAAGAGCAAGAAATGAGCCCCAAGAGATACCATCCAGTATGTTTTAGTACGTTCCAAGGATTGAAACCATTCAGGTCACCTGACAGATTTTCTGCAAAACTGGTAGGAAATAACAAAACTGGTAGGGAATCTAGCTTACCTGAATAATTTGGAAGTAATTATGCAGTTGGAAAAGATCTAAACTAACAGTTTTACAACTTCAAATATATTCTTAATAGGTGCATTTTATCTTTTTTCAATCCCATTGGGAGGTATTGTATGGGACAGGTGTTACACACATAAACTGATAAGTGACAGGCCATTGCAATTGTTGTCTGACCTTAGATGTGATGTGATCACCCAAGTCCACTGGAGTAGCCTCTACAGCATTCAACTGAATTTCAAGCTAAGTGGTTGTTCCCATGAAAAGGTTGATGAGGACATGGCCTCTATTTAGGAATATAAATCTTTAAGGACATTAGTTACATTGTCAGAGTTATCAGGAATGCAAATATAAAAGTTATTTTTAATAATTTCACAGATACTACCAGAAGAATGTTGTTAAGATATTTAATGCCATCTGCTTTTTGTAAAATTCCTTTTTTATGGGTATATCTTGTGTGTTTGGTAGAGATTCCTTTATTTCTGACACTTAGGAATAGACAATCATACTAGTATACATGAATTAAATCTGCCTATGTAGGAGGTTAAGAAAAATTCTACGCCTTGAATTGACCAAAAGGGAAAGAAAATCTTGATAAGAACTTTGCCTTATTTATATTAATTTTTTCTCATTTCTAGCATTTTAATCTTTTATTTTATTCATTTATTCTTATGTAGTCTTGAGGATTGAACACAATGTCTCACACATACTAGGTAAGTACTCTACCACTGAGCCATAAACACAGCCCATTTCTAGCGTTTTTCAACCAGTGATTTTTCGTGGATCAGTATTTTGAGAACTAAGATGTGCAATTAGTATATTTGTTTTATTTTGCATTGCTTTTTTATTTTTAAATTTTTGTATTCTTACTTTATATATGCATCTTTTCTTTGTCTTGTCTGTTTCCATTGATTCACTTTCTCTCTTTACTTTGCTAATGGTTCATCTCTATTTTTCTCTCTTTCACTCTTCTTTTTATTGTTTTCTTCTATCTTCTTTCCTCCTCAATCAAAATTCTCACATTCTATATCACTTCTGTTCTGTTCCTTTCCACCATTATATTGTAAACTCTTTTGCAAACTTGCTGTATTTATTGTGGGCAATAACAGAAAATATCATTTATATTTATTGTGATAATTATCATTGTAGACATACTAGCAGGATATATTTGGTTTATTACTGTGTATGGTTTGCAGTTGTTATTATTTGTTTTCCTAAAAATCATGAGGCACTGGAAATCTTCAGGGATACTCTAAGTCCACAGGGTTGAAATGCTACTGCCTCAGACACAGACTGTAAGATGGGTAGGTACATAAACAACATAAAACTGCAAAGAAACAAATAACACCAAACAAACCAAGATGCTCCAAAAACAGAATCCATGGACAGAACATTGCAAGAAATGTCAGAGGAGTTTAGAATGTACATGGTTAAACTGACGTGAGAGGTAAAGGATAATGTAAGGAGTAACTTTAGAGAGAAAATAAAGGAAATGAAAGATCACTTCAATAAATAGAGATTCTGAGCAAACATGTAGAAATTCTTAAAAATGAAGGGATCAAAAACCAAATTAAAAATTCAATGGAAAGAATGACCAGCAGACTACATCACTTGGAAGGTTAAGTTTAAGACTGGGGAGACAAAATATATAATCTATAAAATATGATTGACTTTGGAGGAAAGATGTTAAGAGACATGAAAATACTGCAAAGAAACTTTTGTGTTTTATGGGATAACATAAAGAGACTAAATTTTAGAATTTTCAGGATAAATGAGGTATGGAATGTAAACCAAAAGAATGCACCATCTTTACAATGAAATAATATGAGAATATAATCCAAAAATAAGTAATGAAAAGGAAAATAAAATACAGAATACTTACAGGACCACAAATATACAAAATTTCAGCAGATCCACACCGAGACAATATTATGAAAATGTCTAACATACAGAATAGAAAAAAGAAATTTAAAGACTGCCAGAGGAAAATGACTGGTCACATTTAGAGGGAAACCAATTGGGAAATCAGTTGATTTTTCAACCCAGATGCTGAAAGTCAGGGGATACTAGAATAACATACCAACCTCTGAAAAATATGAATGCCAGTCAAGAATTATATACCCAGCAAAATTAAGCTTCAGAACTGACAAAGAAGTAAAAGATTTCCATGATAACAAAAGGTAAAAGAATTTAGAACTATAAAGCCAGTCCTACGAATCATAATCAGTATGATATTTCATTAAGAAGAAATGAAAAATAAAAGTGAAAAACAAATGGAGATACTACACCAGAGGAATAGTCAATCAACGTGGAAACAAATTAACATTAAATACTGGAAAAAGGTCAAAATGACAGGAAACAAAAATTATTTCTCAATAACATTATTGATTTAAAATGTCCTAAACTAATCAATCAAAAGACAGACTGGCAGATTGGATTGGAAAACAAACCCAATAATATGCTGTCTCCAAGGGAATCACTTTATAGGCAAAGACATTCACAGGATGAGGGTAAAAAAATGGAAAAAAAACCCATATAATTCACAAGGATCTCATAAACAAGAGAGGTTCCTATCCTCTCATATCTCATAATGTGGACACTAGTAAAAATTAATCTGAAGGGACAAAGAAGCTCATTTCATACTGCTTAAGGGAATTATACATCAACAAGCCAAAACAATCATAAATATATGTTCACCAAATAATGGAACATCTATGCACATCAAGCAAACCCTTCTCAATTTCAAGAATCAAATAGACCACAATAAAATATTACTGTGTGACTAGAACACACCTCTTTGATCACCAAGCAAATAATAAATAAATAAACTATAGAGCCAGGCACTGTGGTACATGCCTGTAATCCCACTGCCTTGACAGGCTGAGGGAGGAGGATTGCTAGTTCAAAGTCAGCCTCAGGAAATTAAGCAATAAGGGCCTCAGTGAGACCCTGTCTATAAATAAAATACAAAATAGAGCTGGGGATGTAGCTCAGTTTGTTGAATATCATTGAGTTCATTCTCGGCACCAAAAAAAAAAAATGTATACAACTAAAAGATTACAATCAAAATTTTAGACTTCGTGGAATTATATAGAACATTTTATCCAAAAATGATTGAATACATTTTCTTCTCAACAGCACATGGAATATTCTCTAAGACAGACTATATCTCAGTTCAAAAGCAAGTCTTAGTAAGTAAAATAAAAAATAGAGATAATATCTTGCATTCTACCACCTCATAATGCAATTAAATTAGATATCAATGATAAAATAAAAAAGTTGAAAGCTACTTTAACACCTGGAGACTAAACAATATAGTATTGGATGAACATGGATAGCAGAAGAAATAAGGGATGAAATTAAAAATAATTAGGGGCAAATGAGAATAATGACAAAACATATCAAAATCTCTGGGATACTCTGAAGGCAGAGTTAAGAGGAATGTTCACTGCATTGAGCAAATTCATCAAAAGAATAGAAAGTCAGCAAATAAAGAACCTAATATTACCTCTCAAAGGCCTATAAGAGCAACAAATCAACACCAAAAGCAGGAGAAGTCAGGAAATAATATCAGATGTGAAATCAATGAAATTGTAATAAAAATTGCAAAAAAAATCAATGAGGCAAAAGTTTGTTCCTTGAATAAAAAAATAAATTTGATAAACCCTGAGCCAAGTTAACAATGAGAAAGAGAGGGAGAGGGAGAGGCAGAGAGAGAGAGAGAGACAGAGAGAGAGAGAGAGAGAGAGAGAGAGAGAGAGAGAGAGTGTTCAGGTTTGCAGGAAGAAAAAATCTCACAAGAAAGAAAAAACTTGAATGTAGGAAAATCTCTTTTCATTTCCCTGAGCACTCTCAGAAATTAAAAAGATCCCAAAAATGTTGGTATCTAGAGTGCCATTTGGTTTGAGGTCCATGGTGAAGCAGAGGGAGTGTTAAATTAAGAGGCAATTCAGAGGGTGTGGGTGGGGGTTGAGGGTGAGCTGCCCATTGCAAGAGAGGAATTGGTGAATATAGAGGTGAAGCATCCTTTGGCCGCCAGGGAATCACCCAAGTGAAGGACGAGTTATCCACTGAGTGATCACTAGTACTAGAAAAGGGTCGAGTTTAACACTATAGGGGTACCTGGATGCCTGCTACTGAGGCTTTCATAGGGACAAAAATGTCATAGGAGGACCCAGGACTGGAATAGGTCTTGCAAGGGGTAGTGCTCTTAGGAAAGTATCCCCTGTCAGTCTGGAGCTCTCCCCCAGAAATCAGTATATGAATTCAGTCTTCATTGCAAGAACCATGGCTGGGGTTTGCCCTGACCCACAGAAAGTGTTGGGGGTGCTAGACACTCAAAAGTCACTTCCCAGGTAACCAAAAGCCAGGGAAGAAGCCACTTACCAAATGAGACTGGTGTCTGGATGTGGAGGAGAGCATCCAGGTGAATGGAAGGTGAGAGACAAATTTTGGGAAAAACAAGCAGAAATCCTCAAAATGAAGGAAACAATAAACCAAATTAATAACCCAATAGAAAGCATCATCAACAGACTGGACCACTTGGAAGATAGAACCTCAAACAATGAAGAGAAATATATAATCTTGAAAATCAGGTTGACCACAGAAGAGGTTAAGAAACCATGAACAGAACTTCTAAGAATTATGAGAAAACACAAAAAGACCAAATCTAAGATTTATCAAGATAGATATAGGAGCAGAGTTACAAACCAGAGAATGAAAAATATTTTCAATGATATAATATCAGAAAATTTTCCAAATCTAAAAATGCAATGAAACATCATATATGAGAGGCTTATAGGACCCCAAACACGCAAAATTACAACAGACACACATCAAGGCACATTATAATGAAAATGCCTAGCATACAGAATAAGTACATAATTTTAAAGACTGTGAGAGAAAAATATCAGATTATGTATATAGGGAAACCAATTTGGATCATAGCTGATGTCTCAACCCAGACCCTCAAAGCTAAGAGGTCCTGGAACAACATATACTAAGCTCTCAAAGAAATGATGCCAAGCAATAATCCTATATCCAGCAAAATTAAGCTTCAGATTTGAGAGTCGAATGAAAACGTTCCACGATAAACAAAAGTTAAAAGAAGTCACAAATAGAAAGCATGCACTACAGAATATTTTCAACAAAATATTCCATAAGATGAAATGGGAAAAAAAGTGAGAATCAGCAAAGTGAATAACTACAGTAAGGAAAAGTCAATCAAAGAAAAACTAATACAAATTGAAAACTAAAAATAAACCAGATTGTCTAGGAATACAACCCATATCTCTGTAAAACCTTGAATGCTACTGGCCTAAACTCATCAGTCAAAAGACATAGATGGGCAGATTGGATTAAAAAACAAGACCCGAGGTTTCAAGATGTCGGACTAGAGGGCAGCTGCATTTCATGTTGCTCCAGGACGCAGGATTCAAAACAGGAGATAGTGAGAGACTTGGGACCAACTCAAAGCCACCGGGTGAGTCTCTCCCATTGGGAAGGTGTCCAGGATGGGGCGGTAGCCCCGGAATGCAGGGAACTTTGTGAAGTAGAGTTGCCTGGTGAGACGCCCCTCCCCCACTGGAGCTGTAACCACGAACAACTGGAATCATCGTAGAGGTGGCTGCTCAGCACAGCGCTTGGACTCGAAGCAACCACTGCGGCTCTGGGCGGCTGCCTGAGGAGGAGCTGTGTGGCGAGCTGTTTGGACTCAGAGCGACCACTTCTGAACACCAGGGGGTTGCCCGGAGGAAGAGGAGAAGCACAGCAGGTCACTTGGTGTAGGAGTGACTGCATCAGAGCTACAGGCGGTTTCCAGAGGAGGAGGCGAGTGGTGAGTTGTTTGGACTCAAAGCGACAGTTCCTGAACACCGGTGGCCTGCCTGGAGGAGGAGCATGTTGGGTCTCTTGGTCTGCAAGCAACCGCTCTTGTACACCCAGGGGGCTACCCCGAGGAGGAGGAGGAACAGGGCAGGTCACTTGAACTCGGAGTGACTGCCTAGGGCTACGGGTGGTTGGCAGGAGGAGGAGATGCAAAGTGAGTGGCTTGGACTCCTAGTGACTGCGTCGGGTGGCGGTCAGGAGGAAGAGGTGTGTGGTGGGTCTCTGGGTCTCAGAGCTATTGTACAGGGCTCCAGGTGGCGGCTCAGAGGAGGGGCCACAGAGCAAGGCGATTAGGTGCAGAGCAGGGTCCAAGGACCTAGGTGGCTTCTTGCTGGAAGAACTGCACAGAGACACGCTTAGGGCGGAGTGAAGTTTCCAGGACTTCGGGCAGGTTCTCTGAGGAGAGGCAGCCTAAGGAGACTTGTCTGCGATGGGTGAGGCTCCCAGGCCCAGGAGGTAGGTCCGGGCCCCTGGGAACTTTGCAGAGGAAGGCAGCCCAGCCCAGGCGGTAGTTGTAGATTGAGGGGAACCTCTAGGAGGGGAACTGACCAGCGAAACCTCCCCACCAGGTGAGTCTTCCACGCCGGGTGAGGTTTTCCCACAAGAATGGTAAAACCAGACACAGGCACAAACAGGCCTTGCCTCAGCCCGCAACCTAGTTCCCCTTTGGATGACCATTGGTCAACAAGTGGAGGCACCTCTGCCCACTAGCAGGGAATATACCCCACCTGAGGATCACCAACCGTAGAGAGGCAGCATCCTTGTGGAGCACAGCATTTTCAACTTCCTCCAAGACTTCAGGCTACTAAAGGATAAGAGGGAACATACTAGCAATCTTCAGGGACATTATAGGTCAATGGAGGAAATCTGCAATATCTTAATGACAAACTGATTAATGAACAATATGAGAAAACAAGGGAAGAAGGTGCCCCAAACAAATCTAGATGCTACATCAATGAAATCCAACAACAGCATGGCAGAAGAAATGACAGAAAGGGAGTTCAGAATGTACATAATTGAAATGATCAGAGAAGCAAACGATGAGATGAAAGAGCAAATGTAGGCATTGAATGATCAGATGAAAGAACAAATGCAGGCATTCAATGATTGCACCAAACGAGAGTTAAAAGAGCAAATACAGGAAGCAAAAGATCATTTCAATAAAGACTTAGAGATATTGAAAAAAACCAAACAGAATTCCTTGAAATGAAAAAAACAATAAACCAAATTAAGAACTCCATAGAAAGCATAACCAATAGGATAGAACACCTGGAAGACAGAACCTCAGATACTGAAGACAAAATATTTAACCTTGAAAAAAAAGTGGAACAAACATAGAAGATGGTAAGAAATCATGAACAGAATCTCCAGGAACTATGGGATATCATGAAAAGGCCAAATTTGAGAATTATTGGAATTGAAGAAGGCTTAGAGAAACAAACCAATGGAATGAGAAATAAATTCAATGAAATAATATCAGAAAATTTTCCAAATCTGAAGAATGAAATGGAAAATCAAGTTCAAGAGGCTTATAGGATTCCAAATTCACAAAATTACAACAGACCTGCACCAAGGCACATTATAATGAAAATACCTAACATACAAAATAAAGACAGAATTTTAAAGGCTGTGAGAGAAAAGAGCCAAATTACATCAGGGGGAAACCAATACGAATATCAGCAAATTTTTCAATCCAGACAGTAAAAGCTAGAAGGGCCTGGAACAACATATTTCAAGCTCTGAAAGATGTATGCCAACCAAGAATCTTATACCCAGCAAAACTTACATTCAAATTTGATGATGAAATAAAATCATTCCATGATAAACAAAAACTAAAAGAATTTACAAAAAGAAAGCCAGCATTACAGAACATTCTCAGCCAAATATTCCATGAGGAAGAGATAAAAAACAAAGAAGCAACTCAGCAAAGGGAGGAATTATCCCAAAGGAACTGTCAAATAAAGGAGGAACCAAGTTGTGTCAAAAAAATAAACAAATAAACAAATATTAAAAAATGAACCAATTGATCAGGAATACAAATCATGTCTCAATAATAACCCTGAATGTTAATGGCCTGAATTCATCAATCAAAAGACATAGAATGGCAGATTGGATTAAAAAGAAATATCGAACAATATGTTGCCTGCAAGAGACTCACCTCATAGAAAGAGATACCCATAGACTAAAGGTGAAAGGATGGGGAAAAACATACCATGCACATGGACTCAGGAAAAAAGCTGGAGTATCCATCCTAATTTCAGATAATGAGGACTTCAAGCCAAAGTTAGTCAGAAGGGATAAAGAAGGACATTTTATACTGCTTAAGGGAAGCATAAATCAGCAAGATATAACAATCATAAACATCTATGCCTCAAACAGGGGCTCATCCATGTATGTAAAACAAATCCTTCTCAATTTCAGAAACCAAATAGACCATAACACAATAATACTACGTGATTTTAACACACCTCTCTCACCACTGGACAGATCTTCCAAACAAAAATTGAAAAAAGAAACCATAGATCTCAATAACACAATCAATAATTTAGACTTAACAGACATTTATAGAATATACCATCCAACCAAGAGCGAATACACTTTCTTCTCAGCAGCATTGGATCCTTATCTAAAATAGAACATATGTTATGCCACAAAGCGAAAGTTAGCAAATACAAGAAGATAGAGACACTACCTTGTATTCTATCAGACCATAATGGATTGAAGTTAGAAATAAATGAAAGAGTAAAAAACAAACTACTCCAACACCTTGAGATTGAACAATATGCTATTATATGATGAATGGATAACAGAAGATATTAGGAAGGAAATTTAAAAATTCTTAGAGGTCAGTGAACACAAAGAAACATCATATCAAAATCTCTGGAACACTATGAAAGCAGTACTGAAAGGAATATTTATTTCATGGAGAGCATTTAATAAAAGAAATAAAACTCAACAAATAAATGACCTAACACTACAGCTCAAAGCCATAGAAAATGAGGAACAAACCAACAACAAAAGTAGTAGAAGACAGGAAATAGTTAAACTCAGAGCTGAAATCAACGAAATTGAAACAAAAGAAACAATACCAAAAAATTGACAAAATAAATAGTTGGTTCTTCAAAAAAATAAACAAAATTGATAAACCTTTAGCCACACTAACAAAGAGAAGACGAGAGAAAACCCAAATCACTAAAATTCGGAATGAACAAGGAAATATCACAACAGACACAACTGAAATAAAAAACATAATTAGAAGCTATTTTGAAAATCTATACTCCAACAAAATAGAAAACTTCGAAGACATCAACAGGTTACTAGGGACATATGAATTGCCTAAACTGAACAAGGAGGACATACACAATTTAAATAGACCAATTTCAAGGAATGAAATAGAAGAACTCATCAAAAGCCTACCAACAAAGAAAAGTCCAGGACCAGATGGGTTCTCAGCGGAGTTCTACAAAACCTTTAAAGAAGAGTTCATTCCAATACTTCTCAAAGTATTCCATAAAATAGAAGAGGAGGGATCCCTCCCAAACTCATTCTAAAAGCCAATATTACTCTGATACCTAAACCAGACAGAGACACATCGAGGAAAGAAAATTTCAGACCAATATCCTTAATGAACATCGACGCAAAAATTCTCAACAAAATTTTAGCAAACTGCATACAAAAACATATTAAAAAGATAGTGCACCAGGATCAAGGGGGTTTCAGCCCAGGGATGCAAGGTTGGTTCAACATAAGGAAATCAATAAATGTAATTCACCATATCAATAGACTTAAAGTCAAGAATCACATAATTATTTCCATAGATGCAGAAAAAGTGTTTGATAAAATACATCACCCCTTCATGCTCAAAACACTAGAAAAAATAGGGATAGTGGGAACATTCCTTAACATTGTAAAGGCCATCTATGCTAAGCCCATGGCTAATATCATTCTACATGGTGAAAAACTGAAAGCATTCCCCCTAAAAACTGGAACAAGGCAGGGATGCCCTCTTTCACCACTTCTTTTCAATATCACTCTTGAAACTCTAGCCAGAGCAATTTCACAGACTAAAGAAATTAAAGGGAAACGAATAGGAAAAGAAGAACTCAAACTATCCCTATTTGCTGATGATATGATTATATACTTAGAGAAACCAGAAAATTCCACCAGAAAACTTTTACATCTCATAAGTGAATACAGTAAATTAGCGGGATATAAGATCAATACACATAAATCTAAGGCATTTTTATACATAAGTGATGAATCTTCAGAAAGAGAAATTAGGAATATTACCTCATTCACAATAGCATAGAAAAAAATCAAATACTTGGGAATCAATCTAACTAAAGAGGTGAAAGAACTCTACAATGAGAACTACAGAACAATAAAGAAAGAAATTAAAGAAAACCTTAGAAGATGGAAAGATCTCCCATGTTCTTGGATAGGAAGAATTAATATTGTCAAAATGGCCATACTTCCAAAAGTGCTATACATATTCAATGCAATTCCAATTGAAATCCCAATGATGTACATTACAGAAATAGAGCAAGCAATCATGAAATTCATCTGGAAGAATAAAAAAACCAGAATAGCTAAAGAAATCCTTGGCAGAAAGAGTGAGGCAGGGGGTATCGCAATACCCGATCTTCAACTCCACTACAAAGCAATAGTAACAAAAACAGCATTGTATTGGTACCAAAGGAGAAAGGTGGATCAATGGTACAGAACAGAGTACATGACAGAAACCCAAATAAATACAATTTTCTCTAGACCTATAGGCCAATAATATGCAATGGAGAAAAGATAGCTTCTTCAACAAATGGTGCTGGGAGAATTGGAAATCCATATGCAACAGAATGAAACTAAACCCCTGTCTCTCACCATGCAGAAAACTGAACTCAAAATGGATTAAGGACCTCAGAATCAGACCAGAGACCTTGCATCTTATAGAAGAAAAAGTAGGTCCAGAGCTTCAACATGTCAGCTTAGGACCAGACTTCCTCAACAGGACTCCCATAGCAGAAGAAATAAAAGCAAGAATCAATAACTGGGATAGATTCAAACTAAAAAGCCTTCTCTCAGCAAAGGAAACTATCAGCAATGCGAAGAAAGAGCCTACAGAGTGGGAGGAAATCTTTGCCAATCATACTTCAGATACAGCACTAATCTCCAGAATCTATAAAGAATTCAAATAACTCTACACCAAGAATGCAAATAAACAAATTGACAAATGGGCTAAGGAAATGAATAGACACTTCACAGAAGAAGATGTACAAGCAATCAACAAACATATGGAAAAAAGTTGAACATCTCTAGTAATAAGAGAAATGCAAATCAAAACCACCCTAAGATTCCATCTCACCCCAATTAGAATGGCAATTATGAAGAATACAAGCAACAGCAGGTGTGGCGAGGATGTGGGGAGAAAGGTACACTCATACATTGCTGGTGGGGCTGCAAATTAGTGCAGCCACTCTGGAAAGCAGTGTGGAGACTCTTTAGAAAACTTGGAATGGAACCACCACTTGACCCAGCTATCCCACTTCTTGGCCTATACCCAAAGGATAAAATCAGCATATTACAGAGATACAGCCACATCAATATTCATAGCTGCTCAGTTCACAATAGCCAGACTGTGGAACCAACCTAGATGTCCTTCAATTGATGAATGGATAAAGAAACTGTGGTGTATATATACAATGAATATTACTCCGCCATAAAGAATGATAAAATTATGGCATTTGCAGGCAAATGAATGAAATTGGAGAATATCATGCTAAGTGAGATAAGCGAATCTCAATAAACCAAAGTACGAATGATATCACTAATAAGTGGATGATGACACGTAATGGGGGGTGGGAGGTGTTAGTGTTAGGGTTAGAGTTAGGGTTAGGGAGGGTGGCAAGAATGGAGGAAGGAAGGATGGTGTAGAGGGAAAAGAGGAGTGTGAGGGGCAGGAGAAGGGAAAAAATAACAGAATGAATCAAACAATATTACCCTATGTAAATTTATGATTACACAAATGGTATGCCTTTATGCCATGTACAGAGAAACAACATGTATCCCATTTGTTTACAATAAAAAAAATAAGAAAAGGAAAAAAAAAACAAGACCCAACAATATGGTGTCTCCAAAAGACTCACCTCATGGGAAAAATCTTCCACAAACGGAAGGTGAAAGGATGGGAAAAAAACATTCCACTCACATGCATGGCACAAGCAAGCAGCAGTTTCTATCCTCACACAGATAAAGTGGATTTCAAGTCAGTCTTAATCAGAAGGGACAAAGAAGGACATTTCAGATTGCTTAGGGGAATTGCACATAAACAGGACATAACAATCATAATTTTTTTGTTTATTCTCTTTAGTTATACATGACAGCAGAATGCGTTTTGATTCACTGTACACAAATGGAGTACAACCTTTCATTTCTCTCATACATGATGTATAGACACACCATTTGTGTAATCATCTATGTAACTAGGGGAATGATGTTTGTCTCATTCCACCATCTTTCCTTCCCCCCACGCCTCCCCTCTCCTCATTTCCCTCTACACAATCTAATGTTTCTCCATTCTTTTCTTACACTCTCCTCCCCATTATGTATCAGCATCCACTCATCAGATTAAAATTTTGGCCTTTTTGATTTGGGGATTGGCTTATTTCACTTAGCGTGTTATTCTCCAACTCCATTCATTTGCCATAATTTTATTCTTATTTAAGACTGAGTGATATTCCATCATGTATATATGCCACTGTTTCTTTATACATTCATTTATTAAAGGGCATCTATTTTGATTCTACAATCTAGCTACTGTGAATTGAGCTGCTATGAACATTAATGTAGCTGTGTCACTGTAGTATGCTGATTTTAAGTCCCTTTGGTATAGGCCAAGGACTGGAATAGCTGCATCAAACTGTGGTTCCATTTGAAGTTCTCTGAGGAATTTCCATACTGCTTTCCAGAGTGGTTGCACCAATTTGCAATCCCACCAGCAATGTATGAGTGTACATTTTCCCCCACATTCTTGCCAAAACATGTTGTTGCTTGTATTCTTGATAATAGCCATTATAATAGGAGTGAGATGAAATCTTAGGATAGTTTTGATTTGCATTTCACTAATTACTTGACTTGTTGAACATTTTTTCATATATTTGTTGATCACTGATATATCTTCTGCGAAGTGTCTGTTCAGTGCCTTACCTCATTTATTGGTTGGATTATTTCTATTTTGAGTGTTAAATTGTTTGAGTTCTTTTTAAATTCTTGGGATTAGTGCTCTATCTGAAGTTCCTGTGGTAAATTTTTTTCTACCACTCTCTAGGCTCTCTCATCACATTATTTATTGTTTCCTTTGCTGAGAAAAAGATTTTTAGTTTGAATACATCCCATTTATTTATTATTGTTTTTATTTCTTGGGCTTTGGGAGTCTTGAAAATGAAGACTGGTCCTAAGCTGACCTGATGAAGATTTGGGTCTACTTTTTCATCCATTTGGTGCAGGGTCTCTGGTCTAATTCCTAGGTCCTTGATCCATTATGAGTTGAGTTTCATGCAGGGTGAGACATAGGGGATTAATTTCATTTTGCTGCATATGGAGTTCCAGTTTCTCAGTACCATTACTTGAAGAGGCTACTTTTTTCCATTGAATGTTATCTGTACATTTGTCTAGTATGAGATAACTGTATTTATGTTGATTTGTCTCTGTGTCTTCTGTTATGCACCATTGGTTTATCTGTCCACTTTGGTGCCAATACCATGTGGTTTGTGTTACTATTACTCTGTAGTATAGATCTGGTATTGTGATACCTCTGGCTTCACTCTTCCTGCTAAGAAATTTTTGGTTATTCTGGTCTTTTAGTTTTCCAGATGAATTTTATCATTGATTTTTCTGTTTCCATGAGGTATGTCATTGGGATTTTATTTGGAAATGCATTGAATCAGTATATGCTTTTGGTAGTATGGCCATTTGGGAATATTAATTCTGCCTATCCAAGAACATGGGAGCACTTTCCATCTTCTAAGGTTTTCATTAATTTCTTTTTTTAGTGTTCTTCAGTTTTTCATTGTAGAGGTATTTTACCTCTTTTGTTAGATTGATTCTCACATATTTTTTAAGGCTATTGTGAATGGGGTAGTTTTCCTAATTTCTCTTTCAAATAATTCATCACTGAATAGAAGTGCTTTAGATTTAAATGGTTTTGATTTTATATCCTGCCACTTTGTTGAATTCATTTACTAGTTCTAGAAGTTTTCGGTGGAATATTTTGGATCCTCTAATAATATAATCATATCATCAGCAAATAGTGATTGTTTCTTTTCCTATTCACATCCCTTTAATTCCTTTGGTACTTCTAATTGTTCACACTAGTGTTTTAAGGACAGTGTTGAGTAGAAGTGGTAAAAGAAGGCATCCCTGTCTTGTTCCAAATTTTAGAGGGAATGTTTTCAATTTTTCTCCATTTAGAATGCTGTTGACCTTTGGCTTAGCATAGATAGACTTTACAATGTTACGTTATGTTCCTACTATCCCTATTTTTTCTAGAGTTTTGAACATGAAAGTGCTGTATTTTATGAAATGCTTTTTCTGCATCTACTGCAATGATTATATGATTCTTAACTTTAAGTCTATTGATGTGATGATTTACATGTATTGATTTCCAGATGTTGAACCAACTGTGCATTCCTGAGATGAATCCCACTTGATCATAGTGCACTTTCTTTTTAATGTGTTTTTGTATATGATTCGCCAGAATTTTATTAAGAACTTTTACATCTGTCTTCATCAGGGATATTGGTCTGAAGTTATCTTTCCTTGATATGTTTTTTTCTGGTTTTTGTATCAGGGTGATTCTAACTTCATAGGATTCGTTTAAAAGGGTTCACTCCCTTTCTATTTCATGGAAAACTTTTAGGAGTATTTGTACTAGTTCTTCTTTGAAGATCTAGTAGAACTCAACTGAGAATTCATGTGGTCCTGGAATTTTCTTTAGTGGTAGACTTTTGATGGCATTCTCTATTTCATTGCTTGAAATCTATCTGTTTAAATTGTGTATGTCCTCCTGATTCAGTTTTGGAGAAACATATGTCTCTAGAAATTTGTCAATGTCTTTTTGAGATTTTCTATTTTGTTGGAGTACAGATTTTCAAAATAGCTTCTAATTATGTTTTGTATTTCAAAAGTGTGCACTGTTGTATTTTCTTTTTATTGTTAACTTTAGTAATTTGAGTTTGCTCTCTCATTTTTTGTTTGTTAGTGTGGCTAAGTGTTTCTCAATTTTGCTTATTTTTTCAAATATCCAACTTTTTGTTTTGTCAATTTTTTCATTAGTTTGTTTTCATTCAATTTAATTGATTTCACCACTGATTTTAATTTTTCCTGTTTTCTCCTACTTTTGGAGTTAATCTGTTCTTCTTTTTCTATGGTTTTGATATTTAATGTTGTCATTTATTTGTTCACTTTTTATTCTTTTTTTCAATGAGCTCAATGCAATGAACCTTTCTCTTCGTACAGCTTTTACAGTGTCCCAGAAATTTTCATATGTTGTTTGGTATTCTCACTTACCTCTAAGAATTATTTAAATATCCTCCCTGATGTCTTCTTCTGTTCATGCATAATTCAATAGTATATTATTTAGTCTCCAGATGTTTAAGTAGTTTTTTTCTTATTTTATAATTGATTTCTAATTCCATTCCATTTGATCTGATATAATGCATGGCATTATCTATATATTTTTTTGTATTTGTGAGGAGTACTTTGTGGCATAACATATGTTCATTTCTAGAGAAGGATTTGTGTGCTACTGAGAAAAAAATGTATTCACTGTGATGGATGGATATTCTATATATGAATTTAAGTCTATATTATTGATTGTATCTTTGAGTTGTATGGTTTCTTTGTTCCATTTTGATTTGACAGACCTTCCAGTGGTGATACAGGTAGGTTGAAGTCACCCCATATCATTGTGTTGTGGTGGTCTATTTGATTCCTGAAATCGAGAAGGGTTTGTTTGAGGGACATAGAGGCTTCATTATTTGGGGCATAAATATTAATGATTGTTATGTCTTTTTGATTTATGATTCCCATAAGCAGTATGAAATGCCCTTCATTTTTCCTTCTGACTAACTTTGGCTTGAAGCCCACTTTATCTGATATAAGGATGAAAATCCCTGTTTTTTAATGAGTAAATGTGCATGATATATTTTTCCCATCCTTTCACCTTCTTTCTGTGGACGTGTTTTCCTATGAGATGAGCTCTCAAAGACAGCATATTGTTGGGTGTTTTTTTTAAAAATTCAAACTGCCAGTCTATGTCTTTTAATTAATGAGTAGGTCATTATCATTCATGACTATTATTGTGATGTGATTTGTATCCCCTGTTATTTTGTCTTATTTTTGCTTTTCAAGTTGAGTTGGTTTTCCCTTTGATGGTCTTTTCCTTTAGTGTAATTCCTCCCTTTGATGACTTTCATTGTTGCTGTTGTCTTTCATTTCCTCCTCATGGAATATTTTGGTGAGAATATTCTTTAGTGCATGTTTTGTATTTGTAAATTATTTTAACTTTTGTTTATCATGGAGGGTTTATTACTTCATAATCAAATCTAAAGATTAGTTTTGCTGGATATAAGATTCTTGGTTGGCATCCATTTTCTTATAGAGCTTGGTATTTATTTTCCAGGGCCTCTAACCTTTAGGGCATTGGATGAAAAATTTGCTCCTTCTATATTGATTTCCCCTTATATGCAATCTGAACTTTTCTCTCATGGCCTTTAAAATTCTATCTTTATTTTTTGTGTTGGGAATTTTTATTATAATATGTCTTAGTGTTTATCTGTTGTAATTATGTACATTTGGTGTCTTGTAAAACTCTTGTGTTTGATTTTCTATTTCCTTCTACAGGTTTGGGAAATTTTCTGTTATTATTTCATTGAATAGATTGTTTGTTCCTTTGGTTTGTATCTCTGTGCTTCCTCAATTCCAATAATACTTAAATCTGTTTTTTCATGTTATCCCATAATTCTTGGAGGTTGTATTCATTATTTCTTACCATTTCTCTGTGTGGTCAATCTTAATTTCAAGATTAAATCTCTTGTGTTCATTTTTTGAGGTTCTGTCTTTCAAGTGATCTATTATGTTGGTAATGCTTTATTGAGTCTTTAATTTCATTTATTTTGTCCTCCATTTCAAGGATTACTGCTTGGTTTTATTTTTTCAGAATCTCTATCTCTTTATTGAAATAATTTTTGCTTCCTGCATTTCCTGTTTTAACTCTTAATTGAAGTGGTCTTTTGTTACCTATATTTGCTCTCTTATATCATCCTTTATAGATCATTTTAATTATGTACATTCTGAACTCCTTTTCTGATGTTTCCTCTACTCACTGTCAATGTATTCTTGGTTTCCTTGGGGCACATTTTCCCTTGTTTATTCATGTTGTTCATGTATTTTACCCTCTAGCAATGTGGATCTGAGTTATTACAGTTTTCACCCTATAGATTTAGGGTATCCCTGCAGATTTTCAATACCTCCCATTCAAGGGGGAGATTAATATTAACAGCACCCAATGCAAACAATTTGCAAATATGTAGCCTTAAACAAATATGTTGTCCCTATTAAGATGTTAATAGTATTGTGGTAAACCGAGATGATGTGTTCAATTTTTATCCACAGCATAAACAATTGTTTTACAATAAGTTCTATAATTTGTAATTGTGGACAAAGAGAGGGTGGGGGAGCTGTGTATGGTATAATATTAATGAGGTAAGAAATGACAATATAAACTGAGAAGTGGGATAATTGGATCAAAAGGTGGGTCCATTCCAAGTTTTCTGAGGATTCTCCATACTGCTTTCCAGAGTGGCTGCACCAATTTGCAACTCCAACAGCAATGTAAAAGTGTGCCTTTTACCCCAAATCCACGCCAACATCTATTATTGTTTGTGTTCTTGATAATAGCCATTCTGATTGGAATAAAATAAAATCTTAGAGTTGTTTTAATTTGCATTTCTCTAATTACTGGAGATGTGGAACACGAATGGTATGAATCTACATTGTGTACGATCATAGAAATGAAATGATGTACCCCACTTATGTAAAATGAATCAAAATGCAGTCTGTAAAAAATTAAAAGATTATAAAAAAGAAGTGACAATACAGATGTATAGATCACAGTAAGTGTGAAAGAAGGTTTTTTTTAACCAGGAGAAAAGGTAGAAAGAGACTCTGAGGAAACAGATAAATAAGAGGAAAACAGAGAGAGCAAGTAAAATAAATCTACAACAAAACTGTAATATACTATTAAAACTCCCAGTCTTTAATTGCCTGATGCATGAAAGGTACTTGGTTTCAAAGTTGATGGGTATGTGAGAGGGGGAAATGAAAAAATTTTTAAAAAGGGGAAAAAGAAGATTCTTCTTTTTTTATTTTAAATTATGGATTATATTCCTACACTGTACTCCAAACAATATTTACCAGATTACTATTTATATCAACATTTTATAATACTTTCAGCAATATTAAAATGATCTATAATGCCAATTCAATAGGGGAGAAATACATAATTAGTTTTTTTTTTACTTTAAATTTCTTTTTTTATTGTAAACAAATGGGATACATGTTATTTCTCTGTACATGGAGTAAAGGCATACCATTTGTGTAATTATAAATTTACATAGGGTAATGTTGTTTGATTCATTCTGTTTTTTTCCCTTCCCCCTCACCCCTCCCACCCCTCTTTTTCCTCTATACAGTCCTTCCTTCCTCCATTCTTGCCACCCTCCTTAATCCTAACCCTAAACCTAACCCTAACACTAACACTAACCCCTCACACCCCCCATTATGTGTCATCATCCACTTATCAGCAAGATCATTCGTCCTTTGGTTTTTTGAGATGGCTTATCTCACTTAGCATGATATTCTCCAATTTCATCCATTTGCCTGCAAATGCCATAATTTTATCATTCTTTATGGCGGAGTAATATTCCATTGTATATATATCCATTCATCAATTGAAGGACATCTAGGTAGGTTCCATAATCTGACTATTGTGAATTGAGCAGCTATGAACATTGATGTGACTGTATCTCTGTAGTATGATGATTTTAAGTCCTTTGGGTATAGGCCAAGGAGTGGGACAGCTGGGTCAAATGGTGGTTCCATTCCAGGCTTTCTGAGGAATCTCCATACTGCTTTCCAGAGTGGCTGCACTAATTTGCAGCCCCACAAGCAATGTATGAGATCATTCATCCTTTGGTTTTTTGAGATTGGTTTATCTCACTTAGCATGATATTAACCAATTTCATCCATTTGCCTGCAAATGCCATAATTTTATCATTCTTTATGGCGGAGTAATATTCCATTGTATATATATACCACAGTTACCACAGTTTCTTTATCCATTCGTCGATTGAAGGGCATCTAGGTTGGTTCCACAATCTGGCTATTGTGAATTGAGCAGCTATGAACATTGATGTGGCTGTATCTCTGTAGTATTCTGATTTTAAGTCCTTTGGGTATAGGCCAAGGAGTGGGATAGCTGGGTCAAATGGTGGTTCCATTCCAAGTTTTCTAAGGAATCTCCACACTGCTTTCCAGAGTGGCTGCACTAATTTGCAGCCCCACCAGCAATGTATGAGTATACCTTTTTCCCCACATCCTCACCAACACCTGTTGTTGCTTGTATTCTTGATAATCGCCATTCTAATTGGGGTGAGATGGAATCTTAGGGTGGTTTTGATTTGCATTTCTCTTATTACTAGAGATGGTGAACATTTTTTCATATGTTTGTTGATTGCTTGTAGATCTTCTTCTGTAAAGTGTCTGTTCATTTCCTTAGCCCATTTGTTGATTGGGTTATTTGTATTCTTGGTGTAGAATTTTTTGAGTTCTTTATATATTCTGGAAATTAGTGCTTTATCTGATGTATGAGTGGCAAAGATTTTCTCCCACTCTGTAGGCTCTCTCTTCACATTACTGATATTTCCTTTGCTGAGAGAAAGCTATTTAGTTTGAATCTATCCCAGTTGTTGATTCTTGCTTTTATTTCTTGTGCTATGGGAATCCCTTTAAGGAAGTCTGATCCTAACTGACATGTTGAAGATTTGTACCTCCTTCTTCTTCTCTAAGATGCAGGGTCTCTGGTCTGATTCCGAGGTCCTTGATCCATTTTGAGTTGAGTTTTGTGCAGGGTGAGAGATAGGGGTTTAGTTTCATTCTGTTGCATATGGATTTCCAGTTTTCCCAGCACCATTTGTTGAAGAGGCTATCTTTTCTCCATTGCATATTTTTGGCACCTTGTTCTAGTATGAGAAAATTGTATTTATTTGGGTTTGTGTCCGTGTCCTCTATTCTGTACCATTGATCTACCTGTCTATTTTGTTACCAATACCATGCCATTTTTGTTACTATTGCTTTGTAGTAGAGTTGAAGATCTGGTATTGTGATACCTCCTGCTTTGCTCTTTCTGCTAAGGATTGCTTTAGCTGTTCTGGGTTTCTTTCTCTTCCAGATGAATTTCATAATTGTTTGCTCTATTTCTGTAAGGTACATCATTGGGATTTTAATGGAATTGCATTGAATCTCTACAGTACTTTTGGTAGTATGGCCATTTTGACAATATTAATTCTGTCTATCCAAGACCATAGGAGATCTTTCCATCTTCTAAGGTTTTCTTTAATTTCTTTCTTTAGTGTTCTTTAGTTCTCATTGTAGAGATCTTTCACCTCTTTTGTGAGATTTATTCCCAAGTATTTTATTTTTTTCAAGGCTATTGTGAATGGGGTAGCTTTCCTAACTTCTCTTCCTGAAGATTCATCACTTATGTATGAAAATGCATTGGATTTATGAGCATTGATCTTGTAACCTGCTACTTTACTGAATTCACTCATGAGTTCTAAAAGTTTTCTCGTGGAATTTTTGGGTGCCTCTAAATATATAATCATGTCATCAGTGAACAGGGATAGTTTGAGTTCTTCTTTTCCTATTCATATTCCTTTAATTTCCTTGGTCTGTATAATTGCTCTGGCTAGAGTTTCAAGGATGATGTTGAATAGAAGTGGTGAAAGAGGGCATCCCTGCCTTGTTCCAGATTTTAAAGGGAATGCTTTCAGTTTTTCACCATTTAGAATGATATTAGCCATGGGCTTAGCATAGATGGCCTTTACAATGTTAAGGGAATATTCCCACTATCCCTATTTTTTCTAGTGTTTTGAGCATAAAGATATGCTGTATTTTATTGAATGCTTTTTCTGCGTCAATCAAAATGATCATTTGATTCTTACTTTAAGTCTGTTGATATGGTGAATGACATTCATTGATTTCTGGATGTTGAACCAACCTTGCATCCTGGGATGAAACCCACTTGATCGTGGTGCACTATCTTTTTAATATATTTTTGTATATGATTTGCTGAAATTTAGTTGAGAATTTTTGCATCGATGTTCATTAAAGATATTGGTCTGCAATTTTCTTTCCTTGATGTGTCTCTGTCTGGTTTAGGTATCAGGGAGATATTGGCTTCATAGAATGATTTTGTGAGGGTTCCCTCTCTTCTATTTCATGGAATACTTTGAGGAGTATTGGAATGAGCTCTTCTTTAAAGGTTTTGTAGAACTCGGCTGAAACCCATCTGGACCCAGACTTTTCTTTGTTGGTAGGCTTTTGATGACCTCTTCTATTTCATTGCTTGAAACTGATTTATTTCAGTTTTGTATGTCCTCCTGGTTCAGTTTAGGTAATTCATATGTCTCTAGAAACTTGTTGATGTCTTCGAGGTTTTCTGTTTTGTTGGAATACAGATTTTCAAAATAGCTTCTAATTATGTTTTGTATTTCTCTCGTGTCTGTTGTGATATTTCCTTGTTCATTCCAGATTTTAGTAATTTGAATTTTCTCCCTGTTTCTCTTTGTTAGTGTCACTATGGGTTTATCAATTTTGTTTATTTTTTCAAAGGACCAACTATTTATTTTGTTAATTTTTTTGATTGCTTCTTTTGTTTCAATTTCGTTGATTTTGGCTCTGATTTTAACAATTTCCTGTCTTCTACTACTTTTGGCGTTGGTCTGCTCTTCTTTTTCTAGGGCTTTGAGCTGTAGTGTTATTCATTTATTTGTTGATTTTTACTTCTTTTGTTGAATGGGCCCCATGAAGTAAATCTTCCTTTAAGTACTGCTTTCATAATGTCCCAGAGATTTTGATATGATGTGTCTTTTTTCTAGTTTACTTCTTAGAATTTTTTTATTTCCCTCCTGATGTCTTCTGTTACCCTTTTATCATATAATAGTGTATTATTTAATCTCCAGGTATTGGAGAAGTTTCTGTGTTTTATTCTGTCATTTATTTCTAATTTCAATCCATTATGATCTGATAGAATACAAGGTAGTATCTCTATCTTCTTGTTTTTGCTAACAGTAGCTTTGTGGCATAAAATATGGTCTATTTTAGAGAAGGATCCATGTGCTGCTGAGAAGAAAGTGTATTCATTCTTTGTTTGATGGTATATTCTATATATGTCCGTTAAGTCTAAATTGTTTATTGTGTTACTGAGATCTATGTTTTCTTTACTCAATTTTTGTTTTGAAGATCTATCCAGTGGTGAGAGAGGTATGTTAAAATCACCTAGTATTATTGTGTTGTGGTCTATTTGATTTCTGGAATTGTGAAGGATTTTTTTTGTTGTACATGGATGAGCTCATGTTCGGTGCATAGATATTTATGATTGTTATGTCTTGCTGATTTATGCTTCCCTTAAGCAGTATGTAATGTCCTTCTTTATCCCTTCTGACTAGTTTTGGCTTGAAGTCCATATTATCTGAAATCAGGATGGATACTCCAGCTATTTTGCTGTGTCCATGTGCATTGTATCTTTTTTCCCATCCTTTCACTTTTATTCTGTGGGTATCTCTTGCTATTAAATGAGTCTCTTGCAGGCAGCATATTGTTGAATTTTTCTTTTTAATCCAATCTGCCAATCTATGTCTTTTTATTGATGAGTTCAGGCCATTAACATTCAGGGTTATTATTGTGATATGATTTGTATTCCCAGCCATTTGACTCATTTTTGTTTTTTGACATGATTTGGTTTCTCCTTTATTTGGCCCTTCCTTTAGGCTAGTTCCTCCCAAATTATTTGCATCATTTCTTTTTTTTTTTTCATCTCTTCCTCATGGAATATTTTGCTGAGACAATTAAACAATTTTTTTCAGTTGGAATTCGATATCTTCTTGCCTCTTTTCTCTTTTGATAGACAAGGCTGTCTGGAGTTTGCTGGTAACTACACCCTCAGCATGATGACATTCACTAAGGTCAGAGGATTGAATATGGAGGCATGACTTCTGGATT
Source organism: Sciurus niger (assembly GCA_020740815.1). Lineage (NCBI taxonomy): Eukaryota > Metazoa > Chordata > Mammalia > Rodentia > Sciuridae > Sciurus > Sciurus niger. The sequence goes on along the minus strand of JAHUXG010015099.1, from coordinate 155,057 downwards.
CAGGGTATAGCAATTGCCCTTCCCTCTGGATTACTGAACCCCAGGACTCACTTTTGGGGTTGACTCATGTGACACAGCAGCCTGGTCACACTTCTCTCACTTGCAGATCCCACAATTCCTGGTCCATTATGTAGCCTCTAAATTGTATATCTCCTATCCCTGCCTGTTGACTTCCCAATCAGGAACCTCTCTACCCAGAGGTCTTGAGGACTGAGGACCATGACCTGTGTGCCTGTCTTGGAAAACTGTTCTGAATTGGGCAAATCAGGACTAGGTGTTCAAAACTGTGGGCCAGCCACATAGGTTCAGGCACTGGGGCAGTTTGGTGGTTAGGAGATGGCTGGGAGACTGGGGATTAAGGAGCCAGAAGGCCCTGTTGATTGCCAAGTTCCTGGGACCTGATGATCAGTACAGTTGTGACCCAGAAAGTGCTGCCTGAGTTGTTTCTGGGATCCCAGTTGTTGCTGGGATGATTCACTGGATGAGCCAGGATCAAAAAATGGTGTGCCCTCACACCCTTTTTTCACCTTCCAACTCCTTGCAAGTGTCTCTCCTTCCTCTGCAGAAAGATGGTGGCTATTAGCACACCTAGCATGACACCTCAGAGGTATCCAAGTCTACACGGCCCTTGATGATGATCTTTCAGGTCCTGGCTATGATTCCTGCATGTAAGTGGCCATGTCTTAAGTTGGTGGCATATCAGCAGATAACATGTAGGTACCTTGATAATGAGCTTCTAGTCTCTGGCAAGTATCCCAGAATGGAAACTTCCCCAAGTAAAGATGGTGGCAGTGGTAGTAGGTGTAATCCAAATAGCAGCAGAGGCATCTCAACTCATTGGTAAGTGGGAGCTGTGTCCCTGTAGATCCATGTGGTGTGGGCGTGGCACCGCAGATGAATCATAAATATTTATGCCACAGAAAATGGAGCATCTACACATATCAAACAAATCCTTCTCAATTTCAGAAATGAAATGGACCATGACACAATAAAAATGGGTGACTAACACACCTCTCTCACTACTCAATAGATCCTCCAAAGAAAAACTAACAAAGAAACTAGAATTAATAAGACAATCAATAATTTAGGCTTAACATACCTATACAGAATATTTCACCCACCAATGAGTGAATACATTTTCTTTTCAGCAGCACATGAATCCTTCTCTGAAATAGAACATATCTTATGTCACAAAGCAACTCTTGGGAAATAAAAAAAAAAGAGATAATACCATGCATTCTATCAGATTATAATGGAATGAAATTAGAAATCAATGATAGAATGAAAAGTAGAAGCTACTCTAATGCCTACAGACTACATAATATGCTATTGATTGACCAATGGATAGCAGAGGAATCAGTGTTGAAATAAAACTATAATTAGAGGTGATTGAGAATAGTGATATGACATATCAAAATATCTGGAACTCTGTGAAGTCAGTGCTAAAGGAGAGTTCATTTCATTGAGCACATCCCTTAAAAGAATAGAAAGTCACCAAATAAATGACCTCACATTACATCTTAAAGCTCTAGAAAAAGAACAAACAGAAGCAAAAGCAGAAGACAGCAAATCATTAAAATCAGTGTTGGAATCAATAAAATTGAAACAAAAGAAACAACTAAAAAAATTGAGAAAACAAAATGTTGGTTCTCTGAAAAAGGAAATAATATTCATAAATCCTTAACCACACTAATGAGCAAAAGAGACTCAAATTACTAAAATTCATGATGAAAAAATAAATATCACAATGCACACTAATAAAATACAGAATATAATCAGAAACTATTTTGAAAATTTGTACTTCTATAAAATAGAAAATCTTGAATACATTGACAGATTTCTAGAGACATATGACCTACCCAAACTGAATCAGGAGAACATACACAATTTAAACAGATCAATATCAAGCAATGAAATTGAAGACACCATCAAAACACAAACAACTAAGAAAACCAAGTATCAGAACGATTCTCAGCTGAGTTCTACAAGACATCCAAAGAAAAATTAACACAATACTCCTCAAAGTACTCCATGAAATATAGAAGGAGGAAACCATCCGAAACTCATACTATGAAGCTAGTATCACCCTGATACCAAAACAAGACAAAGACACGTCAAGGAAAGATAACTTTAGACCAATATCCATGAGCATAAATGCAAAAATCCTCTATAAAATTCTAGCATATCACATACAGAACCATATTAAAAAGATAGTGCACCATGATCAAGTAGGGTTCAACCCAGGGATGCAGATTGTTCAACATACAGAAATCAATATACATAATTATCACACCAATGGACATAAAGAAAATCATATGATTATCTCAATATGCAAAAAATACTTGACAAAATATAGCACCCCTTCATGTTCAATACACTAGAAAAACTAGGGATAGTAGGAACATACCTCAACATTGTAACATCTATGTATTCTAAAAGCAAAGCCAAACTCTTTCTACATGGAGAAAAATTGAAAGCATTCCCTCTAAGAACTGGACAAAAGACAAGGATGCCCTCTTTCACCTTTTTATTCAACATCATCTTTGAAATGCCAGTCAGAGCAATGAGACAGAAGAAATCAATAAAAGGGATAAAATAGAAAAAGAACTCAAACTGTAATTACTTGCTGATGACATGATTCTTGTAAGAACGCAGAAACCACCCTGGACATGGGAAGAGTCCTAGAAAAATTGATGTTAGACATTTTTATAAATATCAACTGTTTAGTTTGAGCACCTAGAGACTTGTGAGTTAATTTTAAAGACATTTTCTTTCTATTAGTTTACCCAATTTAAATTGAACCTTTTTAAATCACGTGAATTGAATGTATTTGAATTCATTTTTTAAAATTTTAATTTTATGCATGCTTATATTTTACACAAAAGCAGAGGCCTTGTAATGTTTATCTCCATTGCAATGTAACAGATGTTCAAAAATAACTCTAGAGTTGAATAAAGAATTGATCAAAAATCATTAACCCAGGTAGGTAGGATCAAAATTGTGAACTCAAAAAATATGGCATTTAAGAAAAAAAAAGAGTCCTAGAAGAAAAATGATAATGGCCATTAATTACAGCATGAGAGAGTGAGAAGGAGAAGGGCAGAGAGAAGAGTTGAAAGGGAGAGATAAAGTGTTCTGTGTTGCAGTCCAGGAGAAATTTAAAATGGGCACTTTTTTCCTTTGGGTTTGAGACTGGTCTTCTACTGTGCCTTTGGGTTTCCTCCATTTACATTTCAATGTAAGCCTTGACTGAGATCTGAAATGAGCTGAGATAACAGGTTCTAGCAGAAACTTGATGCCTATGGCATTTTAACCCCTTTTCCTGGTTAGTAATCAATTCAGGTTTGGATGCAGAAAATTGTGAAACATTATCTCCCACTACTTTTGAGGAATGGGGATGCTATATCATACTCCTTACTGTAACATGCCATTGACTGTTGGGCTGGTTACTCCCTGCACACCAGTCACCTCCCATAGGGAGACTAGAATATGTGCACAGGAGCTCATGGCAGGAGGACTGGGTGGAGTGGGCATGAGAATGGAAGCAGAAACAGAATGGTTTAAAGGAGATGGATAAGCAGTGGGCAGAGGGGCCTCTGCCACAGCAGACCTGTATCAGGGTGGTTTGTTAGTTGAGTCAAAGTCGGAGGAGGAGGAGGGATTAAGAGGGAGAGAAGAAGCCAAGGGAGGCATTCGAGTTTGCAGGAAGAGCAAAGAAGTGCAAGAAAGAAAAGACTTGAAGATAAGGACTCCCTTTCCATCTGCCTGCTTGCTCACAGAAGCTGTGTGCCATTACATGGCCATTTTGGATTCATTATCTAAAGTGTACAAAACCAAATAATTTTTTGATGGTTTTATGCTGGGGGTCAGGTGAAGGGTTCTAAAGTTGTTTAATAGACATCCCAGGGGTGAATCTGCTGGAATGGAGAACCCAAATCCCATGGTGGAGACTGATAGAGCCTATTCTATGACCAGGGTGTTCCAAGGCCAGAGTAGTCGACTGGAGACAAGAAGGCAGCACAGTGATGGGGTCGTCACACAAGCATCAGTGTGTGCCAGGCAAAAGCTGAGAGAGTTGAGGACCTGATGTCATGGTTTTTGAGACTGAGTGTGAACGTGAAGAAGGGCCTCAACTCTGAGAAAGAATCTCCACCATAAAATCAGGAACCCACCCAGCAGATAATACCGACTAAGGGGACCAGCTGTAAGTATAAAAGTCACGACTGGGGTTACCCCCAACCCTCAGCTGCCTCAAGGGCCTGGGACACTCAACGGTCACTTCTCAGGTCAGCAGAGGAGTGTTTAAGTTGACCTAGGGGAACCTACCTAGGGAACTCACCAGTCTGAAGTCTGGTGATGAATGCAGAGCAGAGCAGAGTGTCCAGGTGAATGAAAGGTGAGGCTGTGTCCGGGGTCACTGGGGCATCAGATGGGGTTCCACTTGTTTAAGAGACAGTGGAAGAGCCCATCCAAGTCACAGCATGAATGTTAGAACCCACAAACCACTCTGGACACGGGAACTCACATAAGAGGGATTATTAAGCAAACAGAGTGTCTCCCTGCAGGGTAAGAGAGAAAATGAGAGGAAAAGAGAGAGAGCACAAACAAGAGAGTGTGAAAAGCAAGGATGAGAGAGAAAGAAGCATGAATGTGAGAAGAAGAAGAGAGAGAAAATGGTGGGGAACTATCCTTAAGCAGTCGAATTCCATGGGTTAACGGGACCAATAATGGAGAAGGATACTTGCAAGCTGACTGATGAACCAATAGCTACCTAGGATGTTCACAGACTGACAAGAACTTGGGAGATGAGGGAGCAGCTTCATATTATATTACAATTCTATATTCATAAAATCCAAAAATTCCATCAGAAAACTTCTAGAACTAATAAGTGAATTCAGCAAAATAGAAGGATATGAAATTAACACCAATAAATCAATTACACTCCTATACTTCCGTGATGAATCTTCTGAAAAAGAAATTATGAAAAGTACTTCAGTCTAAATAGCCTCAGAGACCATAAAGCTTTTGGTAACTGATCTAACAACAGAGGTAAAAGACCTCTACAATGAAAGCTACAGAACACTAAAGAAAAAAATTGAAGAAGACCTTTGAAGATATAAAGATCTCCCATATTCTTGGATGGGCAGAATTAACATTGACAATAAGACTGTACTACCAAAAGTATTATACAGAATTAATGCAGTTCCTATAAAATACCAAAGACATTTTTCATAGAAATAGAAAAGGCAATTATGAAATTTATTTGAATGATAAGAGGGTCAGAATATCCAAAGCAATACTCAGTAAGAAAAATGTAGCAAGAAGCATCACAATACCAGACCTTAAATTATATTACAGGACTATATTAACAAAATTGGCATGACAAGGGTGCCAAAACATAAACCAATAGCACAGAATAGAACATATGGAAAAACCCCACATAAATAAAGATTTAGCATACTAGACAAAGGCACCAAAAGCATTCACTGGAAAAAAGATAACTTCTTTAAGAAATGGTGCTGGGAAAACTGGAAATCCATATGTAGCAAAACAAAATTAGAACCCTATCTCACCCTGCACAAAAACCAACTCAAAGTTGATCAAGGACCTAGGTATTAGAACAGAGACCCTGTGCCTAATACAATTAAAAGTAGGCCCATATCTCAGCTTAGCAACTGAATTCCATCACAGGACTCCTATAGCACAATAAGCAAATTCAAGAATCAATAAATAGGATGAAATCAACTAAAAAACTTCTTCACAGCAAAAGAAACAAACAATAAATCAAAGAGAGAGCCTACAGAGTGGGAGAAAATCTTTACCACACACACCTCAAAAAGAGCATTTATCTTCAAGGTTATATACAAATCTCAAAAAACTTAACATCAAAAAGTCCCCAAAATAACCCAATCAATAATGGGACTAAGAAATTGAAAAGTCATTTAAAGAAGAAATACAATCGAATAATAGTATATGAAAAAATGTTTAACATCTCTAGCAATTAAAGAAATGCAAAACAAAATTACACTAAGATTCCATCTCACTCTAGTCAGAATGGCAATTGTCAAGAATACAAGTAATAATAAATGTTGGCAAGGATGTGACTAAAATTTTTCACTCACTCATTGCTGGTGGGACTGTAGTTAGATGTAACCACTCTGAAAAGCAGTATGGAGATTCCTTAGAAAACTTGGAATGGAATGAATATTTGGTGGGAGTCATCCCACTCCTAGGTTTATACCCAAAGAATTTAAAATCAGCATTCTACAGTGGTTCAGACACATCAATATTTATAGGAGTTTGATTCATAATACCTAAACTATGGGCCCAACAGAGGTGCACTTCAACAGAAGAAGGATAAAAAAAATTATGGTAAATATACACAATTGAATATTACTCAGGAATAAAGAAGAATGAAATTATTGAATTTGCCAGTAAATGGATGGAACTGGAGACTCTCATGCTCAGTGAAATGAGGCAATTTCAAAAAAAAAAGGCTGAATGTTTTCTGATATGTTGATACAAAGTCACAATAGGGAGGGTGAAAAGAACAGAGGTACTTTGGATTATACAGAGTGAAGGAAATGGGTATGTGGTAGGAAGAATGGTAGAATGACTCAGACATTATTACCCTATGCAAATATATGATTACATGATCTGTGTAACTACATCATGTACAACCAAAAGAATGAGAACTTATACTCCATTTATTTGTGATGTGTCAAAATGAATTCTACTGTCATGTATAAGTAATTTGAACAAATAAAAAAAGAAAAATTGGAAGGAAACCACATTTGATCCAGTTATCACAGTCCTCCATATGTACTGAAAGGACTTAAAATCGGCATGCTACAGTGATACCAGTCACATCAATGTTTATAGTAGCCCAAGTCACAATATCCAAACTCTGAAAACAATCTGAGTGTGCTTCAACAGATGAATGGATAATGAAAATGTGGTATGTATACACTATGGAATATTACTTAGGCATAAAGAAGAATGAAATTATGGCATTTGCCAGTAAATGAATGGAACTGGAGTCTATCATATCAAGAGAAAGAAGCCCATTCCAAAACACCAAAGGCCCAATGTTATTTCTGATATGCAAATGCTAAATCATAATAAGTGGGGGTGGATGGAGAGAAGAAAAGTAGTTCGCTGGATAAGACAACAGGGAATGAAGGGGAAAGGGGTTGGAAAGAAATAGGAAAGAAAGTAGAATGAATCAGACATAATGTTCCTATATGAATACACAACCAATGTAACTCCACATCTGTATGCTTTATGTATATATGATTATCTAAATACATTCTATTGTCCTGTGTAACTAAAAAGATCATAACAATTTTTAAAAATAAAAGGAAAGACAATAGATCTTTCAATGTAATTTAAGATGAACATTTAGGTCAGCCCACCAAAAGTAAGCAAAGCTTCAGGCTAGAAAGGAAGGATTCTTAGTCAGGAGTGCCTGATAACTCACAAAAGAGACTGTCACATTACAAGATTTTTTGAGTTATTTTGAGACCTGAAAAATCTTCCTAACCTTTTACATAGGCAGGCCTGACATATGTGTCTGTGCTTGTTACTAGCCCTACTATTTATCCCTCATATTGGTCTACAAGATGCAATGTGGCCCCTCCAATACCTAACTAACTCTACCAAGAAATCCCTAAGTGACAGATATAAAGGGATCTCTACTAAGCACAGTAGTAATTGAAAATTGAAAAGCACTTAGAAAAACCACTCCAGACATGGGAAACCATGCAAGAGATTTTATTAGGCAGAGGAGCACATCTGCCTTGGAGAGAGAGAGAGAGGGGCGGGGAGGGGGAATGGTGGGGGAGCTTCTCTTTAGTTGAATTTCACCGTTAACGTATGATTGGGCCAATTGCTAATGATGAAGTTCGAGGGCTAGGGATCAGATCAATGGTGTTGAGTGCAGGCTGATGAGTGGACTAATGGCTGGTTAGGATAACAGACTGGTGAGCTGGGTTGTAAGATGGGGGGGAATAGCTTGAAGTGGAAGAAGCTGGTTGGGGAAGTCACACCACTGAAGTCACACCGCTGACTCACTAGGTTGCTGTAGTAGTCTTCAACCCCAGAACTGATATTCTGGCTGGATCCAAGGCCATCAGTGATGGAGCAGATGGAGCAACCCTTACCATCATTGCTGTCTGCGTCAGACTTGCCACCATGGCCAGCTCTGGAGGACAGGCCACCATCAACACCTTCCAGGCAGAAGATGAGGTCCCTGTCTGCCATGTCCCAGGAGTGCTGGTTCCAATCAAGGGGTGCACGGCACAGCCAGAGCCCCTGGGCAAATGCAGTAGCAAAGGTCCTCCTCAGGGTGGGCAGGCATGGTCTCCACTGCCAGTGGGTGTAAGGATCCAGAGGAGTCAGCAGAGGCTCACAGCCCGGTGCTCCAGGGTGCAGGGTGAGTGGCCCTGAGAGCGTGGAGGAGCGGCCAGTGGGTGCATGGGCCAGTGCTCCAGGGAGACAGCGGGGAGCATGGGCCAATCCTGGGGTGTCTGGCTGTGTGCCTGGAACATGAGTATTGGCAACAGAGAGTGGGACTGGGGCAGCTTTTACACTGTAGTAATGACAATAGAAAGGTATTCTATAAAACTCAGATCGCATTAGATACCTTATCTATAGCTCATGGGGATATCCATGACATTATAAAAGCTAAATGTGGTGTAAATGTTTCTAACAACTCTGCTAATATTTCTAAAGTCTTGAATGACTTCTGTGCAAAAATCAATGCCTTGTTCGATTCCACTTTAAGCTTTATGAGTTTCTGTATTCATGGTTTTCAAAGACTGACCATTAATACTAATTACTTTTGTGCTAATTGATTGCAAGAAAATGAGGCTTGTTATCCTATTTGTTGTCCTACTATGATCCCAGCCACATGTATACCTCACCCAGTAGCCTGCCAGGTGCAGCCATGGACCTCTGGACTCCCTTGATGCTGAATGCCCTTGAGTGCCTATGCCTCACCTTATAGAAAATCATAGTAAATTCTAGGCCATCAAACTATAAACCAATCCCACAAATGGACCCTGACACACCACTGTCTCCCCTTGACCAGATAAGGCAAGATTTCTGTGAATTACAAATAGGGAGGGACAATAATCCATTATCAGACTGAAGCAGTTATAAGAAGATAAGATGACTCAGGCACACACAGAAATTGGGGGATCAATTCTCTCAGGGGGAAATATTAGGTAGGAATTCAGAAACACAATGATGGCAGAGATAGGATATGAGGAAAATGTCACTGGGTCCCAAGGGCTCAGGAGGCTGAGACAGGAAGACCAAGAGTTCAAAGCTAGCCTCAGTCACTTATCAAGGCCCTAAGCAACTCAGCAAGACTCTGTCTTGAGATAATAAATAAAAGGGGCTGGGGATATGACTCAGTGGTTAAGGGCCCCTGGGTTCAATCCCCCATACCAAGAGAAAAAATGTCGCTGGAGAACAACAGGAGAACAACAGGAGATCAGTCCTGTCCCTATTTACAGTAAATCCCATTACCATGACAACTCTGACCACTGAGGACTTAATCACCATGACTCTTCCACCATTGGTTTGCTATTTTAAAATGACCAAAGGGGATAAAGTGGGCAGTACTCTAATAAGATTTTCTATAGTAAGCAATGGTGGGAAATTGGACAATATTTTAATCAGTTATCATAATGTAATTAATGCAAGCAAATGAAGTAAGGTCTTTAATCATGTCCATATAGGGAAAAGAACCCCTCCTTGCAGGCCAGCATATAAAACTCAAATTTCCATAGGTCTGGGACTTGAGGTCCACTCTTGCTTAGTCCACTCCACTCTACCTAATAGAGTCCTACTTCCAACTTCCCCTTCAGTAAGTCTGTACTCTGCCTGTTACTTGTGAATGACTTGATCAATTCTTTTTGAAGCATCAAGGACATGGACTCCATCTGGACACCCTAATGATAAGTTTCTTATTTCTCAATCCTGGGAAGGTATAATTTTAGGGTGCTTATTTGGGAGATTTCTCCCTCCCAAGCAATTTATTACTATTAATATTCTTCTTAGAACTGCTTTTACTATATTCTGTACCTGGATATTTAAATATTTCCCCATGTTTTGATGGTTTTTACTTTCTTTCTTCCTCCCTTTCTTTTTTTTCTTTTTTCCCTTCCTTCCTTCCTTCCTTCTTTCCTCCCTTCCTTCCTTCCTTCCTTCCTTCCTTCCCTCCTTTCTGTGGTAATGAAGTTTGAACTCAGGGCTTCGTGTGTGTTAGGCAAGTGTCCTAAGTCTGAGCTATATGTCTATCTCTTAAAAAATGTTTTTAACTTTCAAGACAGGATCTTATTAACTTGCCCAGACTCAGGCTGCCATCACAATTGTGGTTCTCTTGCCTCAGTCTCCTGAGTAGCTGGAATTACAGGTATGTGCCACCAAGCCTGGCTTTTTATTATTTTTTTTCTTTTTAAATATTTCAGTATTATATTATAGTTACTCATGAGAGTGGGGTTAATTTTGAAATATTCAAACATGTTTGTAATATAATTTGCTTCCTTTCAATCCCCAGCACCTCTGGTTTTCCTCTCCTTGTCCCTGGCCTTACAGACTTTTCTCTATTCTACTGGTCTTTCTTCTAGTTATTTATTTTTAAATTGGAGCTTTATAGATATACATTAATGTAGACAATATTGTGAAATATTCAAACATGTGCATGGCATAATTTGGTCAATTTAATTCTGAAGTTCTCCCCTTTTCATACCTCCTCCCTTCCCTCAATCTCCTTTTTCTGTTCCACTCTTCTTCCTTTCGGATTCCTGGGATTACACATTTTTAAAAATCTCTTATTTCTCTCTAAATATGAGATAAAATACCCTTTGACTTTCCAAGTCTGACTTATTTTACTTAGTAAGATTCTCTCTGGTTTCACCCATTTACCAGTAAATAACATAATTTTATTCTTCTTTTTGGCACAGTGAAGCTCCACTGTGCATATAGTACATTTTATTTAATGAATCATCTCATTGGTCAATAGAACTGATTCTGTAATTTGGCTATTGTGAGTTGAGCTTACCTTTTTCCAATTCTTAGAGAAAGAGCTTTAAACTTTCCACAATCAAGCATGACTTTTGCAATGACCTTTTTATTCATGACTTTATGTGATTAATGTAAATCCCTATGTGTATAATTTGTTGTGAGTCTTTACCATGAAGGGATATTGAAATATGTAAAATGATTTTTCTGTGCTTTTTCAGATAATTATGTTATTTTGTTATTTTTATTATGATACACCACATTATTTTCATTTTTATTGATCTTTTTGTTGTACATGGCAATAGGACTCATCTTGCCATAATCATAAATCATGGGGTGTAATTGGTTCTAATTCAGTCCCCAGTACATCTCCTTTCCTTTGTCTCCCCCCTCTCTCTGTGTTGCCACCCACGGCAACAATTGCGCAGGTATTTATCACAGGGGCCTGGAAATAAACTACTTCTATTTCTTTGCTGCTTCCTTCCTTGCTTGCTTGCTTATTCTCTAGCTCATAGAGGAAGAAAAGTTTGCTTGATTTTAGAGGAAGAGAAGCTTTGAGAGAAAGGTTGACTTTGCTTATAGAGAATGTTTTAGAGAAAGAGAGGCTTCTACGCTTATCAGAGATCTATTTCTTCTTAGAGTTCTGCTGCTTCTTCTTAGAGGTGCGTCCTGCATCCTGTGAACTAAAGGGTGCAACCTAGAGATGTGTTCTCAGTTCTCCGCTCTACGATCTGCCTTCTGTTGCTGCTTACTGCTTCTTACTGCTAGCTGCTGCTTCTCTCTGCTAGCTGCTTCTGCTTCTCTGCTAGCTGCATCTTCTAGCTGCTTCTTCTTACTGCTAGCTGCTTTTTCTTGCCTTCCACCTACTGCCCACTTATATTCCCTACAGGAGGTGGAGGGCGGGTCCACGCCAGTTGAGGAGCCAGCTGCCCTATCACGGCAAAGGTTAAAACGACCAGGCCCAAGCAGGAGCACGTGGGAACACCTGTGTATGCGTTGTGTGCACGGTCTTAATTGAATACGGCCAATGATAAATCACCTGGGTGTGCTTATATTAATCAACCTCCTCACTGCCGATGTGATCAAAACAACCTCCAGCTGGCCTCCAGTTGCCATCCCTGCACAGTCCACATGGTACAGCCCCCAACATCTCTGTTCCCTTTCCTTTACTCCATTGATTTTTTCACCATTTAGCTAAGCTGTTTTAAAAATTAGTGTTTCATGGATAAACATAATTTTGAGATTCACTGAGGTATATCCATATATGAACATAAAAAGTTAGGTCAGATTCATTCCACTGACACTTCTCTATGCCTCTCCTACTCCCTTACCTTCTTTCTTCTTTGTCTACTTCACTGATCTTTATTCTATTCTCTTTTACTCTTGTACCCCTTATTTTGGATTTGTTTCCACATATCAGAGAAAGCATTCAACCTTTGATATTTGGGGCTGACTTATTCCACTCAGCATGAGTCTTCAGGTCTGTCCATTTGTCAGCAAACATCATAAAGTCATTCTTTTTTATGATGACTAATACTCCATTTTGTATATATACCTCATTTTCTTTATCCATTTATTTTTTGGAGCCTATCTAGATTGGTTCCATAGCTTAGCTATTATGAATTGTGCTATTATTGATGTGGCTATGTGACTGTACTATGCTGGTTTTAAATCCTTTTGGAAACATACCAAGTGGTGGGATTTCAGGGTGATATTGTGGTTTCATTTCTAGTCTTTTGAGGAATTTCCCTACTGCTTTCCAAAGTGGTTGCAGTAATTTGTAGTCACTTGCCAATGTATGAAAGTATCCTTTTCCCCATATCCTCACCAACATTTACTGTTACTTGTATTCTTCTTACATTTGCTCTTTTTAGTTACACATGACAGTAGAATGTATTTTAGCATATTATACATACATGGAGTATAACCTGTTCTAATTAGGAACCTATTCTCATGGTTGTACATGATGTAGAGTTACCTTGGTTCTGTATTCACATACAAGGCAAGGAAAGTTATGTCTGATTACCTCTATTGTACTTCATTTTCCCCTTCCTTCTCCTTTCCATTAAATTCCCTTTGTCTAATTCAGTGGACTTCTGTTTTTCCCTTCTCACATTGCCTTGTTGAAGGTTAGCATTCACATATCAGGAGAACATTGGGCACTTAGATTTTTAGAACTGGTTTATTTCACTTACCATGGTATTCTCCAACTCCATCCATTTACTGGAAAATGCCATAATTTCATTCTTCTTTATGACTTTGTGTATATATACCACATTTTGTTATCATTAATCCATTGAAGGACACCTAGGTTAGTTCCGTAGCTTGGATTGTAAATTGATATCAACATTGATGTGACTGTGTAACTGTAGTATGCTGATTTTAAGTCATTCGGGTATAGATGAAGTGGGTGAATTGGGTCAAATTATGGTTCCAATTCAAGTTTTCTAAGGAATCTCCATACTGCTTTCCAGCATGGTTGCACCAATATGCAGTCTCACCAGCAATGTAGGAAAGTATTATTCTCCCCAATCCTCACCAACATTTATTTTACTTTTATTCTTGATAATTGCCATTCTGACTGGAGTGAGATGGAATCTCAATGTAGTTTTACTTTGTGTCTCTAATTACTAGAAATGTGAACATTTTTTTCATATATTTCTTGAACATTCATATTTCTTCTTGTGGGAATAGCCTGTTGAGTTCCTTTGTCCATTTATTGATTTTAGGGTGTTTTTTGTGTTAAATTTTTTGAGTTATTTATATATCTTGGAGATTAATGCTCTATCTAATGCATAGGTGGTACAGATTTTCCCTCATTCTGAATGCTTTCTCTTCATAGGCATCATTGCGTTACTGTTAAGAAATATTTTAGCTTGATATTATCCCCTTTATTGAAACTTTATTGTACTTTTTGCACTTAATAGTCTTGTTATGGAAGTCAGTTACTAAGCCAACATGATGGAGAGTTGGGACTAGTTTTACTTCTAGTAGGTGCACAGAGTCTGGTCTAATATCTAGGTACTTGATCCTCTTTGAGTTGAGTTTTGTGCAGGTTGAAGGATAGGGGTCCAATTTTGTTTAGCTCACTATGTATTTCCATTTTTCCCAGCACCATTCGTTGACCTTTACTCAAGAATGTTTATGGTACCTGTCTCTAGTATGAGGAAACTGTATTTATGTTAATGTGTCTCTGTGTCTTCTCTTTTGTACCATTGTTCTATGTGTCTGTTTTGGTGCCAATACGATGCCATTTTTGTTACTATAGCATTGTAGTATAATTTAAGGCCTGGTATTTTGAAGACCGCTGCTTCACTTTTCTCAAAGAGAATTGCTTTTGCTCTTCTGGGCCTCTTATTTTTCCAAATGAATTTCATGATTTCTTTTTCTATTTTTATGAAGAACATAATTGGGATTTTAATAGAAATTTCATTAAATCTGTATAATGCCTTTGGTAGTATGGCCATTTGTCAATGTAAATTCTGCTTATTCACAGAATGAGAGATGTTCCCATCTTCTAAGGTCTTCTTCAATTTCTTTCTTTAGTGTTTTGTAGGTTTCATTGTAGAGGACTTTTACCTCTTTAATTAGATTGATTCCCCAGTATTTTTTAGGGTATTGTGAAAGTGATACTTTCCCTGTTTTCCCTTTCAGCTGATATGTCATTCATGTATAGGTATGCAATTGATTTTTGGTGTTGATTTTATATCCTGTTACCTTGCTAAGTTTGTTTATGAGTTCTAGAAATTTTCTGGGGGAGTTTTTGAGGCTTCCTCTATATAGAATTATGTCATGGTCACAAAGTGATAGTTTCAGTTGTTTTCTTATTTACATACCTTTAATTTTTTTCTTCTGTCTAATTGCTCTAGCTAGGGTTTCAAGGACTATGTTGAAGAGGAATGGTGAAAGAGTGCATCCCTGCCTTGTTCCAGCTTTTAGAGGGAATGCTTTCAATTTTTCTCCATTGAGAATGATATTGGACTTGCATTCACTATACATAACTTTTACTGTGTTGAGGTATATTCCTACAAGCCCTAGTTTTTCTAGTGTTTTGAACATGAAAGTGTTTCGTATTTTGTCAAATTCTTTTTTCTGCATATATTGAGATAGTCATATGATTCTTATCTTTCACATCAGTCATGTGGTGTATTATGTTTAATGATTTCCATATGTTGAAAGAACCTTGCATCCCTATGATGAGCCCCATTTGATCACCCTGTCCTATCATTTAAATATGTTTTGGTATGTGACCTGCCAGTATTTTATTAAGAATTTTTGCATCTATATTCATCAGGGATATTGGTCTGAAAATTTTTTTCCTTCATGTGTTTTTTCATGGTTTTGATATCAGAGTGATACTAGCTTCATAGAATGAGTTTGGAAGGGTTCCATCCTTTTCTATTTTATGGAATAATTAAAGGGGTTTTGGTGTAAGTAATTTTTTGAAGATCTGATAGAACTCAGTGAGAATCTCTCTGGTCTTGGTTCTGTCTCTTATTGGTATACTTTTTGATGGTGTCTTCAATTTCATTGCTTGAAGTTAATATATTTAAATTTTGTGTGTCTTCCTGATTCAATTTGGGTAGGTCTATGCCTCTTGATTTTTGTCAGTATCTTCAAGATTTTCTATTTAATTGGAGCATAGAATTTCAAGGCAGCTTCTTATTGTCATCTGTATTTCAGTTGTGTTCATGATGATATTTCCATTTTATCTTGAATTTTAGTAATTTGTGTTTTCCCAGTCTTTTTGTCATTAGCTGGTTTGCATCAGTTATTATTACTATCCATCACTCCATAAACTGTGAAGAATTGGAAACCTTCAGTGACACTATAATTCCAAAAGGTAGGAACCCTGCTCCCTCAAAAATCAACTGTTAGTTGGGTAGACAAACAAGTGACATTGAAAAGCAAGGGAATAAATGGCCTCAAATGAACCAAAATACAGAAACAAAGATCCATAGTCAGGACAGTGGAAGAAATGTCAGAAGAGATTAGAATATTCATAGTTAAAATCATATGTTAGGTAAAGGATGATAAAAGGGAGAAAATACAGGATGCCAAAGAGCACTACAATAAAGAAATAGAGATGCTGAGGAAAAGAAAAAAAAAACAAGCAGAAATCCTCAAAATGAAGGAATCCATAAACTAAATTAAAAACTTATTGGAAAGTATCACCAGCAGACTACATCATTGGAAGACATAATCTCAGGCAATGAAGACAAAAGACATACTGTTGAAAATAATGTTGACCCTGTAGAAAAGATCTTAAGAGACCATGAACTGAACTTCCAAGAAATAGAGGATAACATGAGAAGATCAAACATAAGAATTATCAGGATATTCAAAGTCTCAGAGTTATAAACCAAAGAAATACAGAATATTTTCAATGAAATAGTGACTGAAAATTTTCCAAACCTAAAGAGTGAAATGGAAAATGAAATACAGGAAGCATACAGGACTCCGATATACAAAATTACAACTGACCCACACCAAGGCACATTATTTTGAAAATGCTAACATACAGAATAAGTATAGAATTATAAAGGCTTCCAGAAAAATGTCATGTCGCATTTAGAGGGAAACAAATCCAGACCTCAGTTGAATTTTTAACCCAGACCCTTAAAGCTAGAAGGTTTTGGAAAAATGTATACCAAGATATGAAAGAAAATGGATGCCAAACAAGAGTAATAAACCCTGCAAGATTAGATTCAAAGTTTGATGATGAAATAAAAAACTTCTATGATAAACAAAAGTCGAAAGAATTCACAACTAAAAAGCCTGTACTACAGAACATTCTCAACACAATATTTCATGAAGAAAAATGAAAAATAACATGAAAAATAGCAAAGGGAGGAACTTCACTAGAAGAATAGTCAATCAAAAGAAAAACTACTTCAAGTTAAACATGGGTAATAGTTCAAAATGACAGGAATATAAATTATTTTTCAATAATAACATTGAATGTAAATGGCCTAAACTCATCAATCAAAAGACACAGATGGGCAGATTGGATAAAAAAACAAGACCCAATAATATGCCATCTCCAATATACTCACCTAATAGGCAAAGACATCA
Source organism: Sciurus niger (assembly GCA_020740815.1). Classification (NCBI taxonomy): domain Eukaryota; kingdom Metazoa; phylum Chordata; class Mammalia; order Rodentia; family Sciuridae; genus Sciurus; species Sciurus niger. Next base: position 137,951 of record JAHUXG010015099.1, on the reverse strand, counting down.
ACAGTCTGAAGGTGAAGAGATGGGAAAAAAATCATTACCACTCACAAGGATCTTACAAAGAAGCAGGGGTTTTTATGCTCATATTTGAAAAAGTTGCTGGATGCAAAATCAACACATAAATGTCATTAGCATTTCCACAAACTAGCAACAAACTATTTGAAAAACAAGATCAATAATACAATCCTATGCATAATAATTACAAAGAAATAAAAATAAGTAGGAATAAATGTAACCAAGGAAGTGAAAGAACTCTACACTGAAAACTACAAAATAATGATGGAAGAAATTGAAGACAAAAAAACCCAATGAGATCTTACATTATGCATAAGCAGAAAAATGAAAGATTATACTCCATTTATGTATCAACTATCAAAATGTATAAATGCATTCTACTGTCATGTACAACAAATTGAAACAAATAAAAATAATTAGAAATGAAAAGAATAAATGGCAATATATTCCATGTTTATTAATTAAAATAATTTATTGATGTTATAAATGTCAATACAAGTCAGGTGCACTGGACTATGTCTGTAATTCCAGCAACTTGGGCAGACCAGGCAGAATTACAAGTTCAAGGCCAGCCTCACCAACTTAGCAATACCTTGTCTCAAAATAAATTAAAATAACTGATGCTGTAGTTCAGCCCTCCCCAGGTTCTATCCTCCATACCTAAAAAAGTAAATCCACACTACCCAAAGTAATCTGCAGATTTAGGGCAATCCCCATCAACCCTATGGTACTTTTTCAAATAAATAGAAAAAAAATCCTAACATTATGGAACCACAAAAGACAACAAATAGCCATGTAACCTTGAACAAAAAGAACAAAGTCAAAGCATTACACTACATGACTTAAATACTTACTACAAAGTTCTAGTAATCAAATAGGGTGGTACTGCATAAAAGCTGACCACTAGACTAATAGGTAAGAACAAAATGCTGAAATAAACCCATGCACTGACAGGCAATGGGTCAGACTTAATTTGCAATGGGAGGACAGCTTTGACATATGTTCCTCTAACAGAGGATTAATAACCACAGTGTAGCTTCTCTTGTGCTGGACTGGCTCATATGCAGGGTAAGCTGCGTGGAGTCAAGACCCAACTCCAGAAGTTGGGTGAAAGCAAGCTTGTGGCAAGCAGCTTGCAAACATGTTTATTGCAGGAACAGCTATACATTTTATAGGTTTCTTGCCCAATCATAATTTGCCACAGGGGATCAGGTTCCTATATGGGTTTCCTTGGTAACATTGAGTCAATTTGAGGGAGTTGTGTATTTTCCTAGGTGGCCAAAGCAGAATGCCCCTCCCCACAAGTTTATACACTTGAGACATTCACTGCTGCCAGACAAGGACTAGGATTTCTCCCAACATTTCCCCAATTTTTATGAATTTGGACAAGGGATTCCTTCAGGAGGACTTGATTGTCCTGAACCCTTGTGATTCTTTTGTTGACAATGACCATGAACATTTAAGAACTGCAAGTATTATAAGGAAGAGTATATAGGCTACTCCTAACATTATAGTAGGATTTAGCATATTAAGCAGGTTTTACCCAAAGACAATAATACATCCTTCTCCTAGGAGGGACAGGGGGGCCATCGATGATGTTCTAAGGCCCAAGAAGTGAGGGCAATCTACATCTATTATAGGTTAAGTTCTCTTTTGTTCTCTAGTTCTCTCCCCTCTTATCTTTCCTTCCTTCCTATGTAACTAGGCCTGGCTTTCAAGGTGAGATGCATAAAGTGAGAAGTGAATGGCGGTGGGGGGGCAAAGTGACTCAGCAAGGTAAAGGTTCAGGGGGCAGTAATTAGCAGCTCCTTGTCTGTAGTCCTTGATAAGGACAAGTAAATCTGGTAATCAATGGACTCCGGAGATCATTGGCATTCCATCCTCCCAGGGGAAGTCTCTAACTCACAGAGGCAGATGGCTTTCATGGCCTCCATTTCCTCCATTTGGCCCAATCCCCTATTTCTACACTAACTGTCTGTCCCCAATTCTGGCTTCATTCCCCCCTTTTGCTTTAGGAACTTTTTATTGCTGTAAGGAAAGGGGGCAATGACTGCTCTGGCTGCTTCAAGCTGGAAGTGGGCAGCATGGGGCAAGGAGTTTGGAGTTCTGCTTTACAAATTGGGTCAATCAAGGTGTTCATGGTAGAAGTCTAGTTGGGGAAGAGCAGGTGGTAAAGGCATCTGGGGGTGGGTGCTTCTATGAGAGTGAAACAAAAAGATGTGAGTATTGAAAGAGACTGATACAAAATAAATGTTGCAGCATATGGAACAAATAATGAATATAATGAAGATGATAGAAGTCAATAATCTATCACCAGGTGGTGGAAGAACTAAGAAGTTTTTCCCATAGCAAGGCCTAACAAAGGCTGGAGAGGAGAAGGCCTTTATTTGGGAACTATAACATTGTCCAAGTTTTCAGGAATGTAAACACAACATTTAACTCTTAATGTCATTGATATCCCCAGAAAATATAGCTAAACTACTTAATGTCATCTGATTTTTGTAAAATATCCTTTTATTGGTATGACCTGTGTTTACTAGAAATCTCTATATTTCAGTTACTTAGAGCTAGAAAATCATATTAGCAAACATAGATTTCAGCCTACCTGTGTAGCTTAGGAAAATCTGCAGGCTTTAAACCAACTAAAAATTTCTGACTCTGGAAGTTTCTCTTGATAGTTATCAGGCACATTTGCCTAAGAGTATCTCTTTTGTAGCTTCCAGTCTTTATTCTAGTGGGCTAACACAAGTATATTTTTCAAGTTACATTTAACTATTATTTCTTTTAAATGTCCAAGAATGGCTATGTTTTGGTTTTAACTATTTTGCTAGATGTTTAAGATCAAGCAGGTCAAATTGACTTGTTCCTGTCTTATTAAGAGTTGGCTGACTTCCCACAGGAGTCACTCATGGGGACCTTGAGAGCAGCTTTTTAGCTCCTTAAGTGCCATTTGTGAAGTGAGGTCTCCTTGAAAGATTACTTCCCTTGGAAGCATCAGGGATGTCTCCCTTTTCCAATGACCCTCCTCCACAGCAGGTACACTGATTGACTTTTCATGTTAGGACTTAACTCTTAGTTACCTTGTTTTCAGTGATGACACAAAGCAATTTTAAACCCTTTTTATTCACCAATCTATAGATGTTCAGAGATGGGGTTCACTGAGGGTGAGGACAAACAATGCCTACCTTACCTAGCCTTACCCAGCGCACTTACTCAGGCATCAGAGATTGAGCTCTTATTTAGGGTTGCACAGGACATATATAGGCACATTATCCAATCAGGTTAACATTCTTGTTCAAGTATAACAGAGGCAGCCTGTAGGTGATCTATATGTTGAGGGTCGAGGTAATGTAAACAAACCAAGCATGCCTAAGCAATTCTGCCCAGCAGCAAGTCTGAGACAAAGGACTGGGGGGATGGTAAGCTCCTGCACACAGCATGAGGCAAGGCAGTGCAGGTGAGCTCACATCACAGTTTTCTGGGATGCATGACAGAGCGAGGCCTCCCCTCAGCTCCTAGCTCAGCCTCGACAGCTGCAAAGACCTTCATTCCATGGCAAGTCTTTACCATCACCTCAGTTTCTCTGTCCAGACTGTTTGGCTTACTTAGACCATGGTGTCGGTAACTGCTGTCAGATAAGCTTGAGGAATGGTCCCTACACCAATCTATGCAAACACCAATAACGTGTAAGTATGTTACCCCAAGGAACTTAAGGAGTTAAGAGTACTCAATGTTATTTACTAGTTAACATTTTAACTTTGCAAATTAATCAGATGTCTCTAACAAACACATTTGAGTAATGTTATATATCTTAAGTCTAATTTATTTATTTAACTGTAAAACCAAGATATCACACAAGTGTATTGAATAATATCTGCCAGCTCTTTCCTGTTGAAGTAAATTCATTGAAACAATTAATATTAGACATGTTATAAACATTGCCATTTTATTAGTTTGACCACCTAGAGACTTGTGAGTTAAAGACATTTTACTTTTATTAGTTTACCCAATTTAAATTGAACCTTTTTAAATCACATGAATTAAAAGTATCTGGATCCATTTTTTAATTTTAATTTTTTTGAGCACTTGTTATTTATGTCAATTTTGTTGTCAGGTACATACATAGACAACACGACATTAGACAACAGGATATACACATAACACAAAAGTGAAGGCCTTGTAGTTTTATCTCCATTGCAATGTAACAGATGTTCAAAAATAACTCTAGAGTTGAATAAAAGAAATGGAACTGATCAAAGAAGTCATGAGCTCAAAAAAATATAAAATTTAAGGAAAAAACAAGAGTCCTGGAAAAATAACATGACTGTTAAATATAGTAAAGCACCATACAACTTACTTTTGCTGGAGTTCAGGTAAGACTCTTTTCACATTTTTTTTTTTTGAGCTTGAGACTAGTCTCCCACTGGGCCCTCTGGCTTTCTCTATTTACACTTCAATGTAAGCTTTGACTGAGATCTGAAAGGAGCTGAGATAAGAGGCTCTAGCAGAAACTTGATGCCTAGGGCATTTTAACAATTTCTCTCAGAACAGATTTGAATGTCAAGGAAAATTATGAAACATTATTTTTCATTAATTTTGAGAATGAAGTTACTATGCTAAGCTCCTCACTGAGATATGCCATTAGCTATTGAGCTGCCCATGCCTGCCATCCAGGATTTATTTTCCCCTCAGTGACAAACAGTTTAAATCTTGCTTCATAGGTAAGCTAAGGACAGGAGCTTGAAGTAAGGCCCATTTTTGATATTCCTGGGACAAAGGATACTGTCCTATGGTGGTTATTTTCTGCCCTAGTTTGTGGGTTCCTGGAGACAGTTGAAATCCTAAGTATTGAACCTGTTTGCATAATTAAGCTTTATTCTTTGAGATCTTATAATTCCTACCAGCAAAGAAGTTTAGGAACTCTGTAATGGCCTTTGATATTTTCCCTTCATAAGCAAATGTTTGACTTGGTCAAAAACATAAAGTTACCAATTTGCAATTGATCGTGTGGGCTAATACAAGCACCATGCCCTGTAAGCATGTCCAACATTAAGGGAATATTGTATGCCAAATTATTACACACTGTCAGTTCTGCTTCCTCATTGTAGGAGACTTTCTATTGCAAAAATTGTGGAAAGTTACTTCTTCAAAGTAAGGGGAGCTGGGACCAAAATCCTGTGAGGCCTTCCTAAGGAGGGGTAGGTCTGGAGTAAGGTGGGGATCCAAGACCTTTCACCACCCCTTCAGTGCCCAAATTGATGGGGTATACTGCAAATGAATTCTTGGGAGGAAAAGAAGACCCTTTCAAAGCTCCCACCTGACAGAGGAAACTCCAGAGGGAGCAGGAGAGGTTAATTCATTCCAAGGGTATCAAGGGGAAGGGGCAGACAGTGGGAGGCCTTTGTTATTATTGGTTTCTTCCTCCTTGTCCTCAGAGGTTACAATGCTTGAAGTGGAGGCTTGGAGGGTCATTTTCTTGTCAGTAAAGAACCCTTATCCAAATTTGGGGATCCCAAATGTTTTCAGGGCTGATCCATGGTGCAATGATTACTGATTTGTCCCAAAAACAGGTGAGATCTTTTTGTTTCACTTTAAGCCCTTGCTGTGAGAGAAGTGCCTTTAAGGCAGTGAGTTGAGGAGCTTGCTGCTTAGGGGGGAGATTTCCCATTGTTATGGAGTGGAGTTACATGAAAGGGTGGTGTTGAGTTGTGGATTGGATTAAATGAATCTCTCAAGGACAGAGAAGGAATGTAAGGTAACTTGCAAGGAGTATCCCTAAGTCTAAGAGGGGAACACTGGGAGGACAAATGGAGCCTATCTTCCAACAAAAAAAGAGGTGTTTAGGATGCAATGTCTCTTGCTCAGTGGGGAACTTCTGTGAGTTGTTAGGTCACAAATGTATACCCACATGGTGTCTCTGGTAGAAATCTCCACAGAGGGAGAAGTGGTTCCAAATTCTGGTGAGATCAATTCTTTATGTGAATTTGCTGGGAGAACTGAAAGTGAAAGTGTAGCCACTGGAGGAAAGGCACCCAATATGAGGGGCAGTGTGCCTATTCTCGGGGATCAGGGCAATACAAGGAAGAGAGGAGGAAAAGGAGTCTTGTGCTCACCCTCACAGGACCATCGGCACACCAAACACAAAGGGGCCCTTACCGAATAGGGGGAACTTACCAATCCTGAGGTGCATGGGTAGTTGATGCATGTTGGGCACCAGATGTAGCTTCTCTTGTGCCAGACTGGCTCATACAAGGGGTAAGTGGTATGGAGTCAAGACCCAGACTCTGGGAGTTGGGTGGAAGCAGGCTTGTGGTGATCAGCCTGCAAACTTGTTTATTGTGGGAATAGCTATACATTTTATAGGTTTCTTGCCCAATCACAATGTGCCATGGGAGATCAGACCACCAGGTTCCTATTTGGGTTCCCTTGGTAACATTGAGTCAATTTGGGGGAGTTGTGTACTTTCCTAGGTGGCCGAAGTGGAATGCTCCTCCCTGCAGGTTTACACACTTAAGATGTTCACTGCTGTAAGCCAAGAACTAGGATTTCTCCCAACACCACGGTACATAAAGAATTCAAAAAATTCAATGACAAAAAGTAATCCACTTAATAAAAAGGTAAAAGAGCTGAACAGAACCTTTTCAAGAAAAGAAGTACAAATTATCAATAAATGCACATACAAAAAGTGCTCAATATCTTAGAAATTAGGGAAATGCAAATAAAAACTACATTAAGATTCCCTCTCAGTCCAGTCAGAATGACTATTACCAAGGAAATGAACTGGGTGTGGTGGTGCACACTTGTAATCCCAGAGATTTGGGAGACTAAGGCATGAGGATCTCTGGTTCAAGGTCAACCTCAGCAACTTAGCAACGCTCAAAGAAAATCAGTGAGACCCTGTCTCAAAATTTAAAATTTAAAAAGGGCTGGAGATATGGTGCAGTAGTTAAGTTTGCTTGGGTTCTATCCTTCAAACCAAAAAGAGAAAGAAAAGAAAATAATAACAACTGCTGTAGAGGATGTGGAGAAAATGGAACACTCATACACTGTTGGAGGGAATGTAAATTAGTGCAGCTGCTATGCAAAACAACATAAAGGTTCCTCAAAAACCACAAGTACATCTGCTATACAGTCCAGCTATTTCAGTCTTGGGTATATATCCTCTAGAATCAAAGTGGGCATGCTATCGCACACCTGCATGATCCTGTTAATGCAACACTATTCACAACAGCAGAGTTGTGGGATACCAATGATTGGATAAATGGATAAAGAAAAGGTGGTCCATGATGGAATATTATTCTGCTACATGTCAATTGCAGGAAAACAGAAGGAACTAGGGACTAGGTTTGTGAATTGCAGGAAAACAGATGGAACTGGAGATCATAATCTTCGCAAAGTAAGTCAGACTCAGAAAGAAAAGTACCACTTGTATTCTCTCACATACGGAATCTAGAAAGAAACAAAGCCAACATGAGAATTGAAAGGGGGACCATTAGAAAAGGGAATGGACCAGGGGAGGTAAGAGGGCAGGCTACCATCAAAGCACATTATATGCATGTGTGGAATTGCCACAATGAAACCCATTGTTGTGTACAAATAGTATACAATAATAATTAGAATTTTAACATAAATAAATAATTGTATTGACAAATTATCAATTTTATTGATAAACAAGTTCATTCACACTGACATTCAAAAACAACAAGAGAGAAGGAGAGCTTCTCATGAAAGAAGCTAGTCCACATAGAAAAAATGATGGGCTCAGCCACAACCCTAGTCTCTGACTAGCGAGGTGCTCGGTGATTAGCCCTGCCTTGAGTGGAAGTGCTTAATGTGGCAGTAATCATCTGTTTCCCACTATTTGCCTCAGATTACTCAGATCCAAGGGTTTCCAAGGCACGGGGCATGCTGGAGTCTCAAAAAAACCCCAAACCAGCCCACCACAATCACCCAATGGCTGGTGCAGGAACACTTGGGTTCTCTTAGCACCTCAACTGACACAATTCAAAGGTATAGTAGCAAAAAAGTAGCATGTAGAATGCATGTACTTAAATGCATTTGAGAAAGGCTGTTAATTAATGGGCTAGGCCTCCATTTTAAGAAGATGGAAAGAAATTACAGAATAAACCTAAATAAAATAAGATATATAGTAAACATAAAAGATGGAATTCATACCTAATAAAGAGAAAGAAGCCAAAATTGGTTCTTTAAGCACACTAATATATAAGCAACATCTCTGATGAAGCCAACATGAAATAAAGAATCCACAAATAATAAACATTTAAAATATAAAGATGACCAAATGAAATGAAAAGGAAGCAATGACATATCAAAATTAGTAGGATGTGAGCTAATGAATTTTAAAGGAAACAGAGTATTAAATTCTTATTTCAGAAAAAAATAAGGACCTCAAATCAAAAACCTAAGCCTCTATCTTAAGAAACTAGAGCACAAAAAGCAAGAATAGAGACAAAACACACAAAGAGAAAGGAAAACATACCATTTAAAAATCAATTATATTGAAAACAAAAAAATGAAAAAAATTAATAAAATTAGAAGGTGATCTTTTGAAAAGATGGATAAAATTGACACACTCTAAGTCAGACTAACAAAAAGTAAAGAAACTATTATAAGAATAAAGAACATAAGAGACAGAAGTTACTGATTTCAGAAATGAAGAAGGGACTGTGGCCATAGACTCCAGGACCATGGTAAGGCCATGGAGGCCTAAGCACATACCCACACACAGGCCCCACCATGGAGATAAAATGGCATTTCCCAAATGACTGCATCTACCAAGCTCACCCAAGGAAAAATGGACACCTGACAGTCATATGTACAAGAAAGAAACTGAATTTACAGTTTAAAATCTTCTGAAAAGGAAAATGTCCGGATGGATTGTTTCACTGGCAAGTTCTACCAAACATCTATGGAAAAACTAACATCAGGTCTCCATTATCCTTTCCAGAAATTAGAAAAAGGGAATGCTTTCATGTTCATTTCATGAGGCAAGTGATTACCATGGTACAAAAGAAGGAAAGAGGGTGGGAGGGAGGAAAAAAGACAAATCAGTTCAAGAAAGAAAACCATAAACCAATAGCTCTTGTGAGTATAGACACAGAAATCTACAACATTAAATTATAAAATAGAGTTCAGGAATACACATAAAGAGTCATATGTAAAAACCAATAAAGAAGGCTCCAAAAATTTCTAGAGATTGAACTAATTCAGAGTGTGCTCTCCAGCCAAAATGAATTTAAGTTGGATATAAATGACATAAAAAATTAGAAAATATTCTACTGAAAAGTATACATTATTAAATAATCCTTTGATCAAATAAGATATCAAAATAGATATTACATGATGTTATTGAACCAAATAGGACATTTTCAAATTTGGGGAATATGCTAAAGAAATAATTAAAACTAAATTTATAGACTTAATTGCAAAAGTAATATAATATTCAAAAAGCCCTGAAAAACAATCAATTACTTAAGGCTTACTCTCAAAAGACTAGAGAATGAAAAGTAAATAAACTTAAGGAAAACATGACAGAAATTAATAAAATACAAAACACATGTAATTGGGAAATCAATGATATGAAAGTTTATTCTTTAAAAAAAATGAATAAAATTTTAAATCCTTACCAGAATGATAGAGATAAAACCAAGACTAAATCAAAATTGTTGCCATCAATGTTTTGGAAGGGAACATCTCTATGTACCTACACACACCAAAAAAACAGAAGAGGATACATGAACACAATATGCCAATGGAATTGACAATTTGGATTAAATATGCAAAATCTTCAAATAATGCACCCTATCAGTCTGACAGAAGAAAATTACATATGAATAGTCCAATATAGGAATTGAATTTGTCTAATCTTCTAATAAAGAAAATTTTATAACAAGGTGGCTCTGCTTGTGAATTCTTCCAAATCTGTATGAAATTACATTAATATTCCCCAATTCATTCCAGAGAATAGAAAAAGAAGAAATATTTTATCTTTTTATGAAGCCAGAGTAATCTTCAAAAAGCTATTTCAGGGAAGTTTTGAAATATATAGACCATTTATTCTCATAACTGGAAATACAAACATATTACAAAATCATAATATGCAATATACAATTATAAAATAATAATATATAATTACACATAATTACACATTAGTATGTTATACATAATATACAATTATATAATTATATTACTATATATTATTACTATATAATATTTTCTTAATACACAATTGACATTATGTATCAATTTATTATACTAATATAAATGATTACATGATGAAAATGATTATATAGTGTATGCTATTTAAATATTTATATATCAAAACAATTATACCTATATTATACCATATGTACTCTCAGTTCTGTTTTTCTGGGAACCCTGACCAGAGCACATCAACAGAGGCAAAAGTAAAGGAAATATTTCATGACACTTCAACAGATGAAAGAAAACGATAAAACAAAATGAATGATTAAAACTTTTAGAACACTAAGAATAGGATGAAGTGTTCATAATCTCATAAATGAGCCACAGAAATCTCACACAAATTGGTGAAATATTGAGAGTCAATTCTCTGAAATCCAAAACAAGACAAGAATGTCCACTCTGACCACACCATTCAACAGTCCTGAGAGTCACAGTCAGTGTGGCAGAGCAGGACAGAAAGGTCAACAGCATCCAGGATTTTTAAGACTCTCACCATTTGGAGATAACAAGTAGGTATTAGAAAATCCAAGGGAACCCATCAACAAGCAATTTTAATAATAGGTGAATTTAGCAAGGTTGTTGGATATAAGGGCAATATAAAAAAATCAGTTGCATTTCTATATGCAAGCAATAATCAGAATATGAAACGGTAGAAACAGTAACACTTACGAAGCATTAATAAACATAAAACCCCACAGAACAAATGCACAAGACCTCTACACCAGAAGCCACAGAGCCCTGTTAAGAGAAATTAAAGACAAATAAATAGAACATCACAGTGGTTGGGTGGAAGTCTCAGTATTTTTGGAGGTGAATTCTTCCCCCAAATCAGCTAAGGATGTAATACAAGGAAAATGCAGACAAGAATGGCCAAGGTGACTTTGAAAAAGGAGGAGGTACAGGATGAAGTTTCAGAGGAACTGGAGGTAAGGAAGATCAATGCGGATGTAAAATCAGAGAAAGCAGCCAGCCAACAAGCATTGAGAAATACTCACAAGGTCACCTGGCCTATGACATGGTGATCCGAAAACGCAGCAATCTCATTTACCACTAAATGGTGCTGGGATAATGAATGTTTATATAGAAAACTAAAATGATTGTCACCCATTAACCCAAGCAAGCCATGCACAACAGCGAAGTTGAGATAGATTGCAGGGCTGTTTTGTTTTTGTTTTTGATTTGTTTTTGTTTTTGGTACTGGGTATTGAACCCCGGGGGCAATTAACAACTGAGTCACATTTCCAGCCATTATTTTTATATATTTTTAATTGTAGATGGACAAAATATTTTTAATTAATTTGTTTATTTCTATATGGTGCTGACAATAGAACCCTCCACCTCACATGTAGTATGTAAGCGCTCTAACATTGAGCCACAACCTTAGCCCAATTCCATCCATTTTTATGGTTTTTTTGGGGACAGATTCTGGCTAAGCTGCATAGGTTGACCTTGAAATTGCAATCCTCCTACCTCAACCTCATGAGGTGCCAGGATTCAAGGTGAGCACCACCATTCTGAGCCAGACAATGAATCTAAATGATAAAGTTAAAACCGTGTAGTTTTTGTGTGGGGGTGAAGGGTATCAGGTATTGAACTCAGGGGCACTCAACCACTGAGCCACATCCCCAGCGCTATTTTGTATTTTATTTAGAGAAAAGGTCTCACTAAGTTGCTTAGTGCCTTGCTAAGGCTGGTCTGAACTCATGGGACTCCTGCCTTAGACTCCTGAGCTGCTGGGATTACAGGCCTACACCACGATGCCCGACAACACTAAAGCTTTTTTCTAAAATACGGATTTTCTTTTATTAGTTACTGTCTTCAGTTTAAATGGTTATTACTCTTATATTTGTGATTCCCTGGTTGGGTTGCTGCTCAGTGGTAGCACACTTATCTAGCACATACATGCAAGGCCCATGATTGAATTCCCGTGTCCTCACATGAATAAATAAGCCTTTCTGATTCCCTTCTTTCTGAGTACTTTGGATTTATTTGCTCTTCTGGTTTCTTAATGTACATAGACTGTTGATGTGAGAACTTACTAAGTTTTCTTTTTCCATAAAACTTTAATGCTACAAAAGCTTAGCCAGAACTTCAGAGAGGGGAAGTGTACCAATGTCTAAAAATAGCATTCAAATCACTCTACAAAATATATGTAAATATAAAAAAGTGAGAGAAAACAAATGTGAAGAACTAAAGCAGAATATTGTGGCCTGCTGGGCATGGTGGGGCAAGCCTGTAAATCTAGCATCTCAGGGTCCTTGGCAGAAGGAGTTCCAGGACAACTCCAGCAACTTAGCAAGGACCTCAACAACTTAGCAAGACCCTGCCTCAGAGTAAAAATTTAAAAGGACTGGGGTGACTCAGTGGTAGAGCACCCTGGGTTCAATCCCAGGACCACAAACAAAACCTATTTTGGCCTTCCACCTTTTTGTGGGTTTGAACTTTTTGTCCAGTCCCTAATCATAATAGTGTGATGTCAAACCTAACCCATGCACAGTGGCATGTGCGCCTTCCCTACTGAGCAGCCTGCAGGCAGGTGTGGCCCAGAGCCACATCCTCAGCCAGGGCAAAGTCCCCACCTTCATTCTGGGAAGCAGCTGGAGATCTGGAGTGAGAGGTGGGGAAGAGGTGTAGTGAGGACCTCATGCTGCTCCCTGCAGCCTGGAGAGAGTGGAGTCCTCGAGTGGCCCATCCAGCTGTTAATGCATGGCCTGTGCACCTCTGCGTTCCATAGCACTGCCTCTGAGGTGACCTGTTCATGGAACTCAGTCCCACCAGGGAATCTACCCACACATGTGTGCATACACACAAGCTCCCACGTACACACACAGACACATGCATGCCTGCACCCCACCAGCACCACCTGCAGTTTCTCCCCTCATACAGTTATTCCTTAGTCTTGAATTGTCAGCCCCTGCTAAGAGCAGCTTTCCTCAAGGTGACCAAACTGAAGGCCACCCCTGTGAAGTACCATGGGAAGATGGGGAGGTCAGGCAGAAGATGCCCTCTAAGGATGTAGGAGGTCAGGGCAGCTCCAGACATGGTTTTCAGGTGATGGTTAGTCCCTGGGGAGAGAAAAACCAAAGAAACTGGGGACCCACAGTCAATTCAGGTTCAGTTTTCAAGCTCTGGTACTCGGGGTGCTGATCCAGAGGGTGGTTTGTGGGACGGGCAAAACTAACTCCCAAGAGAAAAAGTGAATAGCATGTGTGCTCCTGTGCAGGCCATGGGGACCTGGACCCAGGGACTCAGGAATGAGGCAAATCCATAAAATGCTCCTGCCACCTCAAAGGACCAGCAGCTATCACCAGGTGAGGCAGCTCTTTCAACACCGACCTGGGCAGAAAGACACTTGTCAATTACATGAATGGGCCACTTACCCAGTATGTGTCAGGCACAGGCTCTTCATTGAGGAAAGGTTCTTTATGCCTTCATGGGGTTCACAGCTTGATCCTGTAGTGCTTGTGCTCACTCTTCCCCACTCTACCTCCACCCCAATCAGCCCTGGACTCTCCAGCCTCAGACAAAATCCTGGAAGTTCCTTTCCACCTCCCCTCCCAAACTTAGCATTTGGTCGCTCCTTCTGGCCACATTGCAACACACCCTGCCTGACCTCCCTGGGAGCTGACAACTCAGCCTACACGTCCCCTGGTCCCAGGTGGGACCTTTGCTCTGTGGGAATGATCTGAATTCAGGAATGGAGAGTCCTGGCCCCCTTTAGCCTGGGGGTGGCCTCCTACATCTGGAAGCATCCCATGGATTTGGGATCTGTTGGGCCCCAACTTTGAGTCTGGGGGCAGCAGGGCAGTCTTTCTCACTAAGAAAATGTTCACTAACAGCTCCTGAGCTAGGCACTGGGACACAGGGGTGGGACAAAACAATGCCCCAGCAGGGGAGGGACAAACATTTCTGACCCTTCCTTAAGGTCAGAGCACTGGAGGAGGCTGCTGTGAAGAGCAATCAGGGAAGTTGCCTGAGGAGGTACCTGCCAGACCTGGCAGGATGGAAGAGGCTATGTCAAGACCAAGATGTTGTTGCTGGTGTTTGTAGGCCCTTGAGCAGAGGGTTTCCTGGGCATCACTGTAGCTCATCCTCCCAATGACACTTCAGGGGATGGTCACTGCCCCATTTTGCCAAGGACAACCCCACAGAGCCTTGTGGGAGAATGGTGAGTAAGGCAGCAGAGAGAGGAGGAGGGGAGCTAGAGGATGGTGCAAACCCCTGCAATCCTACTGGGTGGGGCAAGGATGTCTGCTGGGGACACCCAAAGGAAGGGACTTTCAAAAAGATCTGCCCTCCCCACCCCCTTACAAGCAATAAGGAGGTATATGGTCTGCAGAGAGTTTAAAAACAATAAGAAATGGACGGAAGGCCTATAGAATTCTAAACATCAGTGACAAAGTCTTGACATAAACTTTGCTTTTAAAACCTGGACTCCAAGTGGCCCAGAAAGATGACTGGCATTAGCACCTGGAGTGCATTTTCCTTGGCCCATGGGCTTGACCACTCTGGGTCTGATTCCTCCTCAGTCCATCAGTTCCAACTTCACATTTCCTTGGGGACTTGGGGAGTGCCCCACATGCAGAGTGCAGGGGAAAGATCAGGGAGAGACTGGCTGTTGTTATTTGCAAGATCACATGGAAATACCAGTGCAGGCTTGGTGGAGGAGGAGAGGCTGAAGGGTGCGGTAAAATCCAGATGAGGACTGAGATGTATCAAAATGAATTCTACTGTCATGAATAACTAATTAGAACACATTTTTAAAAATTTTAAAAAGAATATATCTTTGAAATACATTACTTAGAATATGCCCTTAACTATATAAAAAAAAAATCCTTACTACTTTAACACATAGTGGTTTAAACTTTGGTTTATATACATACATTAATATTTGACCTTAGGAAAAAGCCTTAAATAATTTTAACTGATTGTGCTCATTATGGCCAACATAGGTTCACACAAACTTTGTGAGATTCAACCTCCACTAACCTATACATCTTATTCATTCTACAATTTTTAACTTTACCACACAAAAGACTTTCTTATCCACAAACATTTCTTTTTCCTTCTACTTTCTATATTAAAATATATTTCCACATCTAGAACCCTTGTATGTCTCTTTTCTAGCTGTTGACACCTTTTTAAAGTCACTTTTGAAAAAATCCTCATAAATTTCTAAATTTAGACAAATTACTACACTTTATTAAGATGGAATACTTTGTTTTTTATAATATTTTAATTGAAACCTTTTGTACTCTTACACCTGAACAAATCTTAACTCTTAGTAATCTTATTTTGAGTGAAGACACAGAAATGAAGCAATCTCAAACTTTTCTATTTACCAATTTATGAAAACACAAAGTTTAAATACATTACCTTATGGAATTTAAGAAGTTCAGAGTTCTTGATATTATTTTTTGCAGTTGATATTTTAGTATTTTAAGTTGCAAATTAATCAGATGTCTCCTTTACCAAATGTGCTGATAATTTATTCATTTTAACTGTAAATCCAGAATATCAATTATCATTAACAGTATTAGTCATCTCTTCCCTGTTGAAGAAAAGCCCTAGAAGCAATGGATATTACTCTTTAGACATTTTATGGAAAGCGAAATTTTATCGTCTGACTACCTAGAAAAACTTGTGAGTTTATATTTTAAAGACACATTACTCTCATCTGTTTGCCTAATTTAAGGTGAACTTCTTTTTTAAGTTCCATGAACTAAAATGTATTTGAATCCATTTCTTATTTAAATTTTGATTTATGAGCGCTTATTTATTTATATGCTAATTTTGATATCATGTACATGGTGTGGACACAAGCACATATGTAGACAACAATACAGTATTCAGGTGTGAACACATACATGAAACAGGCAGGAAATGAAGATCTTCTACATCTTGAAACCACCCTGCAACTTATTTTATAAATGGACATGTTTCTTTCTCTTCCTTTTCCCTGCTTCTCCCTAAACTCACTCCTTTCTAATCTCAGGGGAAACAGGTTTACTTTTACTTTTGTTCCCCATTTTAGGCAGATTTATCTGTCCTTGAAACACACCCACCATAGGAACAAAGTAATCTGGACTTTGGTTGTGGTACTAGAAGTGTTCTGAAATGACTATCTCCCAAATTAACAGGTGAATTACAACTGCAACAAAGAACACATCAAATTTAGTCTTTGAATCACCTCTTTAAAAGCCTGCTGATGGGCAGAATCACAGTCTCTGGAACAGAAGTCCCCTCTGTTTCTCCTTTGCTAGCAAAGTAGTAAAAGCTTCTTTTTCATTTTACTCAATACCATTCCTCATTATTGGATTGGCATTGAGGACACTGGCATTTTTTACTGAGCTTCTGGTAAAAAATTTGGTACCCCAGATGGCGCACAAAAGCCAACCCCACTTAAACTTTACTGGACAGGCCTGGCTTTCCAAGCAACCCCATTTCCATGTTGAGGATGTAAGGTTGTTGCTGAACTTGTTGAGAGTCAACTGCAGAGGAGTCGGATGAGTGAGTTGCCTCAGGCTGAACCAGAATGCTGTTCCTCTGAGTAAAGGGAGGGATTGAGGGATGATCCCAGCAGCTGTTGAAGATATTTTAGCTTCAGGGAATGCCTAGCATCTCTCCCTGAATGGTACACATTCTTCCATCGTGGTTCACTTTTAGTAAAATAAAACCCAACTCAGTAAAATCATGACCCCTTGGCCATCTGTTAAGTCCCCTTGTGTGAACACAGAGACCCTTGATCCCACATGTCTGGTTCCTCTTTGTGGGAACATCTGGTCCCTCTTTGTGGGAACATCTTTGGCACCATTCATGTAGGAATCATGGTTAAGTGGAACTTGCAAACCTAGGAACATTTATTCTCTTCTGCTATGTTCTAGATTTTCATGTTTGTTGACCTTAGATTTGGAAATTTCCTCTGGTTGTCTGTGTTTTTGTTGTTTTTGTCTGTTAATACCCCTTTTAAGACATGCCCAATACTGTATTGATCGTATAGGTAGTCTTCTGGGAAAGATCTTGACTGGTTTTGACTGGTATATTTTAAAGACTCCTATCTGCCAGGTTTTGGGTTTGGGGGTTCCTCTCTGGATCGATCTCTCTCTCTCTCTCTCTCTCTCTCTCTCTCTCTCTCTCTGTGTTTATTTTTGTACAATGTTTCAATTGAGTTGGTCTGTCAGAGGTAAAGTGAGTTGAAGAAAGGGTATAAGCCTATCTAAATTAATGTTTTTCTGTAATATGGGTTTTGAATAGCTTTCTGAATTATACAATCTCGCAGTTGATGTTGGTCTGTCAAATTAAGTGGAAGAAATTTGTATGTGCAGGTCTGTCTGTTTTAAAAGTCCCAATCTGTCAGTCCTGCTTTTGGTCATCCTCTCTTGTCTGGCCCTATAACACATAGACAATGTTTTGTTGATTTTACTGGTAGTCTCTTCAATAGATAGATCTTGGTTGAATGGGTCTAGGATGGTTTACTGTAACACAATCTGACTTTTGAATGTTTTTTTCTGAATTATTATGCAATCTTGAAGTTGAAGTTGATCTCTCAGGGTGTCAGGAGCAACAAACAGATCATTGCTTGTACTCTGTAGCCTCGGACAGTGAGAAACCACTCTGGGAATCTTTCAGTGCAATGATAGTGAAAGAAATGCCCATTTGTGGGTGATCACCATTACTGGGGCAGATTCCATGACTGGAATGGAATTTATGGGTTTGATAGCTTTTAATTCAAATGCACGTTGCCTTGGATGGAAGAAATATGGTCATGCTCAATAGCCTTGATGCACAAGCTGTCTGGAGATAGAGAAGATATTGTACACGTAGATAAGCTCCAATTAACCTGTTCTGGTTTGATCTCACTTTTGTTTACATTGATGAAACTTTCTCATAATAAATTCTTCTGATGTTTTTGCCTGTAAAATAAAACACACAGGCTCTCCCTCTTTGTGAGTAACCAGAAACCCACCATGGCTGATTTACCTACTGGGCTCTACTTTTTTTTTACCTACATTTAAGTTTTTGTGTTTATTTCTTATTATTTCTTTTAAGTTCTAATTATCCTAATCTGACCCACCACCTATATCATGGAACTATTTGATTACCATGCAGGTAGTGGGGAAAACTGGTGGCAGAACATGTTAGCACAAAAGGAGAGACTGGGACAAGTGCAAACTCGATGAATTAGCTCAGATCTTTTATTCCAAAGTCTCACACAGGACCAGGGATGCAGGGACAAAATGGCTTTGTGGAACACACTTTCCTGGTGGAAAACAAGCCCACTGAACAAAGAAAGGGACTGGGTTTATATAGGTTATTCTGAAGGGTGAGCTAGTGACCTGCAAACTTATTTACTCCCTTAGAGTTACCTACTGAGGGAGTGTGTTGGATATGAAAAATGAAAAATCCCAAGATAGTGTGGTCTGGAAAAAGGGAGTGAAAAAGAAAGTCAAACACTAATAAATTTCATCTCTTTCAAGATAAATCCTTTGCAGATTCTGGCCACTGGTGGGGAGAACATTTTTCATCAAATCTAGAATGATAGTCTCTAAGAAACACTAATCTCTTCCAAGATAAATCCTCTATAGGTGCTGGTCACTGAATCCAAACCCAAAAAATCCAAATTCCTGAATACCCAAAGTGACACACTCACTAAATCACCTCTCAGTATAACCTATATAAGCCCAAACTCCTCCTCTGTCCAATGGCTCATTTTCCACCAGGAAAGTGGGTCCATCAGAACCATGACTCCTTTCCTAAACAAAGACTTTTGGCTGATTCAAGAAGTTTGCGTCTGGTCTGGTCTTTTTGTGCTAACAAAACTTTGGCTAACTCTCAGATTTGACAGGAATCAGATGAATTATTTCCTGGTTTCATGGCATGTTCATATCAAGCCAAATATTGCATGATTGGACCCTCAAGCAGGTGAGATATTAGCTAAACAGCTGGCTTTTGAAAATGCTAACAAGACTTGCCAGGAGGCCACATGTCCTCATAGAAAGAAAGGGTCAGTGTGGGATTTCATCAGCCTCTCTTTGGACATTGGGGTCTGGTACTTCCAGGACACAGTAATGGCTGCAGGCCTAAAAGAAGTATTCCAATCTTCTTTTAAAAGAAACAATTCTAAGAGGGAATGTTTTAATTGTGACAAACCTGAACACATTACCAGAGATTGTTGGCAGCAGCAGGACAAAGAAATAAGCCAGGAATATGTCTGCATTGTCAACAAGGCGGGTACAGGGCAAATGAATGTAAACAGCCGACTGATAATAATGGTCAATCCTTGCTTCTCCAGTTGGGAAATGGGGGGCAGGACCTCTGCAGACCCCATCAAATAATGGGGGTGTGGCACTCAATCTGGAGCAGCCATTCATTCCTGCCAGACCTCCTGATTCTTCATTCTAGATCTTTATGGGCAACAACCAACCAGGAACTGTGGGCCTGAACCCCAACCCCTCCTCCAAATACTTACTGACACTGGAATTTGGGCCTCAAGTCATTCCTACAGGAGTTAATGGACTGTTTCCCTCTGACATAGTGGGGCTCATATTAGACAGGATTAGATGGACTATGAAAAGATTCAAGTGTTACTGGATTTGGTCAATTCAGATATACAGGGGAAATTAAAGTTATTGCTCAAACAAATATTTCTATTATTCAACAATCTCCAGGAAATACCATAGTTCAAATTCTTCTTCTGCCTTTTTATTCAACAGGAAATATTCTTTCAGATGAATCCTGAGGCAATAAAAGCTTCTGGTCTTCAGACAGAACATACTGGGCTCAATTTGATAAGAGTGACCCCAACTGGATCTTAAAATTAATGAAAAAAATTTAAAGGGGTCATTGATACTGGTGCAGGTGTCTCTGTGATTTCTACAAGATATTGGCCTAAGGAAAGGGCATTACATACAGCTCCTGCTAACTCAGATGTGTATGTCATGTTTGCCAACCTGCACAAAGTGTGAAATATCTACAATGGCAAGATGAGGAAGGCAACACAGGACTCTTTAAATCTTATGTCCTTGAAAGTTTGCCAGTGCATCTGTGGTGCTGTGATATGTTAAGCATTGTGATTACTAATGATTCAATTCAGTGGTAATTTCTCAAATGCTTAATCAAAGATTTATCCCCACTAAAGGGTTGGGAAAAATCAACAAGAATGGTGTTCACCTGTGCCACAGTCCTCTCAACAAGGATGATATGGATTGGGATAGTCACCTAATCAGTCTTTTCAGTAGGGGCATTGATCTATTGTCTGGTTCAGAAAACAGTAAAAAATTAATTAGCTGTCAAATGATCCTGTCTGGGTTGATCAATGACCCCTCACAAGGGAAAAACTTCAAGTGGTTCATATGTTAGTTCAAAAACAGCTCCAAGATGGTCATATTGAGCCTACTTTTAGCCAATGGAATACTACCATTTTAGTAATAAAGAAAAAATCTGGTAAATGGAGATTGTTACAAGATCTCAGGGCAATTAATCAGAAAATGGAGTTAATGTGTACTTTACAGCCTGGACTTTTCTTCTACAGCTAGCCCTCTTGATCATTAATTAATAGTAATAGATTTAAGAGATTGTTTTTCACCATAATTTTACATCCAGCTGATTGTTAGCAATTTGCAATTAGTGTCCCAACTGTAAACTTCAAAGAGCCCATCAAGGTATACTGCTGGAAGTTCTTACCTCAACAAATGGCAGTCTCAACTAGTGTCAGGGTTTTATAGCACAAGTTATTGATTCACCTTGTTGCATACATAATTCACTATATGGATGACATACTTTTGGTATATGCTAATCCAGATATATTTTGAGAATTTTTTGCTCACTTAGAAACATCACTTCCCACAATGGGCTTATGCATACCCCCTGAGAAACTGCAAAATGGTTCTCCTTTTCAATATTTGTGCAACTTATTTGAAGGACACATGATTCATTCACAAAATTTGCAAATCAGAACTGAAGTTTTATATACTCAATGATTTCTAAAAGTTATTGGGAGATATTAATTGGCTGTGGCCTAGTCTAAAATTATCTACTGCAGATTTAATCCTTTATTTGATATTTTATGTGGAGATCTTTCTACTCGGCAACTTACAGCAGAAGTGAAGGTTGCACTAACCAAAATTGAAACTGCCCTCAAGGACTGCACAGCTTACTAGAATTACTCTATAAGAAACTATATATGTGTTGATATTTCCCACTATTTATACTCCCACAGGAGAAGTATGGCAGTCTTCAGGAGCTATTGAATGCCTTCACCATGCTCATTCTCCTCCAAAGTCTTTAACTCCTTTTCATTATTTTATTGCTCAACTGGTTGTTAAAGATAGAACTCAATTCATACAGCTGATTGGGTCTGAGCCTACTTTTGTTGTAATTACCTTTCCCATTCAACAGCAAAGTTGGCTTTGGTAATCTTCAAATACTTTTGACAAATAGTTTTTGCTAATTTTCCTGGTCAGACAGAAAATCATTATCCTCAAGACAAGTTTATTTGATTTGTATCTATAACCTTGTTTACTTTTCCAAAGATTGTACTCAGTCAATAGCCTAGGCAATGACAGTATTCACTGATGGCTCCAGTTCTGGAAAAGCAGGCTTTTATAATCATGCTCATACTGAGGTGGTACAAACTTCCTATATTTCTCCACAGCAAACAGAGCTTTAAGCTCTCATTTGTGCCTTACTTCATTTTGCTGATGAGCCAGTTAATATCTACAGTGACAGAGCTTATCCAGTAGGAGTCGCTATGCACACTGAAACAACTACCACTGGAAATGCAGTCAGAAGAGTTCTTTCATTTATTCCATAGTTTACAAAAACAATTCAAGTGTATCTGTATTCCTGTTTTATTGGTCATAATGGAGCTCATTCCAAACCTCCAGGTCCTTTAACATCAGCTAATGCTAAGGTTGATCATATTCTTGCAACCAGTAAAAAATTGTTTCCATATGACTGTACTCAAGTTTCTCATTCTTTCCATCACCATAATGCTTCCAGTTTGCACAAGAAATTTCATATTAGTAGAGAACATATTGGCCAAATTGTTCATCAATGCCCATGGTGTGTAATACATACTCCAACTTCACCCACTGGGATAAACCTCTATGGTTTTTGGCCAAATCAACTGTGGAAGATAGATGTAACTCACATCCCTCAATTTGGCAAACAGTGTTATCTTTACATTATTGATACTTGTACTCATTTCATTTTTTTTTTTTTTGCTTCTTGTACAAAAGAAAATATTATGTTATTTCTTATTGCTGAGCTGCCCTTTGCAGCTTAAACCTGGTAATGCTCCAGCTAATGCTACTTCTTCATTTCAACAGTTTTGTGATAAATTTTATACTGATTACCTAGTAGGCATTCCTTATAATCCCCAAGGTCAAGCTAATTTGGAGCATACCACTTGTCCCTAAAATTACAATTTCAAAAACAAAAACAAACAAAAAAGAATAGATCTCCACAACATAGTCTGAATCATGCTCTACTTGTTTTAAATATTCTAAATGTGATTCTGAAGGTTGCATTACTCCTGAGAGAGCCATGTTTTCCACTTCAACAGGTGTGTTAGGAAAGATTTACAAACAGGACATTGGAAGGGACCAGAACCATTGATAATGTGGGGTAGAGACATGCTTGTGTCTTCTCAGAAGGTTCTACACATTCCATTTGTGTACCTGAATGTGACATCCAAATGGAGGACCTGAAGCCAAAGTTCAAATCATAAAAGATGACACCAGAGGTGTTGATCCAGACCCCAATGGGAACAAGAGGCTAAGTAAGAAAAAGAGGTTTCCACAAATCCAGAAGACCAACCAGCCAATGTTGGGACAACTGAAGAAACTGAAACATTCAGCTGATATTTGAACAGATATTTGAACAACATGGAGGTATCAAGACTCCAATAACAACATTTGTGGCTATGTTGGTTCTATTGAGCTTTCAGGTAAGTGGAGTCCATGGGGAAATTCCCCAGAATCACCTTTAGGATACCCAGGCTGTATGGACTAGAGAATCTGTCCTAGTAGTTACTAATTATACACATGTGATGTAAAGTTTTATAGACAATCACATTGGACCTATTCATGCAACTGAATTTAATTATACTGGATAAAGTGGGAATCTATCTGTATGTTGGTCCTATGAAAAACATGCTATTATTCATAGCTGTTTGAAAGTAACCTTTGAGGAAAAGATGGCATATGGAGAACCCATAACAGCTAATCACATTATTCTGCTATATAATTGGTACCTTTCCTAAATGAATGGAATATGCAGATGTCTTCCAGCAGAGCACAATATCTCTAGAAGTGGTGGTGGATATATTTTGAATTGATCTCTAAGAATTGATAAGAGATAGCTATATCAGAATTTCATAATTCCTGGAAGATTTGTTGGTAATAACTTGACTTTCAGAGTAGTGGCATGCAAAAAGTTTTGTGGCATTTTACAGCTGCTTCAGGTTTTCTCCATCATGAAAAAGGTCTCATGCCTCACTTTATAGACAGGAACTGCAAAGAGGGTTCCTGCTGTGACATGTGGCCTGTTTTCAATGTCCTTATGCTTTATTTTCTAGAAATGTAAGAGTACAAAGAAGAGGAGATGTAATCTGACCAAATGTATATAATAGAGGGAAAGGGGTACTCATTCTTTATTAACCCTCCTTTGTTTTACTCCCAGTTAACCTTTCAGACCCATGGTATGCTGATGCTAGTGTTTGAGTCTTACAATGGATACACACCCAGCTAAGCAGAAATGGACCACTGTTGGTCTAATCGTACTAAGAGTAGTTGCTTTAATATTTTTTTGACCTCTACAATGAAAGCTTCTGTGGCCTTATCTAAACATATTCAAAGTGCTCATTGTCTTAATCATTTGGCTCAAAATACTTTTAAAGCACTAACCATCAGATAAATATTGATAAAAATATTGAGACTAAATTAAATGCTTTGGAAGCATTAGAAAAGAACTTGCAACTCTCAAATATAAGCAGAGGCTTAGGTGCCAGGCCAGCTATAATCATGTCTGTGTTAGTGCAACCAAATATAATGTTCCCCAGCTGGATTTCAAAATGGTCAAAAATCATCCAGTGAGCATTTGGCATACTGATAATAACAGTCTGGACCTTATGCAGTTACACCATGACATCCAGGCTATTCAGGAAAGCAGGATCAATTTCACAGATCCTGCATCACCTGCTGAATGTATACTTTGTGATTGAAATGACTTTAATCCCGGAAATATGTTGAAACATTCCATGTGTTTTATTTTTGGAATAATATCTGAGCTACTAATTCTCTTTTGTGTTATAATAATTGGTTGCCATACATGCAGAGATGAAATTCAGAAACTCCAAGTATTATCACATCACTTGTGCTTAGACAATAAAAAAGGAGGAGATGTTGGGAGTGGAAAACTAAATTGTCCCTTGAACTCTGTAGACTTGGACAACCAGATGCCACTTCTGGGAATCTTTTGGTATGAAAGTGCTGAAATAAATGCCCATCTGCAGGTGACTTCTGTTAATGAGCAGATTCCAAGTCTGGCATGAAACTTATGGGTTCAATAGTTTGAATTCAAACACCTGCTGCCATGGGTGGAAGAAATCTGGATGAACTCAATAGCTTTGAGATGCCAGCTGTCCAGAGCTAGATAAGATATCATTCAAGTAGATAAGCCCCAATTAGCCTATTCCTGCTCAAACTCACTTTTGTTTTGCTTAAAGTTTTCTCACAATAAATCCTTTTGATGTTTTTGCCTACAAAATAAAACACATGGACTCTCACACTTTGTTATGAATCAGATCTCCACCAGGGTTAATTCCACCACCAGGCCAGGCCCAACATTTTTTTACCTACATTTGAATCTTTGTGTTTATTTTTTATTGTTTCTCATAATTTCTAATTTTTATAATCTAACCCAACACCTGCATCAGAGAACTGTTCAATTGCTGTGCAGGTCATGTGACAGATGTAAAGTATATGGTAGAGATTCTGTCTATACAGGCAATTAGGCAATTGCATGATAAGGAGTCTGAAGTGTCAGGAACTAATTTGAAGGTGCCAAAAGTCACTTCCTCTGGTGTACAGGATAGCAGGACATCAGAAGAAAAGGGTTAAAAGAGATTTTAATCTTTAAAATCCAGTGCTCAGTCTGGCCCCAGGAAGTTGCAGATTATCCCTCTGTTGGGA
Source organism: Sciurus niger (assembly GCA_020740815.1). Lineage (NCBI taxonomy): Eukaryota > Metazoa > Chordata > Mammalia > Rodentia > Sciuridae > Sciurus > Sciurus niger. Next base: position 112,521 of record JAHUXG010015099.1, on the reverse strand, counting down.
AAAAATTCCCAGTAAAGCTGTCTGGGATGTAAAAAAAATGGTCAAAGAGAACCTGGTCACTGTCCTGTCTTACAGCCCCTTTGAACCATGGATGATGGAGGCTACTGGTCTCAAAGTTTATGGCAATAGGTTCTAGCACTGTTAATTTATGACCTGGGGACAGCAATAGTCTCCCATCTTATGACCTGACAGGTCACTCTATTTGGCCAGGGATAACCACCACTGGGGCAAAGCAATTTTTTCTATGAGAGAATCCCATCAAACTGAATGAATGGGGAGACTGGCAGAATAAACAACTAAACCCAGAAAAGAAAAAGACAGAAACTAAAGGGCAACCTGTGTTTTCTAGGCAGCCTCTGCAAAGGGGTCTTCCAGAAAGCCCAAAGAAAAGGATGCAAAGGGCCTCATCCATTGCATATTCATATGCCTAGTATAAGAAAAAGGCCCAAAAGGGGCCACTCAATACAATTGACAGTGGGGAACTCATATTAAGTTGATGGCATTGTGATAATGATAAGAGAGACAGGTTGGGCTCAAATATCCTGTGCTCCAATCCCTCCAATGCAAACTGAGAGAAAAAAGATTGAGAGAAAAAAGACTGAGGCATAACTTTTGTATATGACAGATCATCTGATCCCTCTTCTGGGATGAAATTTGTGGTGTAGAGTACACGCACAGATAAAATTCATAAGAATTGTTTCAGAATATGAATTTAAGAAATGGTTTGAAACTAAACAGGATAAAAGGAAGTTATAAGTATGGAAATACTTTTTAGAATGGAAAAAGAGAAGGAAAATGAGAAATAATGTTTCTGGATGAGAAAGTATTTGGTCTGGGAAAGTAATATTCTTGTGAGACTAACCATGAAGGTTTATGATTACCATTGCCATACACTATGATTTTTAAATTGTACTTTAAAGTTAAACTTAGTTAAATGTAAAGCTTAGGTGAAAGCACTTTAGTTTGTTCTGCAAACTAAAATTATCTGTAGCAATAGTCTCAAAATTATATAGAAATATCAAATTATTTTGGTATTTATTAAAATCATTGGATGTTTTCTAGTTGAATAAAGGTAATCTGTTGTAAATAAGTTAAATATATTCAACTTTGTGTTACTTTTTACACTGGAATAAGAATTTAAATGTATTTTTGTGACATAATAAGGAGAGCTGATCTGTTTCAATGTGACATTGTAAAACATGGAAGCATTTTGTCACTTCTTCCACAAAATGAAAGTTAAAAGTTCTCTTAGCTTTTGTTTGGTTCATGTTTCAGATGTAATGTTGTATTTTGTTATTTGTCAAGAACTCACCTTTCTAAGATAATATTCTGCCTCTTATCTTCCTCCATGTTAGAAAGGCTCTAAATAGGCTACACTTCAACTCACTTAAGGTTGTGTTCAAAAGATTGATTTTTGTTGTAAAGATTACTGTGATCTCAAAATAACAGGGGATAAAATATGAAACTAAGTAAAGGTTCAAGATTATATAGGTCATTTTTCTTGGTGCATAGCTATTGCACAAATTGAATATTTTCCTGTTAATTTCATTTTCTATTTTCCTTTTAAAATATTAAACTGTTGCCTGTTAGTGTTTTGTTGTGTGTGTATTCCTTCTAATAAAACAGCTTCAGTTAATTTGAGATATAGGACAGATAGCATATAATGCTGACTTCCAGTACTACTATTAACCCCAATCAAATGAAAGGGATAATTCTAAATTTGTAGATACTAAAGTTAGAATCTGTTATTCCCACTTTAAGATTGGTGAAACTGGTCTGCCAGATGTCTCAAACCAAAAACTCAGAGACAAAATCATGAAACTAAAAGGGTCAAGGAAAAACACCCAATATTTTGACCCTTACATCTGAGTTCAACTACCGAGAGAAAGGAGGACCCTCTCAGTAGTCTGCAATGCTGATGAGTTCACTGATCTGCTGATCAGGGATATAGAGAGGTGTTGAGGGCCGTCTTGGACAAGATGGCACCTGGTAGAGAACAAAAGGGCACTGGATAGCAAAATAAGGAAGTACCCAAAAAGGTTGCTTGCCTACTAGTTCCTTGGAGACTTATGACATGTTGTCGCCAGGCTCTAGGATTGGCTATCTAATATCATGCTGCACGTGGACAGCTTGTGGTTCATATAGTGCTATGCTGACATTCCTCTGCATGCTCTCCTGCATGAGAGAAAGTTTTGCTATAATTGGCTGATAAGCTAGGAGCCTGGTGAAGGAGAGAGGGAGAGGGTAGAAGAAGGGAGATAGTGGCAGAACAAAGGAGGCAGGAATACAGGGAGGACGCAATAAATCTCGTCAAATAAAGGTTGGTGGTGTCTCCTTTCTCCGCACAGGTTCTGCTGGATGGAACAAGTGGTGGCTCGTACTGGGCGCATCTTTCTCCTTCTGCATCCTCCCATGTAAGTAACTTAAGGTAAGCTATAGGAAAACTAAGTAACTTTAGGTAAGCTATAAAACAACTGTAGGATAACCTCCTGGAAATCTCTGACCAGAGTGTATAATGGGGAGGTCACACAGTCCCAGTGAAGGGACCCCACAGTCCTGTTGAAAAGGACCCCACAGTCCCAGTGAAAAGGACCCCACAGTCCTGGTGAAAGGGACCCCACAGACCCGGTGAAGGGGACCACATACCTTGGTAAAGGGAGTATACATTACCCCGGTAAAGGAAGCCACATAATCCCAGTAAAGGGAGGTCTCATAACTCCAGAATGGGGACACAAGTGTCTAGAAATCAAATGAAAAGAGTCATACAAGATGTATTTAAGGCTAATGGGACTGCCATAAAACGATCTACTGTGACAGCACATGTAACCATTTTGGCCAAGGTTAGTCCTTGGTTTTTGGAAGAGGGAGTCCTAAATATTCCACAATGGGAACATGATAAAGAGGATCTTATTAAAGCAGAAAAGCAATCCCCATTAACTAGAGGTACTTTTCCCATGTGGCAGCTCATTAAGGAATGTCTAACATCTAAAAAAAGGTAAAATAATAACTTTAGTGAAAAAAGGAAATATGTGTCTGGAAGAGATAAAGAAACAACTAAGTGTAACTTCTCATAAAGAGGAAGAAGAGGAGGAGGGGCTTACTGTGGAGGAATTAGAAAGAGCATCTAGGACACGGTCACCCCCATCAGGTATATCGGGAAGGAATACCAATCCCTTCCTGTACGCAGCTGCTCCCCCCCAAGCATCCTGCCCCCTATATCCCCCAAGGTACGCTTGGGAGAAGTTAGCTTATGCTATAAATCAGATGGGTTTTTCACCGCGGGGAGAAGAAACCCCTCTTAAGGAAACCTCAGCAGTCTCACAATTCTTCCCTGTACTAGAGGACCAAAATAGACAAAGATTCCACCAATCTCTGGATTTCAAAACAGTAAAAAAATTTAAGGAGACAGTGACTCCATACGGTCCACAGGTCCCATTTACAATTAGTATGTTGGAATCAGTATCCAAGTTAAATCTAGTGCTGGAAGATTGGAAAACGCTATGTAAAGCTGTGCTATCAGGGGGGCAGTACCTAGTGTGGAAAACTGCATGGCAGGAAGCCTCATTAGAAATGGCACACTGTAACACTCCCACAGGCTTTCCCCAAAGAAATGTAGAAATGCTAACAGGAGAAGGAAACTATGAAGGTATTCAACAGCAGATTATTTATGATCCTGGGGTGTACACACAAATTGCTGCTGCTGCCACTAAAGCCTGGAAGTTAATTCAAGGGTCAGGAGATTTACAGGGGCAGTTGTCCAAGGTGATTCAAGGAAGTAATGAACCATTTGCAGATTTTGTTGGTAGACTAATCCAAATGGCTGCTAGAGTATTTGGGGATTCAGAACAAGCTATGCCCTTAATAAAACAATCAGCTTATGAGCAAGCAGATAGATGGTGTAAAGAAGCTATAAGACCATGGAAAAATAAAGATTTAAGTACTTATATAAAGGTCTGCAGGGATATCAATGATGCAGTCATTACAGGACAAGTAATAGCTTCTGCTCTTCCTGGGCCAAATCAGGGGCAATCAAGAGCTAAAGGAATAATATGCTTTAAGTGTGGGCAAGGAAGGCACTTCAGAAAAGACTGCCCTGAAGGGCCCATAAGATTAAAGCCTAGGGGAACACCTAAGACTGCAGAACAACAAGGGACAAATCAACCTGCCCCAGGTCTATGTCCTCAGTGCTGGAAAGGAAGGCACTGGGCGAGATTTTGTACATCAAGATTTGACATAGAGAGAAATCCTCTTCCTACCCAGTCAAAAAAAGGCCAGGGGGGCCCAACCCGGGACCCTCAAACATACGGGCCTTTCAGAATCCCATAGTACAGATCCCCACTCACAATCCTTTCCGATTATCTCCTTGTTGTCCTGAGGAACATCAGGGAGCGGGAGATTGGACCTCTGTTCCTCCACCCGACTTGTTTTAACCCCAGAAATGGGAGTACAAGCACTCCCCATGGGCATACATGGACCACTCCCTTAGGGCACAGTAGGATTATTGTTAGGGCAGAGTTCCACAACACTGTCAGGATTACAACTATTGCCAGGAGTCATTGATTCTGATTACACTGGGGAAATAAAGATTATGTTGTCCTCCCCTGGAGGGGTATCTGTTGTTTTTCCAGGAGATAAAATAGCACAAATATTGATATTGTCTAGCCATCATGGGGCCTTTCCCAGTTCACAAAGCATTGGAAAAAACAATGGGTTTGGATCCACAGGATTGGATGTCTTTTGGGCACAATCAAGAAAAAATAGACCCATGCTTAAATTAAAAGTTAATGGTACTCCCATAGAGGGTCTAATAGATACAGGTGCTGACATCTCTATTATAAGACAGAAGGACTGGAACTAATCATGGCCTGGTACAGCATCCAGTATTACCTTACAGGGACTTGGATTTGCCCAAACCACATTACAAAGTTCAGCTGTATTATCTTGGGAGGACCCTGATGGGAAAAGGGGACATTCCAACCTTATGTATTAGCTCACCTCCCTGTCACTCTTTGGGGAAGAGACATTTTGACACAGATGGATGTTATCATTTCTTCCTCAGTTGAGCAAAATATGTCCTGTCTAAACCCAACTGTTTTACCAGTCATGGTAGGACAAGGTTATGTCCCTGGAAAAGGACTAGGCAAGAATCTACAAGGTGTTACCTGCCCCATTCAAGCCGAAGGACAAACAGGGACTGAGGGACTTGGTTTTCTGGAGGGGCCACTGAACCATTAAAGATAACATGGAAATCCAATAATCCTGTCTGGGTACCCCCGTGACCCCTTTCTAAAGAAAAAATAGAGGCGGCCCAGGAAATAGTTAATCAACAATTGAAGGAAAGCTATATCATTCCTTCCACTTCCCCTTGGAATTCACCCATTATTGTCATAAATAAGAAGTCTGGTAAATGGTGACTTTTGCAAGATCTGAGAGCCTTAAATTCCAGTATGCAGATTATGGGCCTGGTGTAACTGGGTCTCCCCTCGTTAGCTGCTATTCCAAAACATTATCATATCATCTTTATAGATATAAAATATTGTTTCTTTTCCATTCCTGTTCACCCTGAGGATAGCCCTCGATTTGCCTTTTCCGTTTCTTCTTTAAATAATGAAGGGCCTAATACTAGATACCAATGGATGGTCCTTCCCCAGGGAATGGCAAATAGTCCCACTATGTGTCAAATATATGTTGGCCAGGCTATATCACAGATTAGACAAAATTGTAAAGAACTTTATTGCCTCCATTATATGGATGATATTCTTTTGGCTCATAGAAAACAGGAGACTTTATTCAGGACATTTAATGATATTATTGATACCCTAGAAAAATGGGGATTACATGTGGCCCCAGATAAGGTGCAAACCCACAGCCCTATTACCTTTCTAGGACATCAAATATTAGATACCTGCATTAGGCCACAAAAAATTCAATTAGCCACAGAAAAGCTTAAGACTCTAAATATTTCCAAAAATTATTAGGTGATATAAATTGGAGAAGGTCAAATTTGGAACTTACCACTGGTCAACTTAAGCCTCTGTTTGATATTCTCCAAGGAGATTCAGACCCTACATCCCCCAGAAATTTAACTCCTGAATTTCAGGGACAGGCTCTGAGGGCCCCAGAATCGCACTCTGGCCTGATCTCTAAGATGGCGCCTGGCAGCTTGCCAGAATAAGCCGTACTCATAAACAAGTTTCAGGAAGTAACTGATTGGCTGCTGCATATGAGGCAATCTTTGTAACTGCCTAGTGACTGACCCTTGATAGGCTAATATCTCAGACTGACTCTGATTGGCTTATACTTGCTAACTGCCTAGTGACTGACCCTTGATAGGCTAATATCTCAGACTGACCCTGATTGGCTTATGCTTGCTATATAACCCAGACACTTCCTCTAATAAAGGTCTTTGGTCTTTTTGTTCTTGAAAACAAAAAGAAGCGTACACGTTGTCATTGTCCCCGCGGGCGGTGGGCGATGATACTGAAGGTAGAAAAGCCTTGAGGTTAGTGGAACAAACTTTAAAAAATGCTCATAGTGATAGAGTTGATCTATCCTTGCCTTTTAATCTCATAGTATTAGATTCTGAATATACTCCTACAGGTCTATTGTGGCAAACTGGACTCCAGATATGGATGCATTTGCCAGTGTCCCCCAAAAATGTTATTTCCCTGTATCCTGTGATGGTACCAAATCTAGTTACATTAGGACTTAAGACAGCCCTTCGAGTTTTTGGAGTTCATCCTCAGACAGTTATTGTCCCGTACATGACAAAACAGATTGAAATACTAGTTAACAATAATAAAGGTTGGGCAATTGTCTATTGTTCCACCATGGCCACATTTGATAATCACTTGCCAAGTTCACCTATTGTCAGCTTCTTCAAAAGACATCCTATTATTTTCCCTCAGGTTGTTAAGGCTCAACCTATCCCAGCAGTAAATACAATCTTTACAGATGGCTCCTTCTCCAGCACAGCTACAGTAGTTTCTGATAAAGTACAGACTATTATTACTTCTCATAAGTCTACTCAAAAACCTAAACTAGAAGCAATAATAACTGCCTTATAAACATTTCCTGAGGAACCTTTAAATATTTATACTGACAGTCTCTATATTGCCCAGCTTGTGCCCCTGCTTGAGACAGCTGGACCCATTAGTCCTCAATCTACCTTACAACAATGCTTTTATCGAGTACAAACTCTTCTGTGGGTTCGCAAAGAACCTTTATATATAGGCCATATCAGAGCACATTCAGGCTTACCTGGGCCTTTAGCTCAAGGAAATTCTACTGCAGACTCAGCTACTCGAGATACTCATGTGTTTAACATTGTACAAAAGTCAATTAATTTCCATAAAGATTTTTAAGTCAATATTACTATTCTTAAAATAAAATATAACATTACAAAAGAACAAGCCAGAAATATAGTAAAACAGTGTCCTGCCCATGTGCCTCATTTATCTGTTCCTCATTTTGGAGTCAATCCTAGAGGACTCCTTCCAAATCATCTATGGCAGATGGATATCACCCATATCTCTGAATTTGGTACTTTAAGATTTGTATATGTAACTGTAGATATCTACTCAGGATATATATTTGCTACCACCCATTCAGGGGAAAAGACAAAAGATGTAATCAGTCATTGCCTTCAAGCCTTTGCTACTATGGGAGGGCCAAAATCATTTAAAACAAATAATGGGCCTGTGTATACTTCTTCATTTCAACAGTTTTGCTCAAAGTTTAATATCTATCATTCTACAGGATTGTCCTACAATCCACAAGGACAAGCTATCATGGAAAGGGCTAATCAAACATTGAAAGTCTGCTTAACTAAACAAAAAGAGGGTATAGGGGCATTAGCCCCTCCCAAGAACAGACTTATCCTTGCTTTATTCACCCTCAATTTTTTAACTTTGGATGCTATGGGCTGTACGGCGGCTGATAGACATTTTAGTGGAAAGTCTGGTGGCCATCCACAAGCAATGTGGAAAGACATATTGACTGGGTCCTGGAAAGGACCTGACCCAGTATTAATTTGGGGGAGAGGATCTGTTTGTGTTTTTCCTCAGGACCAATGACAATCTATCTGGGTCCTGGAGCGCATGGTAAGAACTATCCACAAGAAAGAAAATGGCACCAAAACACAAAATGATGGTGATGGTGGTAAGCCTGCTGTTGTTAGCTCTTCCTAAAACTTTTTGGGATATATCACTCATGGCACACAAGTTTTCCCTCAATTATTTCCTAGTACAGAATTTCTAGGTATTCCTTACCTACCAGCTGGTTCCACTGTAAAGCCACTTATTACTAGTCTAATCTTCAAGTTAAGAGGTTGTCTTTGCATCCTCTGGTTAGCCACCTCAGAAACTGCCATAATACAGGGAGGCAATCTCTCTCTCATTCATTAAAGGTACAGTCTAAAGCAAACCTATATAAAGAAAAGTAATACACCTGTTTATAGTTATACAGGGTGTGAGGCCAATTACTCTTCCTTTTATCAGGTTTCCCCCCCTACTCCCATATGTGTCACATTTCCATTTGTGTTCATTCTGTCTAAGAGTTCTAAGTTTGATATTAACATTACTAATAACAATGATAATGATACTGAGGTCCTTAACTGTGTTATGTGTTAAGAGTGTTATTTGTTATGTGTTAAGAGTGTTATGTGTCTAGTTGTTGGGATGCTTCACTATCTCCTCTGGCTGTGATTGCCAGGATTCCAAAATTCATTCCAGTCCCAGTGACCTTAATTCATAGTGAGTGGAGTTTCCTACCCATGAAAACAAAAAGAGATAATGGTATCTCAGCCCTTATAGCCATCGCTGTTGCTGCAGTGGCTGCTGCGGCTGCTGCCACTGCTGCTGGACTTGCCCTAGGAACTGCTATTCCTACTGCTCATGAGCTCAACAATCTGTCACAAGCCAAAGCATTGATGGCCCAGGAAAACATCAATACACATCTCACCACAGGAATCCTGATTATAACCAAAGAGTGGACTTACTACAAGAACAAGTGGGCATGTTGACTGTTTCCACACAGACAGGCTGTCTAGTGCATGCCCAAGCACTATGTGTTACCCCGATACCCTATTCTAATATTACTGCTGCTGCCAATCTGTCCAAATGTCTTGGTAGCATGCTTACTGGGACATGGACTAAAGAGTTTACTAATTTGACTACGCTATTGAGAAATTCTATATTTGTGGTAAATAGTACTCAGGTCAAGGTCCTGGGTATGCCAGAAACCATTAGTTTCTTACAGTCAGCATTACAATTTGGTAAACAATGGATGGGAATTTTTGCTATGATAGAATTGTTGTTCTTGCTGTTATTATTGCTGCTCAGATATCTGTTGTCTCTAAGGAGTCACCAAAGACGGCAAGCCTTAGAGCTACGGCAAGTCCTTATGGCCATGGACCAAGGCTCTGATCCTCAGATTTGGCTCTCCCAATTACAGGACTGGTAGTCAATGATAGGTAAGCACAGGATGGACTTTATACCAACCTAAGACAGGGATCAAAGCGTGCAAGAGCTCTTTGATTCCCAATGACGGGTAAGGATAAAGTCTGACTCTGGCACCTAGGATAGGCACAGTTGCTGTCCTTTTCTTTTTATAACAAAAAGGGGGAACCTGTTGAGGGCCATCTTGGACAAGATGGCACCTGGAAGAGAGCCAAAGGGCACTGGATAGCAAAATAAGGAAGTACCCAAAAAGGTTGCTTGCCTACTAGTTCCTTGGAGACTTATGACGTGTTGACACCAGGCTCTAGGATTGGCTATCTAATATCATGCAGCGGGTGGACAGCTCGTGATTCATATAGTGCTATGCTGATGTTCCTCTGCATGCTCTACTGTGTGAAAGAAAGCTTTGCTATAATTGGCTGATAAGCTAGGAGCCTGGGGGAGGAGAGGGAAAGAGGGTAGAAGAAGGGAGATAGTGACAGAACAAAGGAGGCAGGAAAATAGGGAGGGCACAATAAATCTCATCAACTAAAGTTTGGTAGTGTCTCCTTTTTCCATGCCAGTTTCGCTGGACAGAACAGAGAGGACCCTAGAGAATAGGAGGCTGAGTGCACATTCTGCAATCAGAAGAGTCATTGGAGAGGAAAATGTCTCTGATGATTCAAAGAGAAGTCACAAATGGTCAGCAAAACCCTGACATATCCTGGCAGATGGCACCACTGGTAAAGAAAAGCTAAAGGAGCCAAGAGGATTTGCACACATCACTAAAAACAATCTGAGTAATCTCAGCTGACTCTTAGTAAGTGGTAGAAAGGAACCTGTTTGCTCTGGACAAACTTGTTCTTAAACATCTGACAGGAGAATATAGCCTATGCAAAGTTCTACATGAACATTTAGAAGAAAAAACAATGAACTTATTAATGTAACTTAAGATGTACACTTGTGTCAGCCCCACCAAAAGTAAGTAAAACTCAAGGCTATAAAGGAACGGTCCTTGTGTCAGGATGCCCAATAATAATGATCACAAAGAATTCTAGAATCACAAGTTTTTCCTGCATTAATTCTACCTGATCTTATAGACCTACAAATCTTCTTAACTCTCTTCCTTGATACACTTGATCTTGTTTTCACTAACATAATTATGAGTTACTGTCTTTGTGGTTGTTTAAGAAAGGATCAGCAACTAGGAAAGAGGTGTAAGAAAATTCTAGGTATGGAAATATACTATATTCTTTTTAAAAAGGTATTTTTAGTTGTACATGAACACAATACCTTTATTTATTTATCTTTATGTGGTGCTGTGGATCAAACCCAGTGCTTCACACATACTAGGCAAGCGCTCTAATACTGAGACACAACCCCAGCCCTGGAAATATATTTTAGTATGGAAATTAGAAGAAAATACATTTCTTGATGAGAAAATATTTTGCATAGTAAAATGAACAGGTTGTAGTGTGTCTAAATAAGTTGCACAAGATTTGTGGAGGGTAAATCTCAAAAAGGTTTGTGTGTGATTATATCGGTATAATTAGCACAATCAATTGAATTCATTTATGGTTTTTATAAGTTCAAATATTATTGCACTCATTTGAATAAAATTTTGATCTCTATGAGCTGAAGTAATAAAGTTTTCTTAAAACATGAATCTGCTCCTATCCATCAAGAGAATTTCTTGTGTTTGTTAGGTTACACTATTTAGAGGAAGTAGTTTTAAAGGAATTAGAGTTTGTATAACTCTGGTTAAACAAACAACTGTCATTTGAGATTATTACACTACACTACATTCCTAAATTTTTCTTAAATATTAAACTGAGTTAATATAATGACATTATTGTATTGTGATGCTGTTACTGGTTTTTTGTATATGAGATACATTCCTCTCCTCCAAGTATACATGGCTTTAAGTTGTAAACCTTAGGAGAACCATTTACCAAATTGGTACTCTCCAAACCAAAGTTGTCTGTACCAGTAGTTATTTTCAGATTTATGCAGAAATGACAAATTTAGTTGGGGATTTATTTATGTCATTCAATATTTTGTAATTGGATAAAAATAACCTGTCATCAATAAGTGATATGTCTAGAAATTTTATTACTCTACAGCAGAATGGAAAGTTAAATATATTTTTGGAAGGTAATGAGGAAAGTCTGATCTATATAAGGATTGATATGTAGAACGTGATAATATTTTGCCACTTTCAAGAAAAAAAGGTATTAGGAGCTCTTTTAGTTTTTTTATTCTTGTTTCATATGTAATGTTGTATGGTGTTAACTGAATTCATATCATTTTAGAAAACAATATATGAGAACTTTGTAAAATGATATTTAAGAAAGAAGCAAAGATCAGCTTCAGAAACAAAATACTTAGACTGGGAATATAGCTCAGTTGGTAGAGTGCTTGCCTCAAATGCACAAGGCCCTGGGTTCAAGACCAAGCACCACAAAAAGAAAAGAAACAAAGAAAACATTTTACTTAAAATTCGAAGAGCCTTGCCTTACCAGAGGTAAGACATTGCCTCTCACCTTGCTTCATGTTAGGAAGGTTTCAAAGTATGCTAGAATTAAATTCATTTACAGTTAAGTTCAAAAATATTGATTTTTTTTATTGTTTTAAAGATTACTGTGTTCTCAAAATAAAAGGTGGATAAAATACATAACTAAGTAAAGTTTTGGGATTATAAAATTTATGTTTCTTGGTTCATAGCAATTATATGAATTCAATATATTTTACTCTTGTTAACTACATTTTGCATTTTGCTTGTAAATTTTTTAAATATTGTCTCTTAGTGCCTTACAGAAGTACTATTACTAATATAACAATAAGAGCTAATTTGAAATAATAGACACTCACCTAGGACAGCCAGGAGGTAAGGCTAACTTCCAGTACTAATATTGACCCTAATTAAATGAAAGGGGTAAATAGTGTAAGGTTATAGACATTAAAGATAAAACTCAGTACTCCTACTTTAAGACTGCTGAAACTGCCTGGCTAAATGTTCAAAAGCAAAACTTTCAGACTAAATTTAAGGAAGTAAAAGAGCCACAATGTTAATAGTCAATAGGTGGCTCATGTCAATCAAGTCAGCTCAAAAAAATATGAAAGAGGGGACTTCTCTAAGGTCTTTGCAACTCTGGGACACATGACCTCCTGATCAGGACAGACAGATAAAAGTATGCATGCCACAAGGAGGAGGGTCATTATAGAGGAAGGGAAGCTATGTGGTCAACAAGACCTTGATCTATCCCGGCAGATGGCACTAAAGGAGCTAAGAAGGTGCTCTCAATTTTCTAAGAGTGACCCCCTGAGGAAACTCTGCTGACTTTTAACAGTAGATAGGAACGAGGTCATTTTGAACAGTTTGGTCTTAAACACCTAGTAAGACAAGTTAAAACCAAAACAGAACCAAACAGAACCTATCCTGTGCATGTAAAAGAAAAGAAAACAGTTGTTTCCATGTAATGTAAGGTGTGAACTTGTGTCAGCCCCACCAAAAGTAACTAAAACTGGAGGCTATGAAAGAAGAATTCTAAGACAGTAGTGCCTAATTACTACTTTTAAAAAGGCTACCAGTGTCACAGCATTTTTTTAGACAATTTAAGTACTACAAATTGTCCTAACCTCCTTCATAGGCAGTTTTAATCTGTGTTTGATATTATAGCTATTCATTCCTGTGTGACAGAAATACTACAAACACAGAAGTTAGGCCCATAGCAAAGGTATTTTACAAAAAGCAGATAGCATTAAATATCTTAACTATCTCATGGTGGTATCTGTGACATTATAAAATCTGTGTTGTGTTTACATTCCTGATAACTCTGGCAATGTAATTAATATCCTTAAGAATTTACCTTGCCAAATAGAGGCCAAATACTCATTGACCTTGTCATGGGAAAAATTTCTTAGGTCTTGCACCTCCTGGCAAAAAATTACTGGATTCTCTCATCATCATGATATTCATTGATGTTCCAGATGCTGCAACATTTGTTTTGTATTGATCTCATTCAATTATTCATGTGTTCTTGTTTCTCTGATAAAATCATTCATCTTTCAGATGACTTTACAGCCTGTTCTTTCTAATCAGATTTTTTTCATAGACCACTCAATTGACCCTAGACATTCCTAAATGGGAAACCCAAACTGCTTGTCCCACATCACCACCCTCAGCTGAAGCAGACAGAGCAATCACCATTCATTTCCCCATAACTGTAAGGGATTCCTTTATTACAGGGGACAAATGAGACTGTGAAAAAAAAAAAAAAAAACAGTTAGCTGATTTACGAAGAAAAGAAAATGGGTAGATAGGACTCATCAATGTTTTGGCACAAAATAATTTCAGAGCAATTTGAGATCAGGAAGCAATTGATACTAAACTTGAAGCTAAATTGAATGCCTTAGAGGCTGCTCTACTGGGCTTGGGTGATAAGATAGAAAGTCTAAAGTTTGAACAACCATTATAATGGTTGTGTTGCTTATCAGGTTATTTGTGTAACACCTCTTCCATATAGTAGCTCCCAAAGGGAATGGGGAAATATAAAGATGCATCTATTTGGAATCTGAAATCCTAATGGTGTTAATTTAGATCTCTTCCAACTGCATCATTATATCCAAACTCTTCAGGAAAGCTGGATTCCCATGTTATCTACTGTCAGTTTTGCAGAAAGCTGTTGAGTGACCTGAATGGTTTCAAACCTTGGAATGTAGTAACATCTTTGGAATGATATCTCTTCAGACTTATTTCCTTGCTCTTAATTCTGTGTTATTTTCTTGCAATTTGCTGAAAGCTCATCTGATCCCAGGTTCACCATTTTAAAGTAGACATACTTTTTTTACTTTTAAAAAACAAAACAGGAAGATTGTGGAGAGAAGTGACTTGGACTATGGTCTTTGACTTCCTTGGAACTGTGGCTGCCCTGGTAACTTTCTGTGTAAAGATGCAGAACAAGATTGCCCAGAATTTATGGTAACTCCTTTCCAGAGGAAGTTCTGTGCAAAGGCTTGAAACTATCCATCTTGACATTGAGCTTGGATGCCAGCTTCCATAGATAGAGAATTCTGAGCATAACAAGATAACCACAATATCTTGCAAAGTGCTGCTACCTTCAAACCTGTCTGCCTTATAAAAACTTTTCCACAATTAACCATTTTCTAATAAAATCTATATAATATACATATTGAATCTTAATGATTCAAAGATATTTATACATATTTATGTTTTCCCATGTCTAGAATTTTTGAAGCCAGTTATTTTTCAAGTATCAGTTTTTTTCTTAATACTAGGATATTTGATTATATTTCAGGGTTATTTTGTATTTCTTTATTTCTAATATTTTATATTTTTACTTTATATATGTATGTATTGTCTCTTGTCTCTCACTTTTGTGTTTCCCTTGACTCACTTTCTGTTTTTTTTCTGGTAACAGCCCATTTCTATTGTTCTCTCTTTCTCTCTTCCTTTTACTATTTACTTCTATCTTCTCTCCCCTTCACTGAAAATCATCACATTCTATATTGCTACTCTTCTCTCCCTGTCCACTATTTGAAATTGTAATCCCTTTTGCAAACTTACTGTTTTTATTGTAGGCAATAACTGATCATATCATTTATGTTTATTGTGTCAATTAACATTGTAATTGTCATAGCAGGAACAACTTGGTTTAATGCTATATATTGTTTGCCCTGGTAGTTGTTATTATTTGACTCTCCATTAAAAGTGAGGTACTGGAAAATTTCAGGAACACGTAAGTCCACAGGGTAAAAACTCCACTGCCTCAGATCTATAGAATTGGATGGACACACAAACAACTTGAAAAAGTAAGGGGAGAAAATCACCCCAAAGAATCCAAAATACTCCAATAATGGAGCTCATTGACACAACATTGGAAGAAATGTCAGAGAAAGAGTTTAAAATGGGTTAATAATTAAACTGATCTGTAAGTTAAATGATGACATATAGAGAGAAATCACAGAAAAAATACAAAGTGAAACATTACTTCAATAAACAGAGAGAGATTCTGATACAAAATGAAGAAATCCTCAACATTAAAACATCAACAAAGCACATTAAACATTTAATAGAAAGCAACACAAACAGAGTAGATCATTTGGAACATTGAGTTTCAGGCAATGAAGACAAAATATATTATCTTAAAAATAATGTTGATAGTTGTTAAGACACCATGAACAGAACTTCAAAGATATATGTGATAACTTGAAAGGATTAAATTTAAGATTTATTGGGATAGATGAGGGTTGGAGATGCAAAACAAAGGAATGTACAATTTTTTCAATGAACTAATATCAAAAAATTTCCCAGACCTAAAGAATGAAATGGAAAATCAAATACAGGATGCATACAGGAACCCAAATGTATGAAATTACTTCAGAATCACACTAAGACACATTATTATGAAAATGTCTAACATGCAGAATGATTGGAATTTAAAGACTGCCAGAGAAAAATGACTAGTCACATCAGAGGAAAACCAATGCAAATCACAACCGATGTCACAACCTAAATCCTCAAAGCTAGGAAATCTTCAAATAATATATGCCAAGTTCTGAATAAAAATCAAGAATACTATACCCAGCAAAATTAAACTTCAGAATTGACAAAAAATAAAACTTTTTATGATAAACTAAAGTTAAAAGAATTCACAACTAGAAAGCCTACAAAACATACTCAATAACATAATTCGTGAAGATGAAATGAAAGTGAAAACAGCAGAGAGATGAAGTACACTAGAAGAAATCAAAGGAGAAACTAATTCAGATTAAAAATTAGAAAAAAATCAAAATTAAAGGGAATAAAACTCATTTCTCAATAATATCATTGTTTGCAAATGGCTTAAACTTGTCAGTGAAAAGACATAGACTGGCAGATTGGATTATAAAACAAGACTCAACAGTATGCTTTCTCCAAGAAACTCACCTCACAGACAAACACATCCACAGATTAAAGGTAAAAGGATGGAAAAAAAAACATCATTGATGGATCTAATAAGTAAACAGTGTTTCAATCTTTATATCTGATGAAGTGGACTTAAAGTAAAAATTAATCAGAAGGGAGAAAGAAGGACATTTCCTATTTATTAAGGGAATTACACATTAACAAGGTATAACAATCATAAATACATAAGCCCCAAACAATGGAGCATCAATAAACATCAAAAAGAAAATAAACCCTTCTCAATTTCAAAAATCAAATAGGTCACAAAACAATAATACTGGGTGATGAAACCAGAATTAAGGACAGGCAGTTAGTGTAGAAATAGGGGATCAGATGAAATTGAGGAAAAAAAGGCCATGAAAGTTATATGCCTCTGGAAGTTGAAGACTTCCCCTGAAAGAATGGAATATCAAGGATCTCCAGAGCTCATTGATGACCAAATTTACCTGCCTTTGTCAAGGACTGCAAGCATGGAGATGCTAATTAATGCCCCCTGGGCCCTTACCTACCTGAATCACCTTGGCCCTACCCCTGCCCATGGCTTCTCACTTTATGCCAAACCAGGCCTAGTCATGTAGGCAGGGAGGAGAGATAAGCGGGGAGAGAACTGGAGAACAAAAGAGACCTTAACCTATAAAAGATGTAGAGTGTGCTCACTTCTTGGAACTTTAGAACATCAGCCATGGCCCCCTTCTCCCTCTGGGAGAAGTCTGTATCATTACCTTTAAATAAAACCTGCTTAATATGCTTACCTTGGCATGCTTCCCTAGTGTTCAAACTTCAACATTAGAGAAAGAAGAACTCATCACTGGTAAATGGTGGTATCTGTGACTTCAACACACCACTCTCACCAATGGCTATATCCTCCAAACAAAAACTAAATTAGCTATAGAACCTAAAAATACAATCAATAATTGAGACTTAACAGACATATATAGAACATTTTAGCACTCAGGGACTAAATACACTTTGTTCTTATCAGCACATAGATCTTGCTCTAAAATGGACTATACCTTAGTCCACAAAGCAACTCTTAGCAAAAAAAGGAGGTAATATCTTGCATTCTACTAGACAATAATAAAATGAAATTATAAATTAATGATAAAATAAAAATAGAAACTACTCTAATACCTGGAGACTAAACAATATGCTATTGAATGACCAATGGATAGCAGAATAAATCATGTATGAAATAAAAATACTTAGAAGTAAATGAGAACAGTGATAACATATCAAAATCTCTAGGACAGCCTGAAGGCAGGGCTAAGAGGAAAGTTCATTGCATTGAGCTTATTCATTAAAAGAAAAGAAAATCAACAAATAAATAACCTAATATTACCACTCAAAGTCCTAGAAAAGGAAGAACAAATCAGCTGTAAAAGCAGGAAAAAAAAGGAAATAATTAAAATCAGAGCTAAAATCAATAATATTGAAACAAGAAAAATTAAAAGAATTGATGAAACATATGTTGGTTCTTTGAAAAGATAAAGAAAATTGACAAATCCTTAGACATGACAATGAAGAGAGAAAACTCAAATTACTAAAATTCATGATGAAAAAGGAAATATCACAACAGACAATACTGAAATACAGACCATAGTCAGAAAATATTTTGAAAATGTATACTCTAAAATATAGAAAACCTTGAATATATTGAAACATTTCTTGAGACATATGATCTACCTAAATTGAATCAAGAGGACATAGAAAATTTAAACAGATCAATTTCAAGCAATGAAATTGAAGACACCAGTAAAAGCCTACAAACAAAGGAAAGCCCAGGGTCAGATGAATTCTATAAGACCTTCAAAGAAGAATGTACCCCTCAAATTATTCCATGAAATCAAAAAGGAGGAAATCTTTCCAAAGTCCTCTAAGAGACTAGTATCATATCACCCTGATACCAAAACCAGACAAAGACATATCAAGGAAAGAAAACTTCAGACCAATATCCCTGATGAACATAGATGCAAAGATTCTCAATAAAATTCTGGCAAATCACATATGAAAACATATTTAAAAGATAATGCAACAAAAAAATAACAGAATGAATCAAACAACATTACCCTATGTAAATTTATGATTACACAAATGGTATGCCTTTACGCCATGTACAGAGAAACAACATGTATCCCATTTGTTTACAATAAAAATATAAAAAAATAAATATACAAAATAAAAAAAAAGATAATGCAACAAAATCAAGTGGAATTTATCCCAGGGATGAAAGGTTGGTTTAACATACAGAAATGAATAAAAATAATTTGTCACATAAATAGACTTAAAGACAATAATCATTAGATTATTTCAATAGATGCAGAAAAAAACATTTGACAAAACACAGTAGCCTTCATGTTCAATACACTAGAAAAACTAGGGATACTAGGAACATACCTCAACATTATACAAGCTATACATGATAAACCAAAAGCATACATCATTCTAAATGGAGGAAAATTGAAAGAACTGGAATAAGATAAAGATGACCCCTTTCACCAGTTTTATTCAACATCATCCTTGAAACTCTAGCCAGAGTAAATAAAGAGAAAAAAGAAATTAAAGAGATATGGATAGAAAAAGAACTCAAATTATCCCTATCTGCCAACAACATGATTCTAGATATAAAAGGTCTGCAAACTCCACCAGAAAACTTCAGAATTCAAGTAAATTCAGTAAAGTTGCAGAATATAAAATTAATACTCATAAATTAAATAGGTTCCTGTACATCAGTGATGAATCTTCTGAGGAGAAATTAGAAAAACTATCCCATTAACAATAGCCTCAAAGAAAATAATATATTTGGAATTAAGCTAAGAAAAGAAGTGAAAGAATTAATTTAAAATAATCTTAAAGTTATCTAAATGTGTGTGTGTGTGTGTGTGTGTGTGTGTGTGTGTGTGTACTCATTGGAAAAGACTACCCATTCTAAAAACTGAGAGCTAAATGAATATTTTCCTACTTAAAATAGAAGTGAATGAACTCTACAATGAAAACTACAGAACACTAAGAAAAAAAAATTGAAGACCTTAGAAGATGGAAAGATCTACCACGTTCTTGGATAAGCCAAATTAACATTGTCAAAATAGCCATATTAACAAAAGTATTACACAAAATTCATGCAATTATATTAAAACCCCAATGACATTATTCGTAGAACTAGAACAAGCAATCATGAAATTTATTTGGAAAAATAAGAGACCCAGAATAGCCAAAGCAATCCTTAGCAAGAAAGGGAGAAGGAGGCATCACAATACCAGAACTTAAATTATACTACAGAGCCATAGCAACAACAATGACATGTTATTGGCACCAAAACAAATAGGAAGACCAATGGTAGAGAATAAAAGAAAGAGAGACAAACCCACATAAATACAGCTATCTCATACTAGACAAAGGTGCCAAAAACATACATTGGTGAAAAGATAGCCTATTCAACAAATGGTGCTGGGAAAACTGGAAATTCATATGTAGCAAAATGAAATTAAAGCCCTATATCTGACCCTTATAAAAATCAACTCAAAGTAAATCAAGGATATAGGCACTAGAAAAAATGACCTGCACCTAACAGAAGAAAAAGCAGGCCCAAATCTCCACCATGTCAGTTTAGGAACAGACTTCCTTAACAAGACTCCTAAAATACAAGAACTAAAATCAAGAATCAAGAAATGGCATGGATTCTCCCCAGCAAAGGAAACAATCAATAACATGAAGAGAGAGCCAACAGAATGACTGGAAATCTTTACCATATGCACCTCAGATACAGCAGTAATCTTCAGAATATATATAGAACTCAAAAACTTAACAATAAAACAAATAACCCCATCAATAATTGGGCAAAGGAACTGAACAGACAATTCACAGAAGAAAAAATACAAATGTTCAAAAATATATAAAAATTTAACATCTCTAGCAATTAGAGAAATGCAAATTAAAACTACATTGATATTTCACCTCACTAGTCAGAATGGCAATTATCAAGAATAAAAGTAACAATAAATGTTGGAGAGAATATGGGATAAGTTTCACTCATACACTGCTGGTGGAAATGCAAATTGGTGCAACCACTCTGGAAAGCAATATGGAGATTGCTCAGAAATCTTGGAATGGAAACACCATTTGACTCAGTTATCTCATTCTCAATATATACCCATAGGACTTAAAATCAGCATCCTATAGTGACTCAGCCACATCAATGTTTATGTAGCTCAATTCAAAATAGCTAAACTGTGGAACCAACTTAGGTGCCTTCAACAGATAATGGAGAAAGAGACTGTGTTACATGTACCCAATGGAAAGTTACTAAGCCTTAAAAAAGAATGAAATTATGGCACTTGCCAGTAAATGGATGAACTGGAGAATATCATGCTTAGTGAAACAAGTCAATCCCAAAAAACCTAACGCCAAGTCTTTTCTCTCACATGCAGGTGCTAATTTACACTGTGGGGAGGGGGAGAATAGAGATATTCTTAACTAGACAAATGGGAGTGAAGTGAGGAAAGCATAAGTGTAGGAATGATAGTAGAATAAATTAGACATTATTTCCCTAGGTGCATATGTGATTCCATGACCTGTGTAACTCTACATCATGTATAACCAGATGAATGTGAAGTTATACTCCATGATGTGTCAAAATGCATTCCACTGTCATTTATAAATAATTAGAAAAGGTTAAAAAGAAGAAAAAATTTTAAAAAGAAAATTTGGAATGGAACTACCATTTGACCCATCTATCCTACTCCTTGGCATATACCCAAAGGATTTAAAATAAACCTACTATAATAACATCACCCACATCAATGTTTATAGTAGTTCAATTCACAATAGCTAAGGTATAGAACCAACCTAGTTGCCCTTCATCAGATGAATAGATTAAAAAATGTGTTATATATACATGATAGAATATTAGTCATAAAGAAGAATGAAATTATGACATGTGCTGGTAAATGGATGGAACTGGAGACTATCATGTTAAGTAAAATAAGTCAGTCACAAAAAAAAATAAATGTTCTCTCTGATCTGTGGATGTTAAATCACAAAAAGCAGGGGAGGAGAGAGAAGAGGCAAAATTTAATAGATTAGGTAAAGGGGAATGAAGGGAAGGTAGGAGGTATGAAAATAGGAAAGATGGTAGGATGAATCAGACATAATATTCCTATATACATATATAAATACATGATCAGTGTAACTCTACATCTTGTAACACCACAAAAATGGTAAGTTATACTCTATGTATATGTGATATGTCTAAATACATTCTACCATCATGTATAACTAAAACAACAAATTAAAAATTAAAAAAATAAAAGACAATAGTTCATTTAATGTAATTGAAGATGTATACTTGTGTCAGCCCAACCCAAAGTAAGCAAAGTTATATAGAATTTTAGTTAGGAATGCCTCATAATTAACAAAAGACACTGTTGAATCACAAGTTTTTTTTTATTATTATTTAATTTGAGACCTGAAAAAACTTCCTAACATTTTACATTTGGAAGGTCTGAACTGTGTTCTGTGCTTGCTACTATAATTATCTAGTTCTGCTATTTGACCCTCATATTGGTCCACATGATGCAAAATGGCATGTAAAAGACCTAATTAAGTTTACCAAGAAAGCCCTAAGTGACAGAGATAAAACACCAAGGTAATGCCAATAGAAAGGCATTTTACACACATCAGATGACATTACAAAACTTAACTACAGAATATGGGGATATTTATGACAGTATAAAAACCAACTGTTTTGTAAAAGTTTCTAACAACTCTGCTAATATTTCTTGAAGCCTTAAGTGACTTCTGTGCAAAACACAATGCCATGCTTTAATGAGTTTCTCTATTCATGGATTTCAAAGGCTGACCATTAATACTAATTGCTTTTGTGCAAATTGCTTGCAAGAAAATGATGCTTTGTTGTCCTAATATGATCTCTCTCCTATGTATACCTCATCCAGTAGCCTGCCAATTGCAGCCATGGACCTCTGAACTCCCTTGATGCTGAATGCCCTTGAGTGTCTATGCCTCACCTTATAGAAAACCATAAAAAAAATTGGCCCTCAAACTACAAACCAATCCCACAAATAGATCCTGACACTCCATTGTCTAATCTTGACCAGAGGGCAAGAATTCTGTGAATTTCAAATAGTCAGGGACAACAACCCACTGTCAGCCTGAAGCAGTTATAAGATGAGACCTTCAGCCTCAGAACCACCCTAAAAGATTTTGGGAATCAAGTCTCTTAGGGGGAAATGTTAGGTAGAAGTTCAAGGGATATAAGATGACAGAGACAAGGTATTAGAAAGAAGTAACTGGATCCCAATGGCTCAGAAGTCTGAGATAGGAGAAATGTTAGTTTAAGGTTAGCCGCAGCAACTTAGTGAGGCCCTAAGCAACTCAGGGAGTTTTTTTTTTTTTTATCTAAATAAAATATTGAAAGTTCTGGGGAGATTCAAGATGGCAGACTAGAAGGAAGCTGCATTTCTTGTCACTCCATAACTCTGGTTTCAAGCAGAGGATATCTGTTTCTTGGTGAGGCAGTTTTTGCTGCTTATCAATCCCCTGCTCTTTACCCCATTTGTCTACTGTAATCACCTGCAGTCTGCCAGCATATCAACACCTTTTTTGAGTGCAGATTGCTAACTGTCAGGCACCTATTATCCGCCATTTACCTGCCTCTTACCTGTCCATCACCAGCCTTTCACCTACCCATCACCCAACGTCCAAGGTTCACCACCTGATTGTCTTCCAGCTGCCAGCAGAATGACTGCAGACCCCAGTAGAGTACCAGCTGCCTGCTGTTGCCTGGAAGTTCTCTGTCACAGTACCTGCAGGTTTGGTTACACATGGCTGCTGCCATTTTGAGACAACAACCAGGCCCTGTAGGACCCCTGGCTGGACTGATTGAGCCCTGTCTCCAGGATCCCTCACTCGGACCAATCACTCCCTGCCTCTGGGGCCCTCATGTCGACTGACTACTCCCTGCTGCCAGGACCCCCAGACCAACTGACTGCATCCTATCACCAGGACCACAGACAGACTGATTGCACCTGGGCTCCAGGATCCCGCAACCACACCAAACACACCCAACCTCCAGGACCCCTGCCTGACCATCTGCACCCCACCTCCAAGACCTCCAGCTGACCAAGTCCACACCCCGACCTGCAGCTCCCCATTTGCCAACACATTTGGAAGCCAGAGCGGCCATCTTGGATAATCCTGGAGGTTGTAGTTCCTATCTTTAGGTGGGGCAAATCCCATCCTGAGACACCAGCTGGAGACCTGAAGCTCATGGTCAAGTATTTCTTATGCATCAGGCTACTGAAGACTGGGAGGAGCTATTTGGTCTAGGATTGCATAGTGTCTGAATTGGGCACTGCTAATATTGATCTCCCCTTAAAGAAAAGGTTTTGGAAACCTATAGGGACACTATAAGCCTTTAGGGGGAAGCCTGCAATACTCCAGATCTGCACTGCTAGAGGGGAAGATACATGAACAACATGAAAAAACAAGGAAAGAAAATGATCCAAACAAATCTAGATTCTATATTAATAGAATCCAAAGACAGTATGTTAGAAGAAATGTCAGAAAAGGACTTCAGATTATACATGACTAAGATGATTCACAGAGCAAAGGATGAGTTAGGAGAGCATATGCAGGCAATGATTGATAATACCAATAAGCAGTTGAAAGACCAACTGCAGGAAGCAAAAGATCATTTCAACAAAGAGATAGAGATTCTAAAAAAATAAAACAAAACAAAACAAAATGGAAATCCTTGAAATGAAGGAAACAATAAACCAAATAAAAAGTGCAATGGAAAGCATCACCAAAAGACTAGACCACTTGGAAGACACAACCTCAGACAATGAAGACAAAATATTTAATCTTGAAAATAAAGTTGCCCAAACAGAAAAGATGGTAAGAAATCATGAACAGAATCTCCAAGAACTATGGAACATCATGAAAAGACCAAATCTAAGAATTATTGGGATTGAGGAAGGCACAGAGAAACAAACCAAAGGAATGAACAACCTATTCAATGAAATAATATCAGAAAATTTCCCAAACCTGAAGAATGAAATGGGAAGTCAAATACAAGAGGCTTACAGAATACCAAATGCATAAAATCACAACAGACCCACACCAAGGCACATTATAATGAAAATGCCTAACATTCAAAATAAAGATAGGATTTTGAAGGCCGCGAGAGAAAAACATCAGATTACATATAGGAGGAAACCAATACAGATAGCAGCCGACTTCTCAACCCAGACTCTAAAAGCTAGAAGGGCCTGAAACAACATATTTCAAGCACTGAAAGAACATGGTTGCCAACCAAGAATCCTATACCCAGCAAAACTAACCTTCAGATTTGAAGATGAAATAAAATCTTTCCATGATAAAAGTTAAAAGAATTTACAAATAGAAAGCCTGCACTACATAATGTTCTCAACAAAATATTCCATGAGGAGGAAATGAAAAACAACAATGTAGGTCAGCAAAGGGAGGAACTACCTTAGAGAAAAACCACTCAAAGGAGAAACCAAACCAAGTTAAAAACCAAAAATAAGCCCAAATGACTGGGAATACAAATCATATCTCAATAATAACCCTGATCATTAATGGCCTAAACTCATCAATCAAAAGACATAGACTGGCAGAATGGATTAAAAAGAAAGACCCAACAATATGCTGCCTTCAAGAGACTCATCACATAGAAAAAGACATCCACAGACTAAAGGTGAAATGATGGGAAAAAACCTACCACGCACAAGGACTCAGTAAAAAGGCAGGGGTTTCCATCCTTATATCAGATAAAGTAGACTTCAAGCCAAAGTTAGTCACAGGGATAAAAAAGGACATTTCATACTGCTTAAGGGAACCATAAATCAGGAAGACATAACAATAGTAAATATTTATGGTGCATCCCCCCAAACAATTTCAGAAATCAAATAGACCACAACACAATAATTCTGGATGGCTTTAACACACCACTGTCACCACTAGATAGATCTTCAAAACAAAAACCAACCAAAGAAACCATAGAACTCAATAACACAATCAATAACCTAGACTTAATAGACATATATAGACTATTCCATCCATCGATGAGTGAATTCACTTTCTTCTCAGCAGCACATGGAATCTTCTCGAAAATTGACCATATGTTATGCAACAAAGAAGCCCTTAGGAAATGCAAAAAAATTAGAGATACTGTCTTGTGTTCTATCAGATCATAATGGACTGAGAGTAGAAATCAATGATAAAATAAAAACCAGAAATTGCTCCAAAACCTGGAGACTAAATAATATACTATTGAATGAAACATGGATAACAGAAAACATCAGGAAGGAGATAAAAAAAATTCTTAGAGGTCAATGAGAATGATGATACAACATATCAAAATCTCTGGGACACTATGAAAGTGGTACTAAGAGGAAAATTCATTGCATGAAGCACATTCCAGAAAAGAATGAAAAGTCAACAACTAAATGACCTAACATTACAGCTCAAAGCCCTAGAAAAAGAAGAACAGAATAACAGCAAAAGTAGTAGAAGACAGGAAATAATTGAAATCAGAGCCGAAATCAATGAAATTGTAACAAAAGAAACAATTCAAAAAATTGACAAAACAAAAAGTTGGTTCTTTGAGAAAGTAAACAAAATAGACAAACCCTTAGCCACATTAACAAAGAGGAGAGAGAAAACTCAAATTACAAAAATTTGTGATGAAAAAGGAAATATCACAACAGACACCACTGAGATACATAACATAATGAGAAGCTACATCAAAAATCTCTATTCCAACAAAATATAAACTACTGAAGATATTGACAAATTTCTAGAGACATATGCTCCTCCCAAACTGAACCAGGAGGACATACACAATTTAAAAAGATCAATATCAAGCAATAAAATAGAAGAAGCCATTAAAAACCTGCCATCCAAGAAAAGCCTAGGAACACACAGATTCTCAGCCAAGCTCTACAAGAACTTCAAAGAACTCATTCCAATACTTCTCAAAGTATTCCAGGAAATAATAAAGGAGGGTACACTACAAAATTCATTCTATGAAGTTAATTTCGCCCTCATATCCAATCCAGTCAAAGACAAATCAAGGAAAGAAAATTTTAGACAAACATCCTTGATGAATATAGATGCAAAGATCCTTAACAAAATATTGGCAAAACATATCCAAAAACATATTAAGAAAATTGTGCACCACGATCAAGTGGGGTTCATCCCTGGAATGCAAGGATGGTTTAACATCCGTAAATCAAAAAACATAATCCATCATGTCAATAGACTGAAGGATAAGAATCATATGGTTATTTCCATTGATGCTGAAAAAACGTTCAACAAAATACAACACCCCTTCATGCTCAAAACACTAGTAAAAATAGGGATAGTAGGAACACACCTGAACATTGTAAAGGCTATTTATGCTAAGCCCATGGCCAACATTGCCGGGGTCTAGTCCTAGCAGGAGTCCATGGGTTCCACACCGGTAAACGGGGTGCGGGGAGACAGCGTTGGCGATGGATGGAGAATGAAAGACACAGACTCTAGTTCTGGTGCAATCAATCCCACTTTATTCTGGGGAAGGCTGGGTTTATATACATTTTTCTTCAGGCTATAATGGCAGTCTTGTGGTTAATATTAAAGAAGTTTTCAAAGCATAGGCAGAAATTGTTTTTAACAAGTAACAGAAAATTATGAGAAAACAATAACCTTACAGATTATCCTTATCTAATCACAATTGTTTTAAGAATATCTAACTACATCAATGAGCTAATACAATATTTATTTCCTTAATATCTAAACTCTATGTGACCTAAGACTATTCTTATTATTCTCGCGGTTAAAACAATAGACAAGTAATCTCTTGTGACTATCTCTACTAGGTCCATCTGGTTAATATCTGAATTGCTGAGTTAAGGGGTACAGTAGGGCAGCGGTCCCAATTGTAATTGTGTACCAACATTTATTATAGGAGTGACATATTCTTTGTAGGAAGGAAGGAATGTTATGAAACCTTATTCTTTTACCTCACCACCACACATGAACAAAACCATCATTAAAATTTAACCAGCCTGTTGGAGACAAAGGCAGATCTATAACTATTTTCTACAGAGGCTTTCAGGGACTCATTGCAAGGTTGCAGAATTATTTTTAATTTTGTTAGTGGTAAAGACCCATTGTTTTTCAGATAGTAGGTAATATTTCCTGGAATTTTTGTTGTATTCCCCTCATCCCCTTAAGCAATCCGTTCAGACTGAGATGAGTAATATATTATCAGAGAAAACACCATGCTTCGGAGCAAAACATCTGGCAATTCCTATTAGGATGAGCCTTTGCAATCATCCTCCAGAGGATCTTCGTCAAGCACTGGATGGAATTCCGGACACCCCCGCACAGCATCATTCTTTTTTTTTTGCTTTAATTTCCATTTTTTATTTTTATTTATTTTTTAAAAAAATTTTTATTATAATCAAAATGGGATACATGTTGTTTCTCTCTTTGTACATGGAGTAAAGACATACCATTTGTGTAAGCATACATTAACAAAGGGTAATGTTGTTTGATTCATTCTATTATTTTTTACCTCCACCCACTCCTTGCACCCCTCTTTTCCCTCTTTACAGTCCCTCCTTCCTCTATTCTTGTCCCCTCCCACCCCCATTATGTGGCATCATCTACTTATCAGTGAGATCATTCTTCCTTTGGTTTTTGAGATTGGCTTATCTCACTTAGCCTGATATTCTCCAATTTCATCTATTTGCCTGCAAATGCCATAATTTTATTCTTTATGGCTGAGTAATATTCCATTGTATATATATATACCACAGTTTCTTTATCCATTCATGAATTGAAGGCCACCTAGTTTGATTCCACAATCTGGCTATTGTGAATTGAGCAGTTATGAACATTGATGTGGCTGCATCTCTGTAGTATGCTGATTTTAAGTCCTTTGGGTAGAGGCCAAGGAGTGGGATAGCTGGGTCAAATGGTGGTTGCATTCCAAGTTTTCTAAGGAATCTTCACACTGCTTTCCAGTGAGGCTGCACTAATTTGCAACCCCGCAAACATTGTACAAGTGTACCTTTTTCCCCACATCCTCTCCATCACCTATTGTTGCTTATATTCTTGATAATTGCCATTCTAATTGGGGTGAGATGGAATCTTAGGGTAGTTTTGATTTGCATTTCTCTTATTACTAGAGAAGTTGAACATTTTTTTATATGTCTGTTGATTGCTTGTAGATGATCTTCTGTGAAGTGTCTGTTCAATTCCTTAGCCCATTTGTTGATTGGATTTTTTGTATTCTTGGTGTAGAGGTTTTTGTGTTCTTTATATATTCTGGAAATCAGTGCTCTATGTGAAGTATGAGGGACAAAGATTTTCTCCCACTCTGTAGGCTCTCTCTTCACATTCCTGATAGGTTCCTTCACTGAGAGAAAGCTTTTTAGTTTGAATCTATCCCAGTTATTGATTCTTGCTTTTATTTCTTGTGCTATGAGAGTCCTGTTAAGGAAGTCTATGGCCATACTACCAAAAGTGCTATACAGATTCAATGCAATTCCAATTAAAATCCCAATTGACGTACCTCACTGAAATAGAGCAAGAAAACATGAAATTCGTCTGCAAGAATAAGAAACCCAGAATAGCTAAAGCAATCCTTAGCAGGAACAGCAAAGCAGGGGATATCGCAATACCAGAACTTCAACTATACTACAAAGCAATACTAAAAAAAACAGCATGGTATCGGCACCAAAATAGACAGGTAGATCAATGTTGCAGAATAGAGGACATGGACACAAACTCAAATAAATACAATTTTCTCATACTAGACAAAGGGGCCAGAAATATGCAATGGAGAAAAGATGGCCTCTTCAACAAATGGTGCTGGGAAGACTGGAAATCCATATGCAGCAGAATGAACCTAAACCCCTATCTCTCTTTCACCCTGCACAAAACTGAACTCAAAATGGATCATGGACTTTGGAATCAGACCAGAGACCTTTCATCTTACAGAAGAAAATGTAGGTTGCGCACCCCCAACATCATTCTTAATGGAGAAAAACTGAAAGAATTCCCTTTAAAAATGGGAATGAGACAGGGATGTCCTCTTTCACCACTTCTATTCAACATTATCCTCGAAACTCTAGCCAGAGCATTTAGACAGACTAAAGAAATTACAGGAATACAAATAGGAAAAGAGGAACTAAAGCTGTCATTATTTGCTGATGACATGATTCTCTATTTAGAGGATCCAAACAACTCCTTCAGAAAACTTTTAGACCTCATCAATGAATTCAGCAAAATAGCAGGCTATAAAATCAACACGAGTAAATCTAAAACATTTTTATATGCAAGCGATGAAACAGTTGAAAGGGAAATGAGGAAAACAACTCCATTTGTAATAGCCTCAAAAAAATAAAATACTTGGGAATAAATCTAACCAAAGAGGTAAAAGACCTCTACAATGAAAACTACAAAACATTGAAGAAAGAAATTGAGGAAGACCTGAGAAGATGGAAAGATCTCCCATGTTCTTGGATAGGCAGAGTTAATATTGTCAAAATGGCCATACTACCAAAAGTGCTATACAAATTCAATGTAATTCCAATTAAAATCCCAATGACATACCTTAGAGAAATAGAGCAAGCAATCATGAAATTCATCTGGAAGAATAAGAAACCCAGAATAGCTAAAGCAATCCTTAGCAGGACGAATGATACAGGGGGTATCGCAATACCAGAACTTCAACTATACTACAAAGTAATAGTAATAAAAAGGGCATGGTATTGGTAACAAAATAGACAGGGAGATCAATGGTACAGAATAGAGGACATAGACAAAAATCCAAATAAATACAATTTTCTCATACTAGACAAAGTTGCCAAAAATATGCAATGGAGAAAAGATAGCCTTTTCAACAAATGGTGCTGGGAAAACTGGAAATACATATGCAGCAGAATGAAACTAAACCCCTATCTCTCACCCTGCACAAAACTCAACTCAAAATGGACCATGGACCTTGGAATCAGACCTGAGACCCTGCATCTTGTAGAAGAAAAAGTAGGTCCGAATTTTCAACATGTCCACTTAGGATCATACTTCCTTAACAGGACTCCCATAGCTCAAGATATAAAAGCAAGAACCAATAACTGGGATAGATTCAAACTAAAAAACTTTCTCTCAGCAAAGGAAACTATCAGCAATGTGAAAAGAGGACCTACCGAGTGGGAGAAAATCTTTGCCACTCATACTTCAGATACAGCACTAATTTCCAGAAAATTTAAAGAACTCAAAAACTCTACATGAAGAGTACAAATAACCCAATCAACAAACAGGCTAAGGAAATGAACAGATGCTTCACAGAATAAGATCTACAAGCAATCAACAGATATATGAAAAAAATGTTCCACATCTCTAGTAATAAGAGAAATGCAAATCAAAACTACCCTAAGATTCCATCTCACCCCAATTAGAATGGTGATTATCAAGAATACAAGCAACAATGGGTGTTGGCAAGGATGTGGGGGAAAAGGTACACTCATACATTGCTGGTGGGGTTGCAAATTAGTGCACCCACTCTGGAAAGCAGTGTGGAGATTCCTTAGAAAACTTGGAATGGAACCACCATTTGATCCAGCTATCCCACTCCTCGGCCTATACCCAAAGGACTTAAAATCAGCATCCTACAGTGATACAGACACATCAATGTTCATTGCTGCTCAATTCACAATAGCCAGATTGTGGAACCAACCTACATGTACTTCAATTGATGAATGGATAAAGAAACAATGATATATATATATATATATATATATATATATATATATATATATACACAATGGAGTATTATTCAGCTATAAAGAATAATAAAATTATGGCAGTTGCAGGCAAATGGATGAAATTGGAGAATATCATGCTAAGTGAGATAAGCCAATCTCAAAAAAACCTGGACCCCATCTGGACACCCCAATGACAAGTTTGTTTGTTATACTGTGAGAGGTAATATTGAATGTTGGGTACCTCTTTAGGATCTCTCTCTCTCTCTCTCTCTCTCTCTCTCTCTCTCTCTCTCTCTCTCTCTCTCTCTCTCTCTATCTCTCTCTCTCTCTGTTCAGGCATTTATTTCTATAAACTTCCCTGTTAGTACTGCTTTTTCTGTGTTCTATTAGTTTTGTTGCTCTTTTTCCATTTTAATTTGTTTTGAGATATTTAAAAATTTCTTTTTTAATTTCTTCTTTGATCTACTGTTTGTGTAGGAGAAAGATGTTTAATCTCAATATATTTGTGAATTTCCTGAAGTTCTTCCTCTTATCAAGTTCTACCTTCTTACCTTTGGAGTAAGAGAAGATATTGGATAGGACTTTGTCACTGTAAATTTGCTGACTTGTTTCAGGATCCAATATATGATCTATCCTTGAGCATGTTTCATGTGTACTTGGTTTTTGACAGTTTGACTGTACTTATTGTGGTGATCTTGCCTGGGGTGAATCTTACTAGAAATCATAAATCTTTCTGTACCTAGATATTTAAATCTTTCCCAAGTTTGGAAGTTTTTAATTTTTCTCTTTTTCTCTCTCTCTTTCTTTCTTTCTTCTTTCTTTGTTTCTTTCTTTCTCTTTCTTTTTTCTCTTTCTTTCTTTCATTTTCTTTTTTCTTTTATTCTTTCCTCC
The DNA here is from genome assembly GCA_020740815.1 of Sciurus niger. Taxonomy (NCBI): domain Eukaryota; kingdom Metazoa; phylum Chordata; class Mammalia; order Rodentia; family Sciuridae; genus Sciurus; species Sciurus niger. The sequence continues at coordinate 80,431 of JAHUXG010015099.1, read as the reverse complement.
CCTCTGTGATAATGTGGATTGAACTTATGGCTTTCTCTGTGTTAGACAAATGCCCTAACACTTAGCTCTACACTCATTTCTTTTAATTTTGTTTTTAACTTTTAAGGCGGGGGTCTCACTTCATTTTCCAGTCTGCCATTAAACTTGCAATCCTCCTTCCTCAGCCTCCTGAATAGCTGGGATTTCAAGCATGTGCCACCAAGTGTGTCTTGTTATTATTTCTTTTTGAACATTTTAGTTGTGTATTATAGTTATGCAAAACAGTGTGGTTAATTTTGACATATTTGTACATGTTTGTAATGTAATTTGTTCCATTTAAATCCCCAGGAACTCTGATTTCCCTCCCATGTCCCTGGCCCTGCTCCCTTTCCTCTACTCTACTGGTCTTCTCTTTATACTGGAGCTTTATAGATATATAGAAATGTAGAGTATAATGTGATATATTAATACATGCACATAGCATATTTGGCCAATTTCATTCTGAAGTTCTCCCCTTTCCCATACCTTCTGTTTCCCTCCCCTCAATCTCCCTTCTTGGCTTCAGTGTTTTCCCTTCTAAGTTCATGGGATTCCCCTTTTTAAAAATCCCTTATATACAAAGAGTCCTTCAATAATATGTTTCATGCTTTGAAAGAAAATTGATGCAAAACAAGAATTTTATATTCAGCAAAATTTTTTCAGATTTAAATATGAAACAATAAGCTTCCATGATTAAAAAGTTAAAAGAATTCACAACTAGAAAGCCCACATTACAGAAAATTCTCAGTAAAATAGTCCATGAGAATGAAGTGGAAATAAAGGAAAAACCAGCAAAGGGAGAAACTGTACTAAAGTTATAGTCAATCAAAAAAGAAACTAAGTCACATTAAAAACAAGAAATGAACTATACTGACTGGAAATATGAATCATCTGAATAATAATCTTGAAATTTAACAGCTTAAACTCCAAAATCAAAGGAAATAGACTGGCAGATTGAATTTAAAAATAAGACCAAACAATAAACTTCCTCCAAGAGACTCACCTCATAGGTAAAGACATCCACATTGGAAAAAACATATCACTTATATGGATCACATAAACAACCAGGTAATTCACTTCTCATATCACATAAAGTGGACTTCAATCAAAAGTTAATCAGGAGGCACAAAGAAGGACATTTCTATTGCTTAGGGGAATTACTTAACAACAATATGTAACAATTGTAAATATTTGTGCCTCAAACAGTGGAACTTTTATGCACATCAAATAAACCCTTCTCAATTTTAAGAATCAATAGAGCACAACACAATAATACTGGGTGATTTTAACCCACCTCTCTCACTACTGGATAAAAACTAAATTAAAAAACTACATAACTAAGTAATACAATCAATAATTTGACTTAACAGAATATTTCATCCATCAACAATTGAATACACTTTCTTCTTGGCAGCACAAGGATCCTTCTCTAAAATAGATCATATCTTATACCACAAAGCAACTCTTAGCAAATACAAAAAAATGGAGATAATATCTATCATTATATCAGATCATAATGAAGTGAATGTAGAAATGATAAAATAAAAAATAAAACCTACTCTAACACCTGTAGAGTAAGTAATACACTTTTGAATGATGAAGAGACAGCAGAAGAAATCAAGGATGAAATAAAAAAATTCTTAGAGGTAAATGAGAATAACAACAAAACCTCAAAATCTCTGAGACACTGTGAAGGCAATACTGAAAGGAAAGTTCATTGCATTGAGCTCATTTATTAAAAGAGTAAAAAGTCCCCAAATGCATGACCTAACGTTACATCTCAAAGCCCTCAATAAAGAAATGTAAATCAACATCAAAAAGAGTAGAAGACAGGAATAATTAAAATCAGAGCTGAAATCAATGAAATTGAAAAAAAGAAATAAATTGAAGAAATGAGATAAAATTTGGTTCTTTGAATAAATCAATAAATTTGATAAAACCCTGGTCACACTAACAAAAAAAGAAAACTCAAATTTCTAAAATATGTGATGAAAAAGGAAAATCACAACAGACATGACTGAAGTATAAAAGATAATCCAAAACTGTTTTGAAAATTTGTATTCCAATCAAAGAAAATCTTGAATATATCAACAAATTTCTAGAGGCATTTGATCTACCTAAACTGAATCCGGACGACATGGATGTTTTAAGCAGATCACTTTCAAGTAATAAAATTGAAAATGCCTTCAGAAACCTACCGACTAAGAAATTCCAGGAACAGAAGTATTCCCAATCCAGGTCTACAAGACCTGCAAAGAAGAATTAACACAATTCTCCTCAAATTATTCCATGAAATAGAAAAGGTGGGAACACTTCCAAATGCATTCTATGAGGTCAATATTGCCCTGATACCAAAAACAGACAAAGACACATCAAGTGAACAAAATTTCAGACCAATATCCTCAATAAACATACATGAAAAATTCTCAATAAAATTCTGACAAATCACATACAAAAACATATTGAAAATACAGTGCACCACGATCAAGTTGAGTTCATCCCAGGGATTCAAGTTTGGTTCAACATACATAAACCTATAACAGTAATTCATCTCATCAATAGACTTAAAAAAAAAGAATCATATGATCATTTCAATAGATGTGGAAAAAGCATTTGGCAAAACACAGTTTCCCTTCAAGTTCAAAACACTAGAAAAACTAGGGATAGTGTAAAGAGTGGTGACAAAATAATGGAAGAGCAGCAACTGAGATTAGGGGTCTCTGATGTCTTCATGGCTGTGGGTGCATCTGTTGCCTGAGAATGTTTCTGTGCAAGGGTACAAGATGCCCAGTTGCTATGGTGATGTGCCACCCAATGAGGCACTGTGCAAGAGTCTTATCAGCTTCAACCTAGATCTCAGGCACATGGCTCCCAGGGATAGAGAAATTCTCATACAAGACAACTGCAATTTTTCATCTGCACTGCTACTCCTGAGCCTGCCTGCTTTGCAGTAACTTTAGACAGTGCCCTTCCTGAGTGCTGCATAGAGCCCTGACATTGCACATTGCACTGTGGAAAAGCTACATAAAGGTTTCTAGTCCTGCAACTTTCTTGAGCACAAAGAATAATGCTTTCATAGACTTTAACTTGACTGTGAGACATATATAAATAAAATTGCTGGACTAGCTATTTAGACACTGCTTCTCCATCAGAAAGCAATGCTCCACCTGTTCCCAGCTATCTACATTACCCACTTGTGTTTGTTTCTCTTAATTCCCCATTGCCCCATGTGCAGGAAATGACAGGATAATACAAACATATTTCAACATTGTAAAAGCTATATATGCTAAACCCATGGCCAACATCATTCTAAATGGAGAAAAATTGAAAATGTTTCCTCTAAACTACAACAAGACAGGGATGTCCTGTTTCACCACCTTTATTCAACATCATCCTTGAAACTCTAGTCAGAGTAATTAGGAGAAAGAAGTTAAAAGGATACAAATAGGAAAATAAGAACCCACACTACAACTATTTGCCAATGACATGAGTCTATGTTTAGAAGATCAAAAAAAAAAATCTACCAGAAATCTTCTAGAACTAATAAATGGATTCAGCAAAGTAACAGGATATAAAATCAACACCCATAAATCAGTCATATTCCTACACATCTGTGATTAATCTACTGAAAAAGAAATTAGAAAAATTCCCCATTCCAATAATCTCAAACTGAATAAAATACATGGAAATGAATCTAACAAAAGAGGTAAAAGACCTGTATAGTGAGAACTACAGAACCCTAAGGGAAAAAATTGAAGAAACCATTAGAAAATGGAAAGATCTCCCATGGACTTGAATAGGCAGAATTAATATTGTTAAAATTACCATACTACCAAAAGAGTTACACAGATTTAATGCAATTCCTATTAAAATCACAATGACAGTCTTCATAGAAATAAAAAAACAATCATGGCTCGGCATAAAGGCGCATGCTTGTAAGTCCTAGCCACTCCCTTAGCCAGGAGGATCAGGAATTCAAAGCCAGCCTCAACAAAAAGAGAGGTTGTAAGCAACTTGGTGAGACCCTATCCCTGAATAAAATGCAAAATAGGGATAGGAATGTGGAGCAGAGATCTAGTATCCCTGAGTAATATCCCTAGTCCCCCCCACAAACAAAAGCAATCATGAAATTTATTTGGAAAAATGAGATCCAAAACAGTCAAAAGTATCCTTAGCAAGAAGAGTGAAACAGGAGGCATCACAGACCTTAAATATTAGACCTTAAACTACACTACAGAGCCATAGTAACAATGATATCATGATATTGGCACCAAAACGATATGAAAACTACTGGTCCATTCACAATACAGAGAAGAGCTAGGGAAGAATAGAGGTACTTCAGGTAGAGTGGAATGAAGGGAAGAGAGAGGTATGGGTATGGGAATGATATTAGAATGAATCAGATATTATAATTTTAAATACATATATAACTATATGACTGGTGAGATTCTACATCATGTGCAAACATAAGAATGAGAAATTATGCTCACTCTATATACAGTGTATCAAAGTGCATTCTACTGTCATGTATAACAAATCAGAACAGATTTTTTTTAAAAAATTGCTTATTTCTCTCTAGCTATTAGATAACACGTTCACCCTTTGACTTTCTGTGTCTAACTTTACTTAGTACGATTTTGTCTATTTCTATCCATTTACCAGTTAATAACATAATTTTATTCCTTTTTTGGCAGAGTGAAGCTACACTGTGCATATACCACATTTTATTTAATGAATCATCTCATTGGGGAACTGGGCTGGTTCTGTAAGTTGGCTATTGTGAGTTGAGCTTATCTCCTTCCAATTCTCAGAGAAAGAGCTTTAAAATTGCCACGAGTGAGCATGACATTTGTTGTGAGTTTTTTATTCATGCATTTATGTCATTGATCTAAATCCCTGTGTGTATAATTTGTAGTAAGATTTTATCATGAAGGGCTACTAAACTTTGTAAAATGATTTTTCTGTGCTTTTTGAAATAATTATGTTATGTTGTTATTTTTATTATGATGTACCACATTCTTTTTATTTTTATTGGTTCTTTTTAGTTATACATGACAATAGAATTCATTTTGACATAATTATAAAAGCATGAAGTATAATTTGTTCTAATTCAGTACCCAGTATTTCTCCTTCCCTACATCTCCTCCCACCCAGTGTTCCTTTTCTTCTACTCTTCTGATTTTCTTCCATTTAGTTTAGATTTTTTTAAATTAGAGTCTTGTGGATGAACATTATGGTGAGATTAACTGAGGTATATTCATATATGCACATAGATTCATTTCACTGACTTTATCCTTCCCTTCATTTTACTCTCCTTAGTCTACTTCACTAATACTTCTATTGTTCTTTATTCTTGGCCCACTTATTTTAAATTACGTCCCACATATCAGAAAAGCATTCAACTTTTCACTTTCAGGGTCTGGCTTATTTCATGTAGCATGATATTCTACCATTCCATCCATTTATGGACAAATGCCATAAAGTAATTTTCTTTATGGACTAGTACACCATAATGTATATATACCACATTATCTTTATCCATTTAACTGTTAAAGAGCACAAGTTGATTTTGACTAGCATGGTCTTAAACACCTAGCAAATACAGGTTATAACCCAAAACAGAACCATAACTGAGAAATTAAAAGAAAAGAACATGTTTCTCTTCATGTAATTTAAGATGTGCATGTGTCAGCACAACCGAGAGCAAATAAAGCTCGAAGCTATCAAAGAAGTATTCTCAGACAAGAGTGCCTAATACATATCAAAACTCCTGAGTCAAAAGCATTCTTTAGTCCATTTCAGGCCTACAAATCTTCCTTACCTCCTATATAGGCAGATTAATCTGTGCTTGCTATTATGACTATCAATTCCTAAGTGACAGAAATAAAGGGATCTCTACTAAACACAAAAGATATGCCTATTAAAAGGTATTTTACAAAAATCAGAAGACTTGAAGTATCTTAATTACATCTTATTAGCATATAAAAACTGATAACTCTGACAATGTAACTAATATCCTCAAGGATTTACCTTTCAAAATAGAGAACATATCCTTACATGCTTTTTCAAGGAAACAACTTCTTAACTCTTACCTCCTGGTGAAAAATTACTGGTTTCTATCATCATCATGATACTTATTAATGTGTTACAGATTCTGAGACATTTATTTTACATTTATCTTATTCCAACATTCATGTCTTCTTGTTTCTCTCATAGAGGCACCCACCTCTCAAACCAATTTTCAGCTCATTCTTTCTGAACAAGACTTTTGCCACAGACCACTCAACTGACACAAAACATTCCTAAATGGGAAACCAAAACTGGTTTTCCACATCACACCCCTCAACTTGAAGCAGCCAGAATAGTCACCATCCATTTCTCCTTACAGCAGTAAGGGTTTCCTTAATCAAATGGGGGAAATAAGACCAGGATAAATAACAGGTAAATGATTAACAAAGAAAAGGAAGTAGGCAGATAGCACTCCCCATCACCAATGCTTTGGCACAAAATACTTAAACAGCCCTTTGAGATCAGGAGGCTATTGATAATAAACTTGAAGATAAGTTGAATGCCTTAGAGTCTACACTACTGTGCTTGGGTGATCAGGAAGAAAGTATAAAGATCAGACAATTACAATGGCCATGTCACTTATGAGTTTATTTGTGTAGCACCTGATCCATATCATAGCTCCCAATGGGATTGGGGAAATATAGAGAAGCATCTATTAGGAATCTATTTGGAATCATAAGAATGTTAGTTTAGATATCTTCCAACTGCACCATTGTATTCAAATTGTTAAGGCAAGCCAGATTCACAGGTTATCTACTGTCATGTTTACAGAAAAACTGTTGGTTTCCTGAATGATTGCAATCTATGGAATATGGTAAGATGTACTGGCTGATATATCTTAGGACTTATTTCCTTGCTCTTAATTCTGTGTTATTTTCATGCAGTATGCTGAAAGCCCATCTGATCCTAGTTTCAGCACTTCGGTGTAGACATACATTATTTACCTTTAAAAATAAAAAAGAGAGAGATGTGGAGAGTGGTGACTTGGACCATGGTCTTTGATTTCCTTGGAGCTGTGGCTGCACTTTGTCCTGGGAACTTTCTTTGCAAAGGTGTAGAACAAGAATTCAAGGACTTATGGTAATAACCTGCCTGAGGAATTTCTGTGCAAAAGCCTGGAACTTTATCTGTCTTGATCTTGAAGTCAGATGCCATCAGCTAGGGATAGACATTTCTGAGTATGACAAGAAAAACACAATGTCTTGCAAGTGCTACAAATTACAAGCCTGCCTGCTTTGCAGAAACTTTCTCACAAATGACCTTTTGATGATAAAACCTATATAATAAATGTGCTATTCTAGATCTGGGTCTCTATTCCTCCATCAGAGGTCAGTGTCTGACATTGACCCAGCTTTAATTTTCTAAATGTTTGTTTGTCTTTCTTAATCCCCATTGTCCCTCACCAGTCTTTAGGATTCAGCTTTGTGGGTTGTGGCAGTGGGAGAGCAAAAAAAAAAATGAAGGTGAACTTTACTAAAATTTTATTCTGGATGATCAAATTCAATTGGGGAATCAGGAAGTTACATATAATAAAATAATTTTAAAAATCCTCAGACCACAGCCACAGCCACAGTCAGAGGCACAAGCCAGAGTGGTTCTTCCAATAATTTAGACTTTACAGATACATTTAGAAAATCTCTTTCATCAATGAGCAAATACACTTTCTTCTCAGCAGCTCAAGGATCCTTCTCTAAAATGTACCATATCTTATGCCATAAAGCAACTCTTAGCAAAACCAAAACATAGAGGTAACACACTACATTCTATCAGATCATAATGAAAGAAAATTAGAAATTAATGATAGAATAACAAGTAGAAGCTACTTGAACTCCTGGAGACTAAATAACAGTGTTGAATGATGCATGGACAGCAGAAGAGATCTGGATGAAATAAAAAACATTAGAGATAAATGAAAACAGTGAAAAACATCAAAATCTCTGGAATGCTATGCAGGCAGTCTTAAGAGGAAAGTTTATTGTCTTGAATTCATTCATTAAAAGCATAAAAAGTCAATGAATAAACAAATTAATATCACACCTCAAGGCTCTAGTTGAAATGAATGAAATTGAAATCAAAGAAACAATTCAAAAAATTGAGAAAAAAGAGATAGTTCTTTGAAAAAATAAAATTTATAAACCATTAGACATGCTAATGAAGAGGAAGAGAGAGAAAATTCTAATTACTAATATTCAAGATGAAAAAGAAAATAATCACCACAGGCACTACTGAAATACAGAAGATAATCACAAACTATTTTGAAAATTTATACTCCAATAAAAGAGAAAATCTTTAATGACATCAACAAATTTCTAGAGATATATGACTAACCCAAAATGAATCAGGAGGCCCTTCACTATTTAAACAGATCAATTTTAAGCAATGATATAGAAGACACCATCCAAAGCCTACCAACTAAGAGAAACCCAGGACCAGAAATATTCTCAACCATGTTCTACAGGACTTTGAAAGAAGAATTAACACCAATAATTTTCCAATTATTTCATGAAATAGAAAAGGAGGAACACTCTCAAACTGATTCTATGAGGATAATATCATCCTAATACTAAAACCAGACAAAAACACATCAAAGAATGAAAACTTCAGGCCAATATCTCTGAATTATTTGGATGCAAAAGTTATCACTAAAATTCTAGCAAACTGCATATGAAACCATATTTAATAGTTAGTGCACCAAGATCAAGTGGGGTTCATCCCAGGGATACAAGCATGTTTCAACATATGGGTTGGACTGTGTAGGTCATGGGAGTGGATGAGCACAAAAACGTGGTTAGGGAGTCTTTACTAGAAATTAATACTGAGCATTTAAAGCAGGTCAGGAACTCAGGAGGTTGGATAAAATAAAATAATGAAAAAATCCTCAGGCCACACCTGCAGCCACCATCACAGGAGCCAGTCAGAGCAGTCCCTCTATGAGGAAAAGAGAGAGATAAGAAAATTAAAGGAACTAGCATATTTAGGAGGCCTAAGTATTTAGAAGGGCATTAGTGGGAGAGTTGATTTTTAAGACTGAACCCAGAACAGGAAACACGGGGTTCACAGGTGACCTAGTGGACTAAGAATTAGCTCCTCAACCCATGAGTGCAACACAGGGGAGATGACTAGGGTGCAGTCATTTTGTGGACTGGCAAATCCTGGGCCCTTGACATTCACTGATTTAAAATCTCCAGATCAATTAGCATTCAGGGAAGAACATAGATCCCACCTAAGCCTAAATCACACCTACAACATTTCTACCTATGGAATATGAGTCACAGTTCAGCCATTTACCCAGAGGGTGAGGTATCCTGGTCCAGATGACCCCTCAAAGCACTGCTGAGAAGTGAAGCAAAGAAACTTTTGACCTCCAATGAAAGCAGTTATTTAAACTTTCTTTGAGTCTTTTGTCTTTTTGTTTTTCTCTTCTCTGTCTAAATGTGATCTAAAGGTTGCACATATTCATATTTGTATTTTTCTCATTTCTAGCACTTTTGAAGCCAGTTATTTTTTGTGTATCAGTTTTTTCAGAATTAGGAGATTTGATTTGTATATTTCAGTTTTATTCTACATTCTTTCCTTTTTCTTTTAAATTTTTGACATTTTTATCTTAGGTATACATTTTGTCTGTTTCCCTTGATTAATGTTCTCTTCTCTACTGCTAACAGTCCATCTCTATTTTTCTTTATTATTTATTTCTAACTTCTCTTGTGACACTTCAAAATCATCACAGTCTATATCACTTCTTTTCTCTCCATGTTCACCATTTGAAATCGTAATCCCTTTGCAAATTTACTGTTTTTATTGTAGGCAATAACTGATCATATCACTTCTGTTTAGTGTCAGTTAACATTGCAGATGACATAGCAGCAATTATTTGTTTTATTGCTATGTTTTTTTTTTTTTTTTGGCTTTTGTTCTTGCTATTTTTTGTCTCCCCATATACTTGTGGTACTTGAAATATTTAGAGACACTACATCCACAGGGAGAAAACTCTACTACCCCACACCCATAATGTTACATGGTTAGACAAACAAAAAAATATGAAAATGTAAGGGAACAAATTGCCCCAAACAAGACAAGATGCTCCAATAACAGAATAACTTCATCAACACCACATAGGAAGAAATGTCAGAGAAGGAGTTCAGAATGTATATAGTTCAATTGATTTGTGAGTTAAAGGACAAAGTAAGGAGAGAAAACAGAAAATACAGAAGTGAAAGATCACTTCAATAAACATAAAAAACCGAGATTCTGAGAAAAAGAAAAGAAATCCTTGAAATGAAGTAATCAATAAACCACATTAAAAATTCAGTGGAAATCAGCACAAACAGACTAGATCACTTAGAAGATTGAGTTTCAGCCAGTGAAGACAAAATATATACTCTTGAAAATAAAGGTGAGAGATGATGTTAACTGACCATGCATAGAACTTCAAAGGAATATGAGATAACTTGAAAAAATAAAATTTAATATTTGTTGGGATAGATGAAGGCTTGGAGATCCAAACAAAAGGAATGGATGATCTTTTCAAAGAAATACTATGATAAAATGTCCCAAACATAAGGAATGAAATGGAAAATCAAATATGGGAGACATATAGAACTCCAAATATGCAAAAATTACAACAGACCCACACAAAGGCACATTATTATGAAAATGTCTAACATACAGAAAAATAAGGATAGAAATTTATATACTGCCAGAAAAATATAACTGGTCACATTTAGAGGGAAACCAATCCAGATATCAGCTGATTTCTCAACTCAGATTCTCAATGCTAGAAGGATATGGAATAATATATATCATGCTCAGAAAGAAAATAAGTGCCCAAAAAGAAAACTGTATAAAGAAAAATTAAGTTCCAGAATTTACTAGGAAATAAAAGTTTTCCATGATAATCAAAAGTTAAAAGAATTAAAAACTAGAAAGCCTGCACTACAAAACATAATAAGATATTCCATGAAGAAGAAATAAAAAATAAATGTGGAAAATAGCAAAGGGATGAAGTACACTAGAAGAATAGTCAATCAAAGGAGAAACTAGTTCAAGTTAAAAAACAGAATAAAATCAAAATGAAAGAGAATAAAAATTATTTCTCAATAATGACTTTGAAAGTAAATATCCTAAACTCATAAATCAAATGACATAGACTGGCAGGTTGGATTGGGAAGCAAGACCCAACAATATGCTGTGTCCAAGAGACACATCTCATAGGCAAAGTCATCCACAGAATGAAAGTAAAAGAATGGGAGAAAACATATAATTCACATGGATGTCATAAAAAATGGGGTTCCTAAACTCATTTCTGATAAAGTAGACATCAAGTCAAAATTAATCAGAAAGGACAAGAAGCCCATTCCATACTGCTTAAGGGAATTATATATCAACAAGACATGACAATCTTAAAATTTATGCCCAAACAATGGAGTATCTATGCATATCAAACAAACCATTTTCTATTTCAAGAATCAAATAAACCACAACACAATAATGCTGAGTGACTTTAACATATACCTCTCTCACAACTGGATTGATCCTCCTAACAAAAACAAAATAATCTATAGAACTAAAAATTACAATGAATCATTCAGATTTAACAGACATATATAGACTATTTCATCTATCAGTGACTGCATACACTTTCCACTAGGCAGTACATGAATTCTGCTCTAAAATGGACTTATTACAGTCCACAAAGTAAAAGGCATTTGACAAAATACATAGCATTAATTTGCATTCAAAAAAACTAGAAAAACTATGGATAGGAAAACATACCTCAACATCATAAAAGCTATATATGCTAAACACAAGGTCAACATCATTCCAAATGGGGAAAAATTGAAAGTATTTCCTCTAAAAACTGAAACAAGACAGGGATTCTCTTTTTCATCACTCCTATTAACTTAGTCCTTCAAACTCTAGCCAGAGTAATTAAAGAGAGGAAAGAAATTAAAGGGATACAGATAGGAAAAGAACTCAAATTATAACTATTTGCTGATGATATGATCCTATAATTAGAAGACCCCCAAGAACTCCACCAGAAAACTTCTAGAACTCATAAATGAATTCAGCAAAGTAGTAGGATGTAAAATTAACACCCATCTATCAATTATTTCCATATATCAGTAATGAATCAACTGAAAGAGTAATTAAGAAAAATATCCCATTGACTGTAGGGAACATTCCTCAAGCTTATCTGACAGTCTGACACCATGGTCTAAGTAAGCCAACAGTCTGAACAGAGAAACTGAGATAATGGTAAAGATTCTCCATGGAATGAAGGTCTTTGCTACTGCTGAGGCTGAGTTAGAAGCTGAGGGGAGGCCTTGCTTATTGAGCATCCCAGAAAACTGTGATGTGAGCTCACCCATGCTGCTTTGACTCATGCTGTGTGCAGGAGTTTACCATCCCCCAGTCTTTTGTCTCAGACTTGTTGCTGGGCAGAATTACTTAGGCATACTTGGTTTGTTTACATTATCTCAATGTATAGTTCACCTATAGGCTGATTCTGTTATGCTTTAACAAGTGTGTTAACCTGATTAGATATTGTGCCTATTTATGTCCTGTACAATTCTAAGCAAAATTAGATCTGTGCCTTCAGAGCCCGATCTCCAATGTCTGAGTGCACTAGGTAGGCATCGTACGTCCTCATGCTCAGCAGACCCCTGTCTCTGAACATCTACAATTGATAATATCCTCAAACAAATTAGGGAACTAATATTACAAAAGAGTTAGAAGACCTCCTCTACAATGAAAAGTAGAAAACACCAAAGGAATAATTTGGAGCAAACTTTAGAAAATGGAAAGACCTTCTATGTTCTTGGACAGCCATAATTAATATTCTTGAAATGTCCATACTTTGAAAGGCACTATACAGATTTAATGCAATTCCTATTAAAATCCCAATGACATTCTTCATTGGACTAGATAAAGCAATCATGAAATTCAACTGGAAAAATGAGGTTCAGAATAACCATAGCAATCCTCAATGACAAAAGTGGAGCAGGGGATATCATGATAGCAGACCTATAGTAAAAAAAAAAAAAAAAAAAAAAAGCATGGTATTGGCACCAAAAGAGTTACATAGGCCAAAGGCACAGAATAGAATACTCAGAGACAACCCCACACAAATCTTACACTAGAGAAGTGTCATAAACATACATTGAAGAAAAAAATAGCCACTTCAACAAACTGTGCTGGAAAAACTGGAAATCCATGTGTAGCAAAATAAAATTGAAGCCCTTTCTCTCACACTTCACAAAACTCAACTCAGAGAGAATCAAGGACCTAAACTTTAGACCAGACACACTGCACTCTACTACAAGAAAAATAGGCCCAACTTTTCATTATGTCAGTTTAGGAACCAAATTCTTCAGTGAGGCTCCTAAAGCATAAGAAGTAAAATCAAGAATCAATAAATGGGATGATGTCAAACAAAATCATCTTCAAAAAGAAACACTCGATAATGCCTAGAGAGCCTACAGAATGGGAGAAAATCTTTACTATTAAACCTCAGATAGAGCATTAGTCTCTAGGATATACAAAGAACTAAAAAACTTAACACCAAAAGCTAAATAACCCAATCAATGAATGGGCAAAGGAATTCAACAGACACATCACAGGTGAAGAAATACAATTGGTCAACAAATATGTGAAAAAAATGTTCAACTTCTCTAGCAATTAGAGAAATGCAAATTAAAACTACACTCAAATTTTATCTCACCCCAGTCAGAATGGCAGTTATCAAGATATAAGCAATGGCAAATGTTGGTGAGGATGTTGGGAAAAGGGTACACTCATTCATTTCAGGTGGAACTGCAAATTGGTGCAACTACTCTGGAAAGTAATATGGAGAATCATTGGAAAACTTGAAATGGGAATTTTTTTTCAAGATGGTGACTGCTCCTTAGCTTGAAACTATAAAAGTTGACAGGCAGCTTCTCTGCAAGGTGGATCAACAAAAACAAAAAGTGGAAGGGAACTTATTGGAATTTAAAACTGAATTTTAAAAGTAGACTGGGGAACACAAAAGGTTGAATATAATAAAATAAGAAAAATATGCCCAGGGTCACAGTCATTCCAGTGGTTGGGACTGAAACACCAATCAGAGCAGTCCCCCCATGAGCAGAGTAGAGAGATAAATAAATTAAAGAAACCAGCATTTTTGGGAGATCCAAGTCATGTCTGAGTATGGAGGTTTTAGAGATCAAGGATAATGACCCAACGAAACTGAAAGATGTGCTGCTTGTCATCCATGTGTGGGAAAAGAATTCAAAATCTCTCCAGGCAGTGTGAAGAGGACAAAGAAAGGGACCATTTTATAGCCATGGCATCAGGGCCAGTAGCTGAAGAAGCCGATTCCTGGAAAACCCTGGGTTTGGCCAAAAATACAGGCACAGTAAAAATGTTGCACAAGAAATAGAATATGCCTAAGTGACCAGGGGAAACTAAAATGAGGAGAGATGTTTACACAGGGGACAATTGGTCACAGAAACCGGTGCAGCTCTACCCTTCCCCCCTCCAATATGACTATTTTCGGGACCAACTTGGAGAGACACATCTGGCTGGGAAATTGGAAGGTCAAGGTTGGGAGAGATTGCTTGGAGACTGATTCTGAGACTAGGGAATTGGGGTTTGCAGAATATGTACTTGACTAAGAATTGGTTTCCCTACCACATGAGTGTAACTCAGGAGAGATCCCTAGGGTAAAGTCTTCCACAGTGGATCAGTAAGTACTGGGCCCTGAATGTGTACTTACTAAAAATCTCCAAACAATTTGGCATTCAGCAAAGTGTCTAGAGATGCCCTAGGCCTAAACCCTGCCTCCAGGAATTCCACCTACAGGATTACATCTCTCACTCCAGCAATCCAGAGGATCACACCTAAAACTGCTGAGAAGAGAAGCTGAGAATATTATGAATTCCAACAGAAAGATTTTTTAACATTTCATCAAGAGTTAGTATCTTCTTTTTTCAATTCGTGTTCTGTTTAATTCTGTCCTTGATAGCACATGGATATTTATACATTTTCATATTGACTTTTTTATTTCCAGTATTTTTGAAGCAAGTTATTTTACATGGATTAGATTTTTTGTGAATTGGGGCTGTTAGATTAGTACAGTGGGATTTGTTTTGTATTCTTACTTTATTTTTATTTTTTAAATATTTACATTAGGGCTGAGATTGTGGTTCAGTGGTACAGCACATGCCTTGCATGCATGAGGCACTGGGTTTGATCTTGGCACCACATATAAATAAGTGAATAAAATAAAGGTGAATTAATGATAAAACATATTTAAAAATATTATGTTATATATATATATATATTGTTTTCTCCTACCAGTTTCCCTTAATTGTCTTTTCTTCTCTAAAATTCAGTCTCATTTTTTCTCCTTTTCATTCTTCCTTTTTACTTCTGTCTTGTCTCCTCCTTCCTCATAATCATCATGTCCTATATCACTTTTGTTCTCTCCCTGTCCACCATTTGAAACTGTAAACTACTTTGCAAACATGCTGTTTTCATTGCAGTTAGTAACTGATAATATCATTTCTGTTTATTGTGATAATTAACATTGTAGTTATCATAGTAGAAACTATTTAGTTTAATTTTGAATATTGTTTGTATTTATTTTTGTTATTATTTCTCTCCTCCCTTCCATAGAAGTACTGGAAGCCTACAAAGCCACTATAAGTTCACAGGGTAAAAACTCTACTGCCTCTTATCTGTACAGTTAGATGTATTGACACATAAACCACATGAAAAAGTTAGGGAAATAATTACCTCAAACAAACCAGATAAAACAATAACAGAATCCGTCAACACCACAGTGGAAGAAATATCAGAGAAAGAGTGTAGAATATACATAGTTAAACTGATCTGCAAAGTAAAGTAAGGTATAAGCAATGATATCAAAGACAAAATAAAGGAAGTGAAAGATCTCTTCAAAAAGATGCTGAGAATCTGAAAAAAAAATCAGTAATCCTTGAAATGAAAGGAACAATAAACCAAATTAAAAATTCATAGAAAGTATTACCAACAGACTAGACCAGTTAAAAAACAAAACCTCAGACATTGAAGACAAAATTTATAATATTGAAAATAGGGTTGACCATAGAGAGAAGATGTTATGAAACCATGAATAGATCTTTCAAGAATTATGGGAAAACATGAAAAGAGCAAATTTAAGATTTATCAGGATAGATGAAGGAGCAGAGAAATAAACCAAAATAATGCACAATCTTTTCAATGACAAAATATGAGAAAATTCCCCAAATCAAAAGAAGGAAAATGAAAATCATAGACAAGAGGCTTACAGTATCCCAAAAGTACAAAAGTACAACAGACCCACATCAAGGCATATTAAAATGAAAATGTCTAGTATACAGAATAAGGACAGAGTTTTAAAGACTGTGAGAGAAAAATATAAGATTTCATATAGGGGGAAAACAACTCAGATCTCAGCTGGTTTCCCACTCAGACACTCAAAGATAAGAGATCCTAGAATAACATATACCATGCTCTCAAAGAAAATGGATGCCAACCAAGATTCCTATATCCAGCAAAATTAAACTTCAGATTGAAGATGAAATAAAAACCTTCCCTGATAAACAAAAGTCAAAAGAATTCACAAATAGAAATCCTGCACTACAGAATATTTGCAGCAAAATGTTCCATGAAAGTGAAATTTTAAAAAAGTGAATGCCAGCAAAGAGAGGAACTATACTAAAGTAGGGGAAACCAATTCATATTAAAAACTGGAAATAAACCACAATGACCAGGAATACAAATTATATCCCAATAATAACCTTGAATGTCAATGGCCTAAACTCATCAATCAAAAGACATAGACTAGTGTAGGGAACATTCCTCAAGTTTATTTGACAGCAGTCACTGACACCATGGTTTAAATAAACCTAATAATCTGGAGGGAGAAGATGGTAAAGACTCGCCATGGATCGAAGGCCTTTGCAGTTACTGAGGCTGACCTATGAGCTGAGGGAAAGCCTCACTCAACAGGCATCACAACAAGCTGTGATGTGAGTTCAGCTGTGCTGCCTTGCCTCATGCTGTGTGCTGGATCATGCCCTTTCCCCAGTTATTGTCTCAGACTTGTTGCCGCACAGAATCACTTAGGGATACTTGGTTTGTTTACATTAGTACAATGTATATCTTACCTATAAGTTGGGTCTGTTATGTTTTAACAACCGTCTTAACCTGATTGTATAATGTACCTATACATGTCTTGTACAACCATAAGTAAAATTAGATCTGTGCCTTCCAAGCCTGGTCTCCAATGCCTCTGTTTATTGGAGGAATCACCATCATTCACCCACAGCGGGAACTCTGTTTCAAATAACAACAGACTAGCAGATTGGATTATCAAGAACTAATGATATGCTATCTCCAAGAGACTCACCTCATAAGCAGATAGGAACAGACCAAAAGAGAAAATTTGGGGAAAAAAATCACTCAAAGAGATTGTGTAAACAAGCAAGGCTTTCCATGATCATATTGGATAAACTGCACTTCAAGACAAACAACAGAAAGAACAAAGAAGGACATTTCATACTGCATAAGGAAATTATACATGAGCAAGACATAACAATCATAAATATTCATGTCCTGAACAAGGGAGCATCAATGTATATCAAATAAACCCTTCTCAATTTCAAGAATCAAATAGAGCACAACACAATAATATTGGTTGACTTTAAGCCATCTGTCTCACTACTGAAAAGATCATTCAAAGAAAAACTAAACAAAGAAACTATAGCACTAAAAGAATATAATCAATAATCTAACTTAACAGAAATATATAGACTATTTCATCCATCAATGATTGACTACACTTTCTTCTCAGTAGCACATGGATCCTTCTCTAAAATAGACCATATCTTATGCCACAAAGAAACTCTGGGGAAGTACAAAAAATGGAGATAATACCCTCCATTCTATCAGATTTTAATGGAATGAAATTAGAAGTCAATGATAGAATACAATTAGAAGCACTCTCACACATCAAGACTAAATGATATGGTTTTTAATTATGAATGAGTAGGAGAAGAAATCAGGGATGAAATAAACAAAGGTAAATGAGAATAGTAATTAAACATATCAAAATCTCTGGGACATAATGAATTCAGTGCTAAGAGAAAAGTTCATTTCTTTGAGACCATTCATTAAAAGAATAGAAAGTCAACTAATAAATCACCTAATTGTATCTCACATCCCTAGAAAAAGAAGAATAAATCAAAACCAATAGCAGTAGAAGACAGGAAATAATTAAAATTGGAGCTGAAATCAATGAAATTGAAAAAAAATGCAAAAAAAAATTAAGAAAACAAAACGTTAGTTCTTGAAAAAATAAACTAAACTCATAAATTATGGTGCACCTTCCATGGACAGCAAATAAAATAAGGCTTAGTTATGTATTAGATATGGAAATATGGCTCTCAGGAATTTACAATTATGAGAAATTGTTCCAGATTGCCTGGAGTATGTGGTTCCGTGTAGTGGCTCACCATTAAAATTTGCAGGCCCTGATGTGCCAATGATCTGCTAGAGCAAAATGACTCATGCAACTCTACCCCATCCTCTTCCTCATGGAAGAAGCTCCTACCAGTCTGTACTGCTATAAATAAAGAAAACATGGGCTTCTCCAGGTTGTTAGAGCCAGACCGTTATGAATGACTCAACCTGTCACACTCCCATTCTGAAGATAATTCTGACTATTTTCTATTAAATAAGTTTCTTAGTGGTTAGTTCATAGTCAGTCCATCCCTCTGACAGGAACCCTTTTCCTCACCCACAAGGGATGAGTGGTGAGAATAAACCCTCAACCACACTAAGAGAGAAACTCAAATTACTAAAATTCATGAGAAATTTTATTATGACAACACAACTGAATGGTAATCAGAAATTATTTTGGAAATTTATACTCTGATTAAATAGAAAATCTTGAAGAAATGAACAAATTCTAGACATACAACCTACTCAAATGGAATCAGAGGACATGCACAATTTAAACAGATTAATTTCAAGCAATGAAATAGAAAATGACATCAAAAGCCTCCCAACCAAGAAAAGCCCAGAACAAGATGAATTCTCAGTTGAGTTCTACAAGAATTTCAAAGAATAATTAACACCAATACTCTTCAAAATATTCTATGAAATAGAAAAGGAGGGAAACCTACCAGGCCCATTCTATGAAGCTAGTATCACCTTGATAACAAAACCAGACTAAGACACATCAAGGAAAGAAAACTTCAGATCAATATGCCTGATGAATGTAGATACAAATATTCTCAGTAAAATATTAGCAAATTGCATACAAAACACATGTAAAGGATAGTGCACCATGATCAAGGGGGGTTCATCCCAAGGATGCAAGGTTGATTCAATATACAGAAATCAATAAATGAAATGCATTGCATCAACAGACCTGAAGACAAGAATCATATGATAATCTCAATAGATGCAGAAAAATCATTTGATAAAACACAACACATCTTCATGTACAAAACCCAGGAAAAAATAAGGATAGCAAGAACATATCTAAAAATTGAAAGCTATATGTGCTAAACCCAAGGCTTACATCATTCTAAATGGAGAAAAATTGAAAACATTCCCTCTAAGAACTGCAACAAGACAAGGATACCTATTTCACTGCTTTTATTCAACATTAATCTTAAAACTCTAGCCAGAGCAATTAAACAAAAGAAAGAAATTAAAGGGATACATATAGGAAAGCAAGAACTTAAAGTATCACTATTTGTTGGTGACATGATTCTATATTTAGAGAAACCTAAAATTCCCATCAGAAAATTTCTAGAATTAATAAATGAGTTCAGCAAGGTATCAGGATAAAAAATGAACACCCATAAATCAAATGTATTCCAATATATCAGTGATGAATCCACTGAAAGAGAAATTAGGGAAACTACCCCATTCATGATAGCCTCAAAAAAAAATGGGAATCAATCCAACAAAAGAGGTAAAAGATCTCTACAAAGAAAACTACAGAACACTAAAAAAATAAATTGAAAAAGACCATAGAAGGTGGAAATATCTCATATGCTCTTGGACAGACTAAATTAACATCATCAAAATGACCATAGTACCAGAGCTTTATATAGATTAAGTGAAATTTCTATTAAAATCCCAATAACATTCTTCATAGTAATAAAAAAAGCAATCATAAAATTGATTTGGAAAAATAAGAGATACAGAATAGCTAAAACAATCCTCTGTGAGACAAGTGAATTTTAAATTATACTACAGAGCCATAGCAACAAAAATGGCATGGTATTGATACCGAAAGAGATATGCAGGCCAATGGTACAGAATACAAGACATAGAGACAAGTCCACATAAATAAAAATAATCTCAAACTAGATAAAGGCACCAAAAATATACCTTGCAGAAAAGATAGCCTGCTCAAAACATTGTGCTGGAAAAACTGAAAATGCATATGTAGCAAATGAAATTAAACACCTAACTCTTACCCTGCACAATAATCAACTCAAAGTGCATCAAGGACTTAGGCACTAGAACAGAGACCCTGTATCTAATAGAAAATAAAGCAGATCCAAATCTTCATTGTGTCAGCTTAGGAACTGACTTCTAAAACAAGACTCCTAACACAAGAAGTGAAAACAAGAATCAATAAATGGGATGGAATCAAACTAAAAAGCGTTTTTATAGTGAAGGAGACAATCAATAACATAAAGAGAGAGCCTATAGAAGGGAGATAATCTTTAGTACACACACCTCCAGTAGAACATTATTCTCCAGGATATATAAAGAACTCAAAAATTTAAGACCAAAACCCCCACAAATAACCCAATCAATAAATGGGATAAGGAATTGCACAGACACTTCACAGACAAAGAAATACCAAAGATTAACAAATACACGAAAAAATGTTGAACATCTCTAGTAACTAGAGAAATTCAAATCTAACTATACACTGAGTCCACTTCACTCCAATCAGAATGGTAACATCAAGAATACAAGCAAAAATAAAAATAAAAATAAAATAAAACCACTGATGCAGATTTGGGGGAAAAGATTCACTCATATATTTCTGGTGGGACTGCAAATTTATGCAACCACTCTGGAAAGCAGTGTGGAGATTCCTTAGAAAACTTGGAATGGAACCACCATTTGATCCATTCATCCTACTCCTATGTTTTTTCTAAGGGCTTAAAATCAGCATACAACACTGAAACAGCCAATAAATGTTTACACAGCTCCATTCACGATAGGTAAATTATGGAACCAACCTAGATGCCCTTCAACAGATGAATAGATAAACTGTGGTACATAAACACAAGGAGATATTATTCAGCCATAAAGAAGATTAAAACTGTGGCATTTGCCAGTAAATGAATGGAACTGAAGAGTGTCATGTTAAGTGAAATAAGCCAATCACGAAAAAACCAAAGCCAAATATTTTCCCTGAAATATGGATGCTTAATCATTATAAGCCCAGTGGGAATGAATAGAAGAAAAGAATTCAATGACTCAGACAAAGGGGAATGAAAGGAAGGAAGGGAGAGTGGAAATAGGAAAGATAGTACAATGAATTGAACATGACTTCCAAAAATTCATAACATGAACACATGACCAGTGTAACTCCATGTCTTGTACAATCACAAAAAAAGGGAAATTCTACTATATGTATATATGATATGTCTAAATATATTCTACTGTCATGTATAACTAAATGTCACAAACAAAATAATTAAAGAATTAAAGGACAGACAATAGTTCTTTTAATGTAATTTAAGATGAACACTCGTGTCAGTCCCACCAAAAGAAAGAAAAGCTGGAAGCTAGGAAGGAAGGATTCTTAGGAGTGCCTGATAACTCACAAAAGGGACTTTCAGAGTTACAAGCTTTTTCTGAGCTAATCTGAGACCTGAAAATCTTCCTACCCTTTTACATAGGCAGGCCTGAAGTGTGTATCTGTGCTAGTTACTATGATTATCTAGCCCTGCTATTTATCCCTCATATTGGTCTACAAGATGCAATGTGGCACATAAAAGACTTAACTAACTTTACCAAGAAAGCCCTAGTGACAGAGATAAAGGGATTTCTACTAAACACAGAGGTAAAGACAATAGACAGATATTTTTGGAAACTCAGATGGCATTAGATATTTTAACTAGAGCTCATGAGCACATCTCTGACATTATAAAAACTAAATGTGTAAATGTTTCTAACAACTTTTAATGTTTCTAAAGCCTTAAATGGAATCTGTCCACAAACAAATGACACGTTGGACTCCACTTTTAGCTTTAATGAGTTCCTGTATTCATAATTTTCAAAGACTTACAATTAATACTAATTGCTTTTGTGGAAATTGTTTGTAATAAAATTCTGCATTGTTGTCCTAGCATTATCTCTGCCCTGTGCATACCTCACCCAGTAGCCTGCCAGCTGCCATGGACCTCTGGAGTTCCTTGATGCTGAATGCCCTTGAATTCCATGCCTCACCTTATAGAAAACCATATAAAATCTAGGTCATCAAAATAATCAGTTGCACAAATGGAACTACCCTCCACTGTTTCATCTGTGAATTCCAATAGTCAGGGACAACAATCCACTGTCAGCCTGAAGCAGTTATAAGATGAGACCTTCAGCCTCTAGCCACCCCAAAAGAATTTTGGGATCAAGTCTCTCAGGGGGAAATGTTAGGTAGGAATTCAGGGATGCAAAGATGGCAGAGACAGGGTATTTGAAAGAGTCACTTGATCCCAGTGACTCAGGAGGCTGCGACAAAAGAATCATGAATTTAAAGCTAGCCTCCACAACTTAGAGAGTCCCTAAGCAACTCAGGGAGACCCTGTCTCAAATTAAACTATGAAAAGTGCTGGGGATGTGGTTAAGTGGTTAAGCATCTCTCAGTTCAATCCCCAGTACCAAAACAAAAACAAAAAAGAAGAAAGAAGAAAGAAAGAAAAAAATGAAAGAGAGAGAGAGAGAGAGAGAGCCTCTAGCTGTTTACACTAAATCCCTTTACCATGACAACTCCCTTAGCTATGGACTCATCACCATGACAAGTCCCTCCACAGGTTTGCTATTTTAAAATGACCTATGGGGGTAAATTGGGCAGTATTCTAATTAGGTTTTCTAAAGTAACCAATGGGGGAAAATTGGACAATATTCTAATCAGGTACCCAAAAGTAACTAATGTCAGCAAATGAGTTAAGGTCTTTAATCAGGTACATATAGGGAAAAGAAAACCTCCTCCCAGTTCAGCATATACAACTAATTTCCAGAGAGCAGGGCCATGAACTTCTCTCTCATGCTTGACCCACTCCACTCTACCTAATGGAGTGCTACTTCCATCTTCACCTTCAATAAATCTGTATTCTGCCTGTTACTTGTGAATCTCTTGATCAGTTCTTTCTTTGGGACACCAAGGACCTGGACCCCATCTGGAAACCCTGATGATAACAGTTTGTTCTTTCTCTAACCTGTGACATGTAAGTTATTTTTTTCATTTTTAGTTTTTTTTTGCGGTGCTGGGGATCGAACCCAGGGCCTTGTGCTTGCAAGGCAAGCACTCTAGTGACTGAACCATTTCCCCAGCCCACGTTAGGGTTCTTAATTTGAAGATTTCTCTCTCTCTCTCTCTCTCTCTCTCTCTCTCTCTCTCTCTCTCTCTCTCTCTCTCTCTCTCTCTCTCTCCCCTTTCTCTCTCTCCCTCTCTCTCTCTCTGTCTCTCTCTCTCTCTGTCTCTCTCTCTCTCTGTCTCCCTCCCACACACCCTTCTCTCCTCTCTCCTCTTTCTTTTGATGAGACATTTATTTCTATAATCTTTTTTGTTAGTACCGCTTTTGCTGTGTTTGGTTAATTTTGGTGTTCTGTGTTTCCATTTTAATTTGTTTCAAGATATTTAAATTTTCTCTTTTAATTTCTTCTTTGACCTAGTGTTTGTGTAGGAGAATGATTTTTAATTTCCACATATTAGTGTTTTTGATTTCTAACATACCTTTGCAGTCAGAGAATATATTGGATAGGATTTTGTAAATTTGCTGACTTGTTTTAGGGTCTAACATATAGTCTATCCTGGAGCATGTTCCATGTGTACTTGATTTTTGAAAGTTTGATAGTATTTCTTGAGGTGGTCTTCTCTGGGGTGAATCTTACTGGAAACTTTATATACTTCAGAATCTGGATATTTAACTTTTTTCTCAGAGTTGAAAAGTTTTGCTTTTTTCTTTTTTTTCTCTTTCTTCCTTCCTTCCTTCCTTCCTTTCTTTCTTTCTTTTCTTTCTTCTTTTTTTCTTTCTTCTTCCTTTCTTTCTTTTCTTTCTTTCTTCTTTCTTTCTTCCTGCCTTCCTTTCTTTCCCTTTCTTTCTTTCTTTCTTTCTTTCTTTCTTTCTTTCTTTCTTTCTTTCATCCATCCTTCCTTCCTTCCTTCCTTCCTTCCTTCCTTCCTTTCTTTCTTTATTTCCCCTTCCTTCCTTCCTTCCTTTCTTTCTTCTTTCTTTCTTTCTTATTTCTTCCTTCCTTCCTTTCCCTTTCTTTCTTCCTTCCTTCCTTCCTTCCTTTCTTCTTTCCTTTCTTTCTCTTTCTTTCTTTTTCTCTTTCTTTATTCCCTCCTTCCTTTCTTTCCCCTTCCTTCCTTCCTTCCTTCTTTTCCCTTTCTTTCTTTCTTTTTTTCTTTCTTTCTTTCTTTCTTTCTTTCACTTTCTTTCTTTCTTTCTCTTTCTTTATTCCCTCCTTCCTTTCTTTCCCTTTCCTTCCTTCCTTCCTTCCTTCCTTTCCCTTTCTTTCTTTCTTTCTCTTTTTTTATTCCCTCATTCCTTTCTTTCCCCTTCCTTTCTTTCTTTCTTTCTTTCTTTCTTTCTTTCTTTCTTTCTTTCTTTCTTTCTTTCTCTTTGTTTCTTTCTTTCATCTTTCTTCCTTCCTTTCTTCCTTCTTTCTTCCTTCCTTTCTTCTCCCTTTCTTTCTTCCTTCCTGTCTTTCTGTTTCTTTCTTTCTTCTTTCTTTCTTTCTTTCTTTATTTCTTTTTCTTCCCTCCTTCCTTTCTTTCCCTTTCCTTCCTTCCTTCCTTCCTTCCTTCCTTTCTTTCTTTCTTTCTTTCTTTCTTTCTTTCTTTCTTCTTTCTTTCTTTCTTTTTCTTTCTTTCTTCTCTTTCTTTCTTCCTTTCTTCCTTTCTTTCTTTCTTTCTTTCTTTCTTTCTTTCTTCCTTTCTTTCTTCCTTCCTTTCTTTCCCTTTCTTTCTTTTCTTTCTTCTTTCTTTCTTTCTTTCTTTCTTTCTTTCTTTCTTTTATTTCTTTACTTTCTTACCTTTCATCTTTCCTCCTTTCTGTGGTAATGGGGATTACACTCAGGGCTTTGTGCGTATTTGGCAAGTGCCTCACCACTTAAAAAACTTTTTAAATTTTATGACAGATTTTCACTAAATTGCCAAGGCTGCGATCAAACTAGTGACCCTCTTGCCTCAGTCTCCTGAGTAGCCTTGATTACATATATATATATATATATATGGATTCAACATTTATATATATTTATATATATATAGAAGTACAATGAATAATTTACACTATATATATAAATATATATATCTATATATAATATTTACACTATATATATATATACTGTACTTCTTAGTTCTATAGCTTATTTAGTTTTGGTTTGTAGGATATATCCAGTGGTGAGAGAGGGTGTGTTAATGTCACCCAGTATTTATTTTTTATGATCTATTTGATTCTTGAAATTGAGAATTTTTTTTGATATGTGCAGATGCTCCATTATTTGGACACTGATATTTAAGATTGTCATTTTTTTATGTATAATTCCCTTAAGAAGCATGGAATGAGCTTCTTTGTCCCTTCTGATTAATTTTGACTTGTAGTCCACTGTATGAGATATGAGGTAGAAACCTCATTTGTTTACATGATCCATGTTAATGATATTTTTTTTCTTTCCTTTTATCTTCCATCTGTGGATGTCTTTGCCTATGACGTGAGTCTCTTGGAGAAAGCATATTGTTGGGTCTTCCTTTTCAATCCAATCTGCCAGTCTATACCTTTTTATTGATGAGTTTAGGACATTTAAATTCAATGTTATTATTGAGAAATGATTTCTATTCACTGACATTTTGATTTATATCTGCTTTTTAAGTTGAATTTGTTTCTCCTTTGATGACTGTTCTTCCACGGTAGTTCCTCCCTTTGCTGTTTTTCACATTTATTGTTCATTTCTTCTTCATAAAATATCTTACTGAGTATGTTTTATAGTACAGGTTTTCTGGTTGTGAATGCTTTTACCTTTTGTTTGTCATGGAAACCTTTTATTTCTTTGTCAATACTGAAGATCAATTTTGCTGGGTATAGTATTCTTTACTGCTGTCCATTTTCTTTCAGAGCATTTTTTTTATAGCTCCTAGCTTTGAGGGTCTTGGTTGAGGTATTAGCTGAGATCAGGATGAGTTTCCCATTAAATGTGAGCTGTCATTTTCCTCTAGCAGCCTTTAAAATGTATCCTTATTCTATATGTTAGGCATTTTTATAATATTGAAACTTGATGTGGGTCTATTGTAATTTTGTATATTTGGAGTCCTGTCACTTCATGTATATGATGTTTCATTTCATTCTTTAGATTTGGGAAATTTTTGGTCATTATTTCATTAAAAGTCTTTGTATTCCTTTGGTTTATTTCTCCAAGCCTTCATATAGCCTGATAAATATTAAATTTGATCTTTTTGTGTTATCTATATTTCCTGGAATTTCTTTTCATAATCTCTTAACATCTTTTCTCCACAGTCAACATTATTTTCAAGATTGTATATTTTGTCTTTATTGCCTGAAACTCAATCTTACAAGTGATCTCTTCTGTTGGTGATGCAATCCATTGAATACCTAATTAGGTTTTTTGATTTCTTCATTTCAAGTGTTTCTGTATTTTTTTTAGAAATCTGTCTTCTTATTGAAGTGATCTTTACTTCCTGTATTTTCTCTCTGATTTCACTCCTTAAATTATCCTTTGACTCATATTAGTTTAACTATGTATATTTTGAACTCCCTTTTCTGACATTTCTTTCACTGTGGTGTTGATGCACACCATTATTGGAGTATCTTGGTTTCTTTGGGGTGATTGCTTTATCATGTTTCTTGTGTGACTACCCATCTAACTCTATGGTTCTAAGGCAGTAGAGTTTTTTCCCTGGGAACTTACAGGGTCCATGAAAGTTTCCAGTACTTTGTCATTTATGGGGAGACAAATAATATCAACAACCAATGCAAACAATATACAGCATTAACACAAAGAAATGCCATTATGATATCTACAATATTAATTGACACATTAAACAGAAATGATATGATCAGTTATTGCCTATTATAAAAATACAAAGTTTTCAAAAGGTTTTACAATATAAAATGGTGGACAGGAGACAACAGACGTAATATAGAATGTGATGATTTAGGGAGGAGGGGAGAAGGTAGAAGTAAATAATGAAAGGAAGAGTGAAAAAGAGAGCAATAGAACTGGGCTATTAGCAGAAGAAAAGAGAAAAGTGCATCAAGAGAAACAGACACATGAGAGAAAAATGTATGTATAAAGTAAAAATAGAAAAAAATAAATAAAAAATAAAAGAATACAAAAGAAAACTGAAATATACTCATCAAATATCCTCATCTTCAAAAAACTAATACTTGAAAATAACTGGTTTCAAAGAGCTAGAAATGGGAAAAATAATAAAATGAATATGTGTAAATGTTTGTGAACCATTGTGGTCACAATTAAAAATGCACTCCCTTTCAGTTTTGGTTGGGTGGTACCCAGACATGTCAGGCCTCCTAAAAATGTTACCTCTTTTAATTTCCTTATCTATCCACTTTGCTCATGGAGCACCACACTGGCTTGTGCTTCTGGCTATGGCAGTGGCTGTGGCCTGAGTTTTTCTTCATTATTTTATTATACCCAACCTCCGGAGTCCCCAATCTGCTTTGAGAGTTTAGTATTAAATTCCAGTAATCGCCCCCCAAGCTTCTTGTTCTCATCCACTCCCATGTCCTACATAGCCACAACATAAAGACAGGTGAGGGACACTGGGGGATTAAGAAAGACACAAATATTTACAAAAAGAAATCTGGAATCGGTAACACTGACTTCTGATGGAGGAATAGGGACCCAGATCTACCAAAGCATGTTTATTATATAGGTTTTACCATCAAAAGGTTATTTGTGGGAAAGTTTCTCCAAAGCAGACAGGATTGAAGGTCACAGCACTTGCAAAACATTGTGTTCATCTTGTTATGCTCAGCAATCTCTATCCCCAGCAATTTGTGTCCTAGTTCAACATCAAGACTGATACAGTTCTCAGCATTTGCACAGAATTTCCTCAAGCAGGGCATTAAAATAGCCCCTGGACAATCTTAATATTGTCCTAAATCTTTGCACAAAAAGTTCCCAGAAAAGTGCAACCACAGCACCAAGGCAGTCAAGGACCATGGTCCATCACCACTCTCTACACCTCTTCAATTTTTAATTTTTATATTTAAAGGTAACTAATGTATATCTACTTTGAAGTGTGGAACTGAGGTCAGATGAGCTTGCTACTGACTGCAAGAAAATAGCACAGAATTAAGAGCAAGGAAATAAGTCCTAAGAGATACCATCTAGTATATTCTAGCACATTCCAAGGATTGAAACCATTCAGGTCACTCAACAGCTTCTCTGAAATACTGGTAGAAGATAACAAGGGAGTCCAACTTTCCTGAACAATTTGGGTGTAATGACAGAGTTGGAAGATATCTAAACTAACATTGTAATGATTTCTAATAGATTCCAAGTAAATGCATTTTTACCTTTTTCCAATACCCTTGGGAGATATTGAATGGGACAGGTGTTACACACATAAACTGATAAGTGACATGGCAGGTAATTGTCTGTCCTTAGATTTACAGGATCACCCAAGCCCACTAGAGGCCTCTAGGGCATTCAATTTAGCTTCAAGTTTATTATCAATATCCTCCTGAGCTCAAAGGACTCTTGATGTATTTTGTGCCAAAGCATTGGTGATGGGGAGTGCTATCCACCTCTTTCCTCTTCTTTGTTAATCAGCTACCTGTTCTTTGTCCTGGTCTTATTCCACCACCCTCTCTCATTAGGGGAACCTTACTATCATAAGGGGAACGTATGGTGACAGCTCTGACTGCTTCAGGCTGAGCGGATCTTGTGGGGCAGGAAGTCTGGGTTTCCCTTTATGAATGTTTTGGTTCAGTTGAGAGGTCTGAGGTAAAAGTCTGGTTCAGAAAGAACAGATCGTAAAGTCACCTAAGAGATGGGTGCTTCTATGAGAGAAAAAAATAACACGAGTACTGGAGTGAGTTAAATTCAAAGGAAATGTTGTAGCATTTGAAGCATGTCAGTGAACATCATGCTGATGATAGAAACAGTCATGTTTCAATAGGAGGAACAAGAAATAAGAAGTTGTTCCCATGACAAGATCAGTGAGGACATGGCCTCTATTTGGGAAGGTAAATCTTTAAGGATATTAGTTATATCGTTAGAGTTATAGGAATGTAAAAACAACACTTAGTTCTTATAATGCCACAGATACTACCATAAGAATGTAGTTAAGATATTGAATGTCATCTGATTTTTGTAAAATTCATTTTTTATGGACATATGTTCTGTGTTTAGTAGAGATCCCTTTATTTCTGTCACATAGGAATTGATAATCATAGTAGCAAAGATTAAATCTGCCTATGTCAGAGTTTAGGAAGATTTCTATGCTTTAAATTTACTAAAAAAAAAGTTTTCAAATCTGATAACCTTTTTGGTAGTTATTTGGCATTCCTAAGAATTCTTCTTTCATTGCCTCCTGCTTTACTTAATCTTGAAGGTACTGACACAAGTGTACCTCTTAAGTTACATGGAAAGAACTGTTGCCTTTTCCTTTAAATGGCCAGGTATGGCTCTGTTTTGGTAGGAGTTTGTTCTGCTAGGTGTTTAAGAGCAAGCTGTTCAAATGACCTTGTTCCTATCTACTTTTAAGAGTCAGCAGAGTTCCCTCAGGGGTCACTCTTGGAAACTCAAGAGTAGCTTCTGATCTCCTTTAGTGCCATCTGCCAGGATGTATCAGGGTCTTATTGACCACCTGGCTTCCTTGAAAGCATCAGGGACATTTACCTTTATAATGACCCTCCACTTTGAATTATGTGCACTGCTTTGCTTTATGTTCTTCAGGTTCTCTTTGATTCCCCTGATCAGGAGGTCATGTGACCCAGAGTCATAAAGCCCTTAGAGAAGTCCCTTCTTCTGTGGGTTCAAGCTGATGTAGAGTTCAAGAGCCAAATATTAGCTATTTATTTCTTGGCCCCTCTACTTCCTTAAATTTAGTCTCTGAGTTTTGGTTTTGAACATCTAGCAAGCCACTTTCACCAGTCTTAAAGTAGGAGTCCTGAGGATTCTCTTTAATGTCTATACTATACAGTTATTTACCCCTTCCATTTAATTGGGGTCAGTATTAGTACTGGAAGTTAGCCTTACCTCCTCTATGTACTATAGATGATGACCTATTATTTCAAATTGGGTCAAGTTTTCATATTAGAAGTTTTATTTCTGTATGGAATTAACAGGCAATAGTTTTAAAATTTACAAGGAAAATGCAAAATGAAATTAGCAAGGATAAAATCATATTAAATTTGTAAAATAGCTATAAACCAAGAAATAGAAATTTTATAATCCCAAAACTATATTTAATTATATATTATATCCACTGTTTATTTTGAGATCACAGTAATCTTTACAACAGCAAGAGTCTATTTTTTGAACTTTATATAAATTTAATTGTAGCCTACTTTGGAACCATGCTGCCATGGAGTAATGTGAGAGGTTGTGTCTTAAGACAGCTGAACCAAAACTCTTGACAAATCTTAAGTGTTTTATTTCAGAAACTGATATTTGCCTCTTTCTTAAAAATGATTTTACAAAGTTCTCATATATTGTTTCCTGATATGATATGAATATCAGTTAACACCAGACAACATTATGTCTGAAACATGAATCAAGATAAAAAAGATTTTCTAATAACTTTTTGCTGGAAAATGGCAAAATATTATCATGTTCCACAATATCTACCCTTATGTAGACCAGGTTTTCCTTATTACCTTCCAAAACTACATTTAAATTTCCATCACAGTATAGAGAGTAACAAAATTTCTATACATATTACATATCAATGACAAATTATATTTATCTAATTATAAAATATTAAATGACATAAAGAAATCCTCAACTAAATTTGTTATGACAACTTTAGAATGGAGAACACCACTCCAGTAAGTGGCTTTCCTAAGCTTTACAAATTAAACACATGTATACTTGGAGGACATGAATATATCTCAAATACAAAAAAGCCAGTAGCAGCATCACAATACACTGATATCTTTTTATTAGCCAAGTTTAACTTTTACAGAATACTTTAGAATCTGTAGTGTTTAGCTTATTAGCTAAAATAATAGTTGTTTGTTTAACCAGAATTGTACAAACTCTAATTCCTTTAAGACTAATTCCTCTAAATAATGTAACCTTAGAGACAAAATTCTCTTCATTGATAGGAGCAGATCAATGTTTTAAGAAAAACTTGTTACTTCAACACATAAGCATTAAATTTTGGTTTATATCAGTGCAACAATATTTGACCTTAGAAAAACCATGAATAACGTCAAGTGATTGTGTTAGTTATAGCCAACTTAATCACAAGTGAAACTTTTTGAGATTTACCCTCCACAAATCTTGTCCAACATGCTTAGACAGGCTATAATGTGTTACTTTACAATGCAAAATACTTTATCCAGAAACATTTTCTCCTATATCTATACTAAAATATATTTCCAGACCTAGAACTTTCTAATATATCTTTCCTTGTGCCTGATCTTTTCTTAAATTTACATTCTGAACCAATTCTTATGAAATTCCTGAATTTTAGAATTACTCCACCTAATATGATATACTTTATGCCATTTACAATACTTCAATTGAAATGCAACTGAAATCTTTTTGTATTATTTGCATATAGAATTATACCTGTTAGAATTTTAACTAAATCTGATTTTAGTGAAGACCAAGAAATGAAGAAATCTCAAACTGTTATAAAACACAATTTTTAAAAACCCAAAGTAAACCTCTGGACAATTAGGCACCTCACATTTGTTATTTCCCGTGTGTCCCCATAGACATCCCACACTAACATTCACAGCCAAATACGTCTGACCCCTATGATAGGTATGCACCACTTCCTTTGAATTCCTGTGACCAGGACCATGAGTGACCTGAATCAATTTTGGGGGGGCACAATAGTTCTCTTTCCCTTTTCTATCGTCTTTTTTTTTCAATGTGGCCCCGTTCCTTGGACTGTGTAACTCCCCTATGTTTACCTCTGCTCCAAGCACCTTCACAATTATTCTTTCTTTTCCAGTGGTGTTAGTCTCCCTACAGATGACATAAAGAACATTTGTAACATTATTTTCAAGAGGCCACTAAATGGCATTACAACTATTCCCATCCTACCATTTCTAGTTTTATTAAATCCAGTAAAAGGAAAAGATTGGTTTTATGTTGGTCTGTTTTCTTTTGCAAAATGCTAAAAGAGATGAGTGAAAGCACATCTAGAAGCCCTAATCCACCATAGGATATTTCAATAAACATTTAAAGAAAAGGCAATAGGTGTTGTGGAGGAGGAGATGCCCATGGTCCTAAAGAAGTGACTGAGGGAGAAGGAGCAAAGTTCCCCAGGAACAGGAGAAGGTTAGGATGGAGCGGAGGTGGAGACAGTCAATACCATGTTCAGTTATGATTTAGTTAAACTCCCTGGAGAGAAGGCATGGGATTGGGATAAATGAATGATTGTACAGTATCCCTGCATTGGTGAGCTTTGCCATTTGTCCAGCGCAGATTATGTCTAACTGTGGCTCACTATTGATTATCCTATGATGGGTTTTTTGAAGTATCAGGGGCCCTACTGGCTCTTTTTCTTTCCCCCATTTTTTAATTGGTGCCTAACAATGGTTTTTGTTGTTACATATTTGAACATACATACACACAATATAACAATATAATTTGACCAATATCACACCCAAGAACTTTCAGTTTCCCTGCCTCCCCTACTGGCTTTTAACTTTCCTGACACATGCCTGCTGAGAGTGTGGCAAAGAAAGGAGAGTTCTCACATGGCATTATGAACAATAAAGTGGTTGAGAAGTGGAGAGCACACAGGCTCACCAGTAGATTAACACCACAAACAATGCAGTCCCAAATTCCAAAAGGACAGGTTAAGCACATGGCAGGGAGGATGAACAGCAACTTAGAGTTTGGAAAAGAAATGTAATTGAGCATGCAAAAACAGTAGGAATATTAACAAGAATTAGATTTTTAAAAAGATAAACATAATTGACAGCCTTTAACTCAATTAGGAATAAAGAGGGAGGACACAAATAAATGAAATGAGAAATGAAAGAAGAAACAGTATGACTGATATCATGGAAATGCAGAGATGACTACAAGCAATAACATGTCAACCAAGGGGGTGATCTAGAGGAAATGCATCAGTTTCTAGGCAAATGCACTCTACCAAGACTAACTCACAAAGAAATATAAAATCTATAAAATAATGAGTAGGAAGACTGATAGTAATTTCAGCCCCCCATATATAAAGCAAGATACTGATGGAATCACTGCTGAATTCTACCAAGCATTTAAAGAACAAATAATACCAATACTCTCAAACTCTCTCAAAACTCATCTTACCAGGCCAGCATTACCCTGACCTCAATGCCAGGAAGAGCAAAACAAGAAAAGTACAGGTCAATGCCTCTGATAAACATAGATGCAAAAATCCTCTACAAAATACTATCAAATCATATTCACCAGCACATTAAAAGTACCATTCATCATGATCACGTGGAATTTATCCCCAGAGTGCAGGAACTATGCAACATACACAAATTAGTCAGAGTGATACACCATGTTAATGGAGGGAAGAACACAAGCCATTTTATCATCTCAACAGGTGCTAAAATGACAGCTTACAAAATTCAACATCTTTTTAAATCATTAATTACTCTCAACGAGTTGGTTATAGAAGGAATGAACATCAACACAATAATGGTCATTTATGTCAAGTCTACAGATAACATCATTTTAAATAGCATAAGGTGGAATTTTATTTTCTAAACTTAGAACAAAGACAAAGACACCCATTCTTGCTGTTACCAGTGCTCGATTCTTGACCCCAATGCCGATACAACAATGAGGACACGGTATTGAGAAGAAAGGAAAAGAAGTTTTATTGCTTTGCTGGCAAAGGAGAAACACAGGGGATTTCTGTATCAGAGACTGTGATTATTCCCATCAGCAGGAACAGGGAGATTTTAAAGAGGTGATTCAAAGGCAGCATATCACATATTCTCTGCTGCAGTTGTAATTCACTTGTTAATTTGGAAGTTAGTCATTTCAGAGATCTTCTGTTACCATCACCAAAGTCTGTATTAATTTCTTCCTATTGTGGGATTGTGGGTGTGTACACAAGGACAGATAAATCTGCCTAAAATGGGGAAGAAAAGTAACCCTGTTTCCCCTGATATTAGAGATAAGAAGAGATTATGGAGGAGAAGATCTCTTTCATATGGAAGAAAAGTTTTAGAAACAATTGATATTAGACATTTAATAGATAGTAACATTTTATTAATTTCATCACCTAGAGAACTGTGATGTAAATAATTTTAAAGACATTTTACCTTCATTTGTTTACCCAATTTAAACTGATTCTTTTTAAATCATGTGAATTAAAGATATCTGTATCCATTTTTAATTTTAATTCATGAGCACTATATTTGTCACACATATATAGACAGACAACACAATATCAGAGAACAGGATATACACATAACACAAAACTAAAGGCCTTGTAGCTTTTTATAGGTGAATCTCCATTGCAATGTAACAGATGTTCAAAAATAAAGAGTTGAATAAAAATAAAACTGATCAAAAAACTGATAACCTAGGTATGTGGGATCAAAATAGTAAACTCAAAAAATATAGCATTTAAGAAAAACAAAACAAGAGTTCTAGAAGAAAAAACGATAATGGTCATTAATTATTTTAGTAAAATATCATGAGGGCATGAGAAAGAGAAAGGCAGAGAAAGAGGAGAGAAAGAGAGAGAGAGAGAGAGAGAGTGAGAGAGAGAGAGAGAGAAAGTTCAGGTTTGCAGGAAGAGCAAAGATCACAAGAAATAAAAAAACTTGAATGTAGGAAAATCTCTTTCCATTTCCCTGAGCACTCTCAGAAATTAAAAAGATCCCTAAAACTTTGGTTTGCAAAGTGCCATTTGGTTTGAGCTCCATGGTGAGGCAGAGGGAATCTTAAATTAACTAACAGACAACCCAGGGGGGTATGGGTTGGGGTTGAGAGTGAACTGCCCATTGCAAGAGAGGAATTGTTGAATATAGAGGTGAGGCATCATTCAGCCCCCAGGGAATCACCCGAGTGTGAAGGATGAGTTATCCAGGGAATCATCACTACCACTAGATAAGTGTCAAGTTTAAGCCTGTAGGGGTACCTGGGTGTCTGGTGCTGAGGCTTTTGTAGGGACAAAAATGTCATAGGAGAACCCAGGACTGGAGTAGGTCTTGCAAGAGTCAGTCCTCTTAGGAAAGTATCCCCTGTCAGTCTGGAGCTCTCCCCAGCAATCAGTATAGGGATTCAGTCATCATTGCAAGAACCATGACTGGGGGTTCCCCTGACCTGTGGAAAGCCTCAGGGGTGCTGACACTCAATGGTCACTTCCCAGGTAACAAAAGGCCAGGGGAGAAGCCACTTACCAAATGAGGTTGGTGTCTGGATGTGGAGGAGAGCGTCCAGGTGAATGGAAGGTGAGATCAGCATCTGGGGGCGTCTGGAGCATCAGATGTGATTCCACTTGCCTATGTGGTGGTAGAAGAGCCCATCCAAGTCATGGCACCAATGAAATCACCCAGAAAAAGCACTCTGAATGTGGGAACTCATGCAAGAGATTTTATTGAGCAGAAAGGCAGAGTGCCTGCAGGGTGACAGAGAGAGAAAATGAGAGAGAGAGAGAGAGAGAAAGAGAGAGAGAGAGAGAGAGAGAGAGAGAGAGAGAGAGAGAGAGAGAGAGAGAGAGAGAGAGAGAGAGAGAGAATGAGTAAAAGAGAGAAAGAGAGAGAGAGAGAAAGAAAATGGAGGGAGCTATTCTTAAGTAGTGGAATTTAGCAGGTTAGTGGCAATTGAACCAATGGCTGGTCAGGGGGTTCACAGACTGATGATATGGGTTTTAAAATCGAGTCGGGGGCAGAATACTGGTGGCAGCAAAATGGCAGATCTGATGCCAATACGAGGAACAATGGTAAAAAGTTTCTCCCATTCTGTATGCTCTCTCTTCTCATTAAGTTTTGTTTCCTTTGCTATGAACAAGCATTTAGTTTGATATCATCCCATTTATTGATTCTTGATTTTACTTCTTGTCCTTTAGGAGCCCCACTGAGGAATTTGGTTCCTAAGCTGACATAATGGAAATTTGGGCCTATTTTTCTTACAGTAGGGTGCAGTGTGTCTGGCCTAATGTTTAGGTCCTTGATCCCCTCTGAGTTTTGTGAAGGGTGAGAGAAAGGGGTTCAATTTCATTTTGCTACATGGGGATTTCCAGTTTTTCCAGCACCATTTGTTGAAGAGGCAATTTTTTTTCTCTAATGTGTGTTTATGACACCTTCTGTAGTGTGAGATAACTGTATTTATGTGGGTTTGTCTGTGTGTATTCTATTCTGTGCCATGGGCCTATGTAACTCTTGTGGTGCCAATACTATGCTATTTTTGTTACTATAGGTCTGGTATTGTGATGACCCCTGCTTACTTTTGTCATTGATGATTGCTTTGGCTATTCTGGGTCTCTCATTTTCCAACTAAATTTCATGATTGCCTTTTCTATTTCTATGAAGAATGTCATTGGGGTTTTAGTAGGAATTGCATTAAATCTGCATAGTGCCTTTCATAGTTTGACAATTTGACAAGATTAATTATGCATATTCAAGAACACATGAGGTTTTGCCATCCTCTAAAATCTTTTCTAATTTGTTTCTTTGGTGTTCTGTACTTTTTATTGTAGAGGAGGTCTTCTAACTCTTTTGTAAGATTGATTCCCTAATTTTTTTGAGGCTATTGTCAATGGGATACTTTTCTTAATTACTTTTTCAGTTGATTTGTCACAGATATATGTAAACAATTTATATATGGGTGTTAATTTTACATCCTGCTACTTTACTGAATTCATTTATGAGTTCTAGAAGTTTTCTGGTGGAGTGTTTGGAATCTTATAAATATAGGATTATGCCATTAGCATATAGCGATAATTTGAGTTCTTTTTCAAATCTGAATCCCTTCAATTTTTTTCTTCTGTCTAATTGCTGTGGCTAGAGTTTCAATGACTATGTTGAATTGAAGTTGTGAAAGACTGTCACCTTGTCTTGGTCCAGTTTTTAGAGGGATTGCTTTATTTTTTTCTCCATTTAGAATAATGTTGACCTTGGATTTAGCATGTATAGGTTTTGCAATGTTGAGGTGTGTTCCTACTATTCTTAGGTTATACAGTGTTTTAAACAAGAATGGATGCTCCATTTTGTCATTTCCTTTTTCTGCATCTATTGAGATAATTATGTGATTCTTATATTTAAGCCTGTTGATCTGATGAATTATGCTTATTCATTTCCATATGTTGAAACAACCTTGCATCCCTAGGATGAACCACACTTGATCATGGTGCACTATCTTAATTTCTTTATGTGACCTGGCAGTATTTTATTAAGAACTTTTGCATATATGTTCATCAGGGATATAGGCTTGACATTTTATATTGTTGATGTGTCTTTGTCTTGTTTTCATATCAGGGTGATACTAGCTTCATAGAATGAGTTTGGGAGGATTCATCCTTTTCTGTTTCATAGAATAATTTGAGGGGTATTGGTGTAAGCTCTTCTTTGAAAGTTTGATAGAACTTTTTGAGAATCCATATGATCTTGGGCTTCCTTTTTTAGTAGGTTTTTGATGGCATATCAATTTCATTGCTTGAAATATAGGTTTTAAAATTTTCTGTATCCTTCCAATTCAATTTAGGTAAGTCATATGTCTCAAGAAATCTGTTGATGTGTTCAATATTTTCCATTTTATTGGAGTATAAATTTTCAAATTAGTTTCTGATTATCTTCTTTATTTCAGTAGTATCCATTTTGATATTTCCTTTTTCATCATGAATTTTAGTAATTTGAGATTTCTCTCTCCTCATTGTTAACTTGGCTCAGGGTTTATCAAAATTATTTGTTTTATTCAAAGAACAAACTTTAGCCTCATTGATTTATTAAAAAATTTTATTACAATTTCATTAACTTAACCTCTGATTTTAATTATTTCCTGTCTTCTGCTTTTGGTGTTGATTTGTTCTTCTTTTTCTGGGGATTTGAGATGTAATATTATGCTATTTATTTGTTGGCTTTGTATTATTTTAATGTATTTGTGCAACACAATGAACTTCCTCTCAGCTCTGCCTTCAGAGTGTCTGCGATATTTTGATATGTTGTGTCATTACTCTCATCTGCCTTTAATTAATTCTAATTTCATACCTGATTTCTTCTGCTATTCATTGATCATCCAATAGTATCTTGTTTAGTCTCTAGGTGTTAAAGTAGCTTTTAATTTTTTATTTTGTCACTTACATCTAATTTCATCCCTTTACAGTGTGGTAGAACACAAGGTATTATTTCTATTTTTTTTTATTCACTAAGATTTGCTTTTGGACTGAGATATAGTCCATCTCAGGAGAATGATCCATGTTCTGCTGAGAAGAAAGTGTATTCACTCATTGTTGGATAAAATTTTCTATATAAATCCATGAAGTCTCTAATTTTAATTATAGTTTTTTATTGTATATCTTATTTTTTTGTAACAGGAATAAACCTAGTGATAATCAACAACTAAGCTACATCCCCAGCTGTATGTTTTATTTTATTTTTAGACAAGGTCTCACTGAGTTTCTTATTTCTTGCTCTGCTAAGGCTGGCTTTGAACTAGTAATCCTCCTCCCACATCCTGCCAAGACAATGGGATTACAGCCATGAGTCACAATGCCCAACTCTATAGCTTCTTTATTTATTGTTTGCATGGCAATCAAAGAGTTGTGCTGAAGCCACCAAATATTAATGTGTTATGGTCTATTTGATTCTTAAAATTGAGAAGGGTTTGTTTGATGTATGTAAATGCTGCATTGCTTGGGACAGAAATATTTATGTTTCTTTTGTCTTGTTGCTACATAATTCCCTTAAGCAGTATGAAATGGGCTTCTTTGTCCCTTCAAGTTAATTTGTACTTGTGTTCATTTTATGAGATATAAGGCTAGGAGTCTCCCTTGCTTATGATATCCATGTGAATGATATTTTTTTTCCATCCTTTTACCCTCAGTCTGTGGATATCTTTGACTATGAAGTGAGTTTCTTGGATATAGCATATTATTGAGTTTGTTTTTGATTCAATCAGCCAGTCTGTCTTTTGATTGATGAGTTTAGGCCATTTAAAATCAATATTATTATTGAGAAATGATTTTTAATCCCTGTCATTTAGACTTTTTTCCAGTATTTAATTTGAATTTGTTTCTCCTTTTATTGACTATTTTTCTAGTGTAGTTCCTCCATTTGCTGTTTTTCACTTTTATTTTTCATTTATTCTTCATGAAATATTTTATTGAATATGACTTGTAGTACAGGTTATCTAGTTGTGAATTCTTTATCTTTTGTTATCATGGAAATCTTTTATTTCTTTCCTGATTCTGAAGCTTAGTTTTGCTAGGTAATAGAATTCTTCATTGGCATCCTTTTTTTTTTTTCAGACCTTGGTATATGTTATTCTAGAATCTCCTACCTTTGAGGGTCTGAGTTGAGAAATCAGGTGAGATCCAGATTGATTTCCCACTAAACGTGACATTTTTCTCTGGCAGTCTTTAAATTTGTATCCTTATTCTGTATGTTAGGCATTTTCATAAAAATGTGCCTTGGTGTGGGTGTGTTGTAATTTTGTGTATTTGGGGCCCTGTGAGTTTCCTGTATTTTATTTTCCTTTTCAATATTTAGTTTTGGAACATTTTCCAATATTATTTCATTGAAAATATGGTGCATTCCTTTGGTTAATATCTCAAACCTTTATTTATCCTTAAAAATCTTAAATTTGGTCTTTTTAAGTTATCCCATATTTCTTGGCAGCATTGTTTATGTCTCTTAACATCTTTCCTCCATCTTTCTAGATTATATATTTTGTATCCATAGCCTGAAACTCAGCCTTCCAAGTGATCTATTCTGCTGGTAATGCTTTCCATTGAATTTTTAATTTGTTTTTTATCCCTTCATTTCAAGGATTTCTACATGTTTTGTTCAGAATCTCTATCTCTTTATTGAAGTGATATTTCATTTCCTTTATTTTCTCTCAAATTTTACTCCTTACCTTATCCTTTACCTCTCATGTCAGTTTAACCAGGTACATTATAAATTCCTTCTCTGACATTTCTTACAATGTTCTGTCGATAGATTTTGTTATTGGAACATCTTGATTTCTTTGGGGTTATTTGTTTCCTTGCAGTTTTATGCTGTTTGTGTTCCTACCCATCTTATGGTCTGTGTCTGAAGCAGTAGCATTTCAACCCTGGGGACTTAGAGTGTCCCTGAAGATTTCTAGTGCCTCATGATTTATGGGGAGACAAATATTAACAACAATTGCAAACCATATATAGCAATAAAGCAAATAGATTCTGCTAGCATGTCTATAATGATAATTATCACAATAAACAGAAACCATATGATCTGTTATTACCCACAATAAATACAGCAAGTTTGCAAAAGAGTTTACAATATCAAATGGTGGAATGGGAAAAAACAGAAGTGATATAGAATGTGAGGATTTGAGGGATGAGGAGAGAAGATAGAAGAAAATAATAAAAGGAAGAGTGAAAGAGAGAAAAATAGAGGTGAGTTGTTAGCAGTAGTAAATAGAGAAAGTGAATAAAAGGAAACAGACAAGAGAGAAAAAAGGTATATATAAAGTAAAAGTTAAAAATTTAAAAATTAAAATAATACAAAATAAAACTGAAAAATACTAACCAAACATCTTACTTATCAAAATAGTGATCCATGAAAAATCACTGGCTTCAAAAATGCTAGAAATGTGCTGTGTTTGTGGTTCAGTGGTTGGGTACTTACCTAATATGTGCGAATTGGTGTGTTCAATTCTCAAGATTACATAAAATAAATGAATACAATAAAAGTTTAAACATGTTAGAAATGAGAAAAAACAGATAAGAATATGAATAAATGTGCATGAACCATTAAGTCACATTGAAAATTAGAAAAAAAAAATTCTTCCTTTTAAATGCCCATGTGTGGCTGTACTTTGGTTTTAACTCTCACAGAGAGGGATAGAGCCAAATATTAGTGTTTTTTTCTTAGCCTTTTTGCTTTTGTAATTTTAGTCTCCAAGTTGAAATTTTAAAGATCTAGCAGGCCAGCTTCACTAATCTTAAAGTAAAAATACTAGGTTTTAAATTTAGTGTTTATAATTTTATAGTTACTTACTCCTTTCATTTACTTGGGGTCAATATCAGTACTTTAAGCCAGCCTGATATCCTGTCTATCTTATAGAAGTTACTTCTATAAAGCATTCATAAACATTTATGAAATTACAAGGAAAATAAAAAATGAAATTAACAAGAGCCAAAATATATTCATATTGTATAATACCGATGAACCAATAAATATTTTTATAATCTCAAAACTATATTTGTCATACATTATAACCTCTGTTTATTTTATACCACAATAATCTTTACAACAAAAAAAATCTACTTTTTGAAATTAGCTTAAATAAATTTAATTCTAGCCTACTCAGGAATCATTCTAACATGGAGTAATGTTAGAGGCAGTTTGACTCATAAGAGGAGGGGCTCTGGATAAATCTAAGATAAAGTGCTTTATTTCAGAAACTTATGTTTTCTTCTTTCTTATCATTTTATAAAGTTCTCACATATTGTATCCTGATACTGTATGAATATCTGTTAATACCATATAATATTACACCTTATGCATTAATCAAAAAACTAAGACAGCTCCTAATCCCTTTCTGTGAAACAGTGGCAGAATGTTTCATGTTCCACATTGTCAATTTTTAAATAGACCAGAATTTCATGCTTTCCTTCCAAAATACATTCAAATTTCTATTCCAGTATAAAGAGTAACACAAAGTTCTATACATATCTCTTATTTATGACAGGCTATTTTTATTTAATTACAAAATATTAAATGACATAAATAAATCCACAACTAAATTGGTTATATTTTTACATAAGTCTGAAAAAGATTAGTGCTACTGATAACTTTAGTTTGGAAAACACCAGCATGGTAAATAGTTCTTTTAAGATTTATAATTTAGGACTGGGGGATGTAGCTCAGTTGATAGAGTGTTTGCCTGTCAGGCACAAGGCCCTGGGTTCAATCCCCAGCACTGCAAAAAAAAAAAATTATAATTTAAAGACATGAATATTTGGAGGACATAAATATATTATATATTAAAAAGTCTGTAATGGCATCATAATACACTGATGTCATTATATTAAAACGGTTAACTTTTAAGGAAAACTTTAGAATCTGTACTATAGTGTAATAATCTAAAATAATAGTTGTTTGTTTAATAAGAGTTGTACAAACCCTAATTCCTTTAAGACTACTTCCACTAAATAGTGTAACCTAAAAGACAAAAGAAATTCTCTAGATAGACTGTCCGGGTCTTAAGGCCCCTTGCTCTTCTCAGTCCAGCGACAAGGGAAGGGGACACTCCCCAACAATGTCAGACCTGGATAGATAGGGCCGACTGGCCACCCGCACCCAGC
Source organism: Sciurus niger (assembly GCA_020740815.1). Taxonomy (NCBI): domain Eukaryota; kingdom Metazoa; phylum Chordata; class Mammalia; order Rodentia; family Sciuridae; genus Sciurus; species Sciurus niger. The sequence continues at coordinate 37,392 of JAHUXG010015099.1, read as the reverse complement.
CCTCTGGATGGAGGACAATCAGACGCGTCAGGGAGACCAGTCACAGCAGGAACTTGTTTATTGAGGAAGTCACACAGCTTTTATGTAGGGTGGGCACTGGGTGGGAACCAATCAGCTTAAAGGTCAGCAAGACATGGGGGATTCATGCAGGTGAGAGTCCCATAGATTCATGCAGGTGAGAGTCCCATAGGACTATAATGAGCTGATCACATTTGCGGAACTGTTGTTAACCAATCCCTGACGGTGGTCCAATTTATCGTCATTAACTATTGAAACTGCCTTTGAGGCCTTGATCTTGCTCACTTGCCAGGGACTAAGGAGTCAACCTGAGTTAGTTAACGTGTCATTAGTCCCAACAATAGACGGGAGCAAATTCATGTTTTAAGGAAACCTTGTTAGTTCTACACATGGAGCATTAAATTTTGGTTCATATCAGTGCAATATTTGACCTCAGAAAAACCATAAATAAGTTTGACTAATGTTGCTAATGATAGCCAACTTGATCACAAATGAAACTTTTTGTGATTTACCCTCCACAAACTTTGTGCAACTTAATTAGACACCCTATATTACCTTTACTTCTCATCCAGAAAAAATTTTCTTCTTATTTCCATAGTAAAATACATTTCTGTACTTAAGACTTATATCTCTTTCCTAGTTCCTGACCTTTTCTTAAATTCACATTCCAAAACAATCTTTATGAAATTACTGCAGTTTTAAGTAGTTTCTTCTTAATGAGATGAAATACTTTATCACTTACAATTCTTTAATTGAAACACAACTGAAATATTTTTGTACTTTTTTCATATAGAATTACAACCATGTTTGCAATAAAAAAAAGAATTTAACTAACCTTGCTTTAAGACCCAAAATTGTAAAGCAATCTTAAACAATTTTGTTTTCATTTTTCCACTTTATAAAAACACACTTTACTCATTTCTACCTGTAAAAACCAAGATTTTAGACAGATGTAGTTAACAGTATTAACCTTCCTTAACCTTTGAAGGAAAATCCTATAAGGAATGGATATTGTACTTCAAATATTTTATAAAACCAACACTCTAATAATTACCTGACCAACAAGGAAAATTTGTGCATAATTTAAAGACATCGTTACTCTTATGTGTTTAACTAATTTAAATTGAATCTCTTTCTTAAAGGTTTAAGTCATATGAACTAAAAGATATTTGGATCCATGCACCTTTTTAAATTTTAATGTTTGAGTGCTCAGTTATCTGCCTGTCAACATTGGTACATTGTATACAATATACAGAAAAAATAGGTAGACACACATAGAACACACAAATGTGCATAAATACACATAAACACCAACAAGAAACAAATATTTTTAAGCTTCCTTGAGTAATTGACCTGTGAATAAAGACAGCAGTAAAAAGAGGTAGTGGGAAAAATCTCTGGTTAAATAAAGCAAGACTTATCAGCACAAAATATATTAATTTAGGTTGACATGACTCAAATGTGAATTCACGCAAAATCTTGAGTTCAAAAAATAAATACATAAGTTCTGGGAAAAATATTGACATGGCCATAGTTACTCTATTAAAGGAGCAAGTGGAACATCTTTATCAGATCAGAGTGCAATTTTGGATCAGTTAGTGTCAGTCCAGATATTGGAAGAATGCATGAGTCTATAAAATCCTCAGGTAAAGAAGACTTATAGATATGAGATCTTCCAATTTTCCCTATCCAGACTCTAATGTCAGTGGAACATGAGAAAGCCAAATCATGGACTGCAAGATAAAATAGCCACTTAGGTCCTGCAGGAGTTTGAATTTAAGAGGGATCCTTTCCTTCCTCTGGATCCAAACCAGTTTTGAACAATTGCCTATGCAGTTTATATTCCAGATACAAATTTTGAGAGACAGATATCTGGCAGAAAGTTAATCAGTAAGGAAAGTTGCCATTTTGAACCTCAGAGGCAAAGACCAATGAATAAGGAATATTTACCAAAGAAGATGGATGAGGCAGTTTTAACTGTTCCCCCTGAGAAACCAGAGAATGGTTTAATAGTGGTCATCCAGGACACTGAGGTTTGGGGAAGTTGCCCTGGGGGCCCAAAGTGAGATCTTGCATTGCATAGGAGTGGATTTGGATATAGGACAATGAAGGCTTGATGTAAAGTTCTTCTGATCACTCACCTTTTCTCCTGCAAAAGAAGTCTAGTTGTAGGATGGTATTACCATTTTGGCTTCCATTCAGAGGTCATTGACCTGAATTCCCTACCTCACACTTGAACACAATTATGGCATTTGCAGGCAAATGGATGAAACTGGAGCATATCATGCTAAATGAGATAAGCCAATCTCAAAAAACTAAAGGACGAATGATCTCACTGATAAGCGGATGAGGACATATAATGGGGGGTGGGAGGGGTTAGCGTTAGGGTTAGGTTAGTTAGGTTTAGGGTTAGGGTTAAGGAGGGTGGCAAGAATGGAGGAAGGAAGATCTGTATAGAGGGAAAAGAGGGGTGGGAGGGGTGGGGGGAAGGAAAAAAATAACAGAATGAATCAAACAACATTACCCTGTGTAAATTTATGATTACACAAATGGTATGCCTTGACTCCATGTACAGAGAAACAACATGTATCCCATTTGTTACAATAAAAAAAAAAATTTTAAGGTTTTTTTTTCCAAATTGTCAGGGCTGAACATTTGCAGTGACAGAGGATACGTAGAAGCCAGGGATGCCTATGAAATGGAGGTGGTTCTACCCATGCTGGGTAATTGGGAAGAGAAGAAGTTTCCTGTTTGTTGGTTGGTTGGTTTATTTTGAGTGGGGATGGGGATTGAATCCAGGACTTTGTACCTGTTAATGTAAGTAGAGCTATTCACCCAGCCCTAGAAAAGAGTTGTTCAGTCCCATAATCAAGACCCTGAATTCCATCCAACACATTGCTTTGGGGAATTAGGGACGTCACATTTATTTTCCAGGTGTCTCCATAGATATTCCACCCTGACATTTGTAGCCAGATACCTCTGGTTTCTATGCTGCATGAGTACCAGTTTTTCTTTAGTTCTGTTGACCAGGACCATGAGCATCCTCTTTACCAATTTGTAGGGATTCAACATTTCTCCTTCCCTTTTGAATACAGTCTTTTGTTTTGACGTGGTACCTTTCCATGTACTGTGTAATTCCCTCATATTTTCCTCTGCTGCAAGCACCTTGACAGTTGTCGATTCTTTTCCATGGTGTTAGTGTCCTTACACATGCCAAAAAGAACCCACATTATATTATTTGTGAGGGGCCACTAAATGGCATCCCAACTGTCCCTATCCTACCTTTTATAGTTTATAAGAACCAGAAAAAAGGAAAAGACTGTTTTTTTCTTGATCCATTTTGTTTTGGCTGATGGTAAAAGGTGAGTAACAACCACATCTAAAAGCCCTCATCCCCCATATGGAATTTCCAGTAAACATATAAGGGAAAAGCAATAGGTGTTTTGAAGGAGGTGATGCCCATGAACAGGAAGAAGTGATTGACATAGAAGAAGCAAAAGTTCCCAGAAGGTAAGATAAGTTTGGAAAGGATCAGAGGTGGAGGCAGTCAGTGCCATTTGAGCTCCAGTTCAGCTAATCTCCTTTTGGAGAAGGCATGGGGTTGGGGTAATTGGATGATTGTACGGTGTGCCTGTTGTTGAGTTTTTTCTCAAGTCCGGCACTGATAAATGCTAACTGCAGCTTACTACTGATTATCCATCCTGTCATGGGAGTCTTCAAGCAGTGGTCACTCTACTTCCTTTTAACTTGCCTGACACATGCCCACTGAGAGTGTGGCAAAGAACAAAGAGCCCTGACATAACATTATTACGAGCAAGTAAAGTAATTGAGAAGTGGAGGGAAAGCACACAGGCTCACCAGATTAACAACACAAACAATGAAGATCCAAATCCCAAAAGGCCAGGTTAAGAACAAGGCATGGAGATGAGCAGTACTTAGAATTTGGTAAGGCCTTAGGGTCTCCACCTCTCTGGGCTATAGAGTTTTCAATGTTCTGAACAAGAGTGCCTTCTGATCAGGAGCATCCCTGATGAATCCTCAGTTGCTCTTCAGTGTGCTTGTGGTACTATCAGAGAGTCTGATAGAAAAGACAGGTAGACTTATGTGAGTGAAATGTGGTATCCCAATAAAGGGGCTTACCTCCTGATCAACTGGTCAAAATGTTATTGTCAGTGTGTTCAGATGGGGTCCAGGTCCTTGGTGTCATGAACAAAGAACTGAGCAGGACATACAAAAGGAACAGGCAAAGTACAGGTTTATTGAAGGTGAAGGTGAAAGTAGCACTCCATTATGTAGAGTGAAGTGGGTCAAGCAAGAGAGAGAAGCTCAAGGCCCTGATAGCTGAAAATTACTGCCTTATATGCTGAACTGTGTGGCTTTCTCTTCCCTATGTGGGCTTGATTGAAGAGTTTACCACATGTGTTCCAATTGTTTACTTTATGATACCTGATTAGAATATTGTCCAATTTATCCCCCACTGGTTACTTTATAAAACCTAATTAGAATACTGCCCACTTTACCCCCATTGGACATGTTAAAATACTGAACCTGTGGTGGGAGTTGTCATGGTGATAATTCCTCATGGTGGGAGTTGTCATGGTAATGTGAATCACTGTGAAATGGGACAGAACACTTCTACTTTTCTTTTCCTCAGGTGACTTTTTCCCTAATAACCTGTCTCTGACATCTTGGCATCCCTGAACTCCTACCTAAGAAAACCACATCCTAAAGGAGGAGAAGGAAGAAACCAATGAAGACCAAAACTGGTAGACGTGGAATAGAACCTGCAAAAACTGTAGGAAAATTAACAAAATTGAAGAGTTAACTTTTTGAAAAGATAAACACAATTGTCAAATGTATAGCTCACCAAGGAATAAAGGAAGAAGACACAAATAAACAAAATAAGAGATGCAAGAGAAAACATTACCACTGATATCACAGAAATGCAAAGAGACTTCTATGAGCAATTACATGCCAACAAAGGGGATAACCTAGAGGAAATGGAATAGTTTCTAAGCACATTTACTGTACCAAGAGTAACTTACAAAGAAATGGAAAATCTGAACAAACCAATAACAAGTAAGAAGACTGATCAGTAATTAAAGCCTCCCATATAAAAGCAAGGCCCAAATGTCATCCCTTCTAAATTCTACCAAGCATTTAAAGAACAACTAATACCATTCCTATCAAACTCTCACAAAATTTGAAGAGGAAGAAACAATACAAAACTCATCTTACCAGGCCTTCATTACTCTGATGTCAGTGTTAGGAAAGAACACAATAAGAAAAGTCCATGTCAATGCCTCTGATAAACATAGATGCAAAAATCCTCAACAAAATACTAGCAAACCACATTCAACAGCACATTAAAAGTACCATTCACCATAATCACGTAGGACTTATCCCTGGGATGCAAGAACTGTGCAACATACACAAATTAATCAATGTGATACAACATGTTAATAGAAGGAAGAACAAAAGTCATTTTAACATCTCAACAGGTACAAAAGGGACATCCTACAAAAGAATCACTGTTATAATAACTTAAATTTATTTTGCATTTTATAAATGATAAAATCTATGAATGATTTTTAAAAAGAACCTCCTTACCCCATTTTTTTTTTTGACAGTTGTTAAAGTAGGCAATGAATAAGTCAACAGATTGAGCATCAGTATCCTGCAAGGATTTCAGATCAACCAACCACTCACCAAAGATCTTGGCAGCTTCTCTATGTTGTTTTTAATAAATGATACATCCACTCTGTCCAGCCAAATCTCCACAACTCACTTTGCAGAATGAGTCACGTTTGGAAAATTAGTTAGCTTTGGAATGGAGTAGTGCTCACTTGCCTGTGACAGCCTGGAAGCCAGCTTTAGTACTGGCAACAGAGCATCAAGAATGACAAGTTTCACACTGTAGGAAATAGAGTCAGTGTCCTTTTGCAGGATTGTGTCCAGCGATCAGCCTGAGTGGCAAATGACATATTCCTTGATGTATCTTCTCAAGACATTTTCTGTCTGTTTCTATTGGAATCTCCCTTTGATTGAAAGTTGGTAATTACCATCTATAGAATGATTTGTACCCGATTCTGCCAATAAAAACGCAAGGAGATGTTGGGCTGACAATGGAACTGTAAAGTTGACAAAAGAAGTTTTCTTGGTTCCTACTTAGACAACCTGTGGTGGTTTCATAACAAATTTTCTTTTCTCTCCAGCAACCATATCTGGATCTTTTCCCCCATGATGTTGTCACTCAATTCTGTAGCTTTTCATACATGTAGCCTCTTTCTGAGCCTGCTCATGCAGGACCTGTCTGGTTACGGAATGAGATCCCATCATCTATTTTGCTATCTTCATTTTCTAAAGCTTCATCTTTCTCTAGTATTTCATTCTCATCTGGGAAGTTGCCATTCTTCTTTTTCTTCTTTTTATTGCCAAGCATAATATCAAAATCCGTCTCTGGTTCAACTGGCCCTTGAACATCACTTTCATTCTTAAGATCCTTTACACCTTGTCCAGCTTCATCAATTTCAAATATCTTTTTTGTTGTTTTTCTTCTTTTTCTTTTGATTAAAGAAGTACAAATCATCTAGACATCTAGATGATGTCTTCTTCATCACCTTCCACATCTTCAGTTGTGGTTCTGGTTCCACTTCTTTTGTTTCAGGGAACTGGTTTTCTTCTATCTGGGCATTCCCTTCATCTAATACAAAGGGCTTCTTCTTCTTCTTTTCCTTCGTACTCACTGTGGGATCAAAAATCATCTCATCCCCAGATATGGCTGCAGTTCAGCATGAACAAGACCACATGGCAGCCCCTTGCCTTGGCGGCGGTGCTTCTCTTACAACACCTCTTCTAGCCTCTGCAATAGGCTCTTGCATTAGTGCATGGGAATGACACCCCACCCTTCTCTCGATGTCTTTTGTAATCATTAATTATTCTCAACGAATTTGGCATAGAAGGAATGAACCTCAACACACTAAAAGCCTGTTATGACAATTCACAGCTAACATCATTTTCAATAGAAGAATGTCAAACTTTGCTTTCAAAGCTCAGGAAGAAGAAAAAGAAACCCACTACTGCTGTGACTGAAAGATCAATCCTTGTCCCCAATGACAATCCAAAAACAAGGACATGGTATTGAGAAAAATGAAAACAAGTTTATTGCTTGTCTAGTAAATTAGAAACACAGAGGACTCTTGTCCCAGTAACTGTGATTCTGCCCATCAATAGGAACAGGGGGCTTTTAAAGAGGTGATTCAAAGACTAACTTTGAGGTGTTCTCTGTTGCAGTTATAATTCACTTGCTAATTTGGGAGACAGTAATTTTGGAGGTCTTCTGGTCTTATCCCCAAAGTCCAGATTACTTCATTCCTATGGTGGGTGTGTACTCAAGAACAGATAAATCTGCCTAAAATGGGGAAGAAAAGCGATTCTTTTTCCCCTGAGATTAGGGAGAAGGAGATATTATGGAGGAGCAGGGAGAGGAAGAGAAATAAACATGTCCATTTTTAAAATAAGTTGCAGTAGCAGAGCACCAAGAACTACATTCAAAGCATGAAATGGACCACTGTTGCCTTTCCCCACTGTCAATTTCTACATTCCATTTCTATGGAAAATTGGGTGAAGACATTTCCAAGCTTCTTCAAGTTGAAAGAGGGTGAAGTTGGGGGATGTACCCCAAACTCTGTAAGGTGGAGTGTGGGCAGTTAAGGGTGCTCAGCCTCAGAGCAGTCCAGAAGTCCAAAGTGGCAGACGGCAGATGACTAGATGAGGTATATATACATAGGGCAGAGATCATGCTAGACAATAACAAACAAGACAGCAGAGCATTACTTTTTTTGTAAATAATTAGTACAAAAGCAATTATAATTTCATCCAATCTCTGAGTACTATGAAGAGAGCAACTCATAATCAATTAGTGGAAAACATCACATGTTTCAGTGTAGGTTAGGAATATTTGTAGGTCTAGGAGATTAGGCTCAAATTAACTCAGTTCAAACTTGTGACTCTAGAGTCCTTTGTGATGATTATTATTAGGGACTTGCACATAAGAACCCTTCCTTTGTAGCCTCCAGATTTACTTGCCTTTGATAGAGCTGACACATGTGTACATCTTAAGTTACATTAAGGAAAACGGTTGTTTTTTCCTTTTAAATGTTCAGGTATGACTGTGGAGAGGCTATACTCTCCTGCCAGGAGTTGAAGACCAAATTTGTCATAACCACCCATGTTCTTATCTACTAAGAATCGGCTGAGATTCCTCAAAGGCCGCTCTTTCAGATGTACACAAATCCTTTGGCTCCCTTAGTTCTCTTCTAGAAGTGGCACCATCTACTGGATGGGTCAGGTTTTTGCTGATGATATGTGGTTTCTCTTGGAAGCACCACGGATATTTCCCTCTCCATTGACCCTCCTCTGCAGCATATGCACTTGACTTCCTGTTCACGAGGGTCCTCTTGATACCCGTGATCAGCAGATCAAAGGACTCACCAGAGTTGCAGAGCTCAGAGGGTCCTATTTTTCTGTGGGTAGCTAACCCTAGAAGTAAGGGCCAAAATGTTGGATACTTTTCTCTTGACCCTTCCACTTCCTTGAGATTGGTCTCCAGGTTTTGGTTTTAAACATCTCCCAGGCCAGTTTCATCAGTTTCATCAGTCTTAAAGTGGGAGTAACAAGTTATAACTTCAATACATATAATTTTACAGTTACCCCTTTCATTTAATTGGGGTTAGAAGTTGAACTGGAAGTCAGTATTATATTCTATCTGTCCTATAGGTGATGACTTATTAATTAAACCACACTCAAATTCTTTAATTAGAAGAAGTACAAACAAAACACTAACAAGCAACATATATAAAGTTTACTCAAAAAACTAAATGAAAAAAAAAACTAAAAGAAATTAAAAGAGCAAAAAAAAATTCAATTTGTGCAATAGCTATGAACCAAGAAAAATTATTTCTATAATCTTGAACCTTTACTTAGTTCTATATTATGTCCCCTGTTATTTTGAGACTGCAGTCATCTTTACAACAAAAATTAATCTTTTGAACACAACTTTAAGTGAGATGAAATCTAGCCTCTTTTGGAGCCATTCTAACATTGAGTAAGGTGAGAGGTAGAGCCTTATCTTAGAGAAGATGGGACTTTTGACAACACAATAGAGCATTATCTGAAACATGAATCAAACAAAGGTTAAGAGAACTTTTAACTTTCTCTTTGTGGAAGAAGTGGCAAAATGCTTCATTGTTACAATGTCACATTGAAACAGATCAGCTCTCCTTATTACCTTACAAAAATATATTCAAATTCCTATACCAGCGTGAAAAGGAAAATTAAGTTGTGTATGTATAACTTACTTATAACAGGTTGTCTTTATCCAGTTATAAAATGTCAAATGAAATGAATAAATAACAAAAAATTTGATATTTCTATGCAAGTATGAGACTATTGCTACAGATAATTTTAGTTTGGAGAACACCAACTTGGTAACGTGCCCTCCCCTAAGCTTTACATTTAATGAAGTTTAACTTTTAAACTGCAATTTAGAACCCATAGTGTATGGTAAAATAATAAAAGGTTTGTGTGGGTTAGCAGTATTAGCAAAAGTCAAAAGATAGCCTTACATATCTTATACATTTAGGAAACAGTGTTAATGATCATAAAGAAAATTAGTCAAAGCACACAGATATGAGACAGGTCTTCAAATGGGACAGAGTTGCCCTTTTATGTCAGATACAATGTATAAGAGAGAGCACTTTTATTTACCTTACAGCAAACATAAACATTCATTTTATTAATGTTTACATAAAACTTACACAAGGCTGAGTTGGATATAGTTCTCAGATGTATACTTACATATAGTCATACATATTCAGGATGTCAACTAAATTATTATAACCTCAAATAATAGTTCTTTATCTGACCAGTTACAAAGTAATCATTTAAAAGACTTTAAAACAGATAAAACCCTAATTCTTTTCAGACTTAATTTCCCCACAGAGTAGAACCCAACAGATACACAGAAAATACCTTGAAAGATAAGAGTAGATTGATGTTTCAGACTGCTTCATAACAGTACATTGACGCTCAAATAACTTTGTGCTAATTACAGTCAATTTAAACACAAACATATACTTTTTTGAGATTTACACTCTTCAAACCTGCAATTTAAACATCACAACTTTACATTCTTAGTTTTCTCCTCTCCTTCAACTTGGACTTTCATAGAAGAATATTATTTTACCAGACAAAATACTTTCTCATCTAGAAACATTGCTTCTTACTTTCTCTCTTCTTTCCAATCTAAAATATATTTTCATACCTATAAATTTATCCTTTTTAGTTTCAAACCCTTTCTTAAATTCATATTCTGAAAAAATTCTTATGAATGCTATCTCTGCATGTATTCTACACAACAAATTTCATCCCAGGAGAGGCACCAGACAATCTGGCATATACACAAACTGCGCCTTAATCTTTGTTCTCCCAGGTTGTGTTCAAGGGACTGGAATGCAGGATACTTGATCCTGACCTTATTATTATCACAATGCCATTAACTGACCTTATTATTATCACAATGCCATTAACTTTAAGTGAATTTCCACTGGCAATTGTATTGAATGGCCCCTCTACGGTCTTTTTCTTATGCTAGGCATATTGATATGCAATGGAATAAGCCCTTTGCATCATTTTCTTTAGACTTCCTTGAAGGTACCTTGTAGAGGCTGCCTAGGAAATGGGCTGCCTTTAGTTTTTGTCTTTTTCGTTTATGGGTGGAGTTGTTTATTATGCCAGCCTCCCCGTGCATTTAGTTTGATGGGATTCTCTCATAATCATAATTTTATTGCACCAGTGATGGTTATCCCTGGCCAAATTGGGTGACCTGTCAGATCTTAAAAGGGCAGACTATTTCTGTCCCCAGGTCTTAAATCAACAGTGCTAGAACCCACTGCCACGAAATTGTGACCAGCAGCTTCAATCCTCCAAGGGCTAAAGGTGCTGAAAAGCAGGACAGAGGCCAGGTTCTCTCTGGTTATTTTTCTACAGCCCGGGCAGCTTTTCTGGAACTTTTTTCCCATTGTAGGGCTAGCGTCTTTGACCCATACTGAGATGACCTGTGGCTACCTAGGGCCAGAGAGAGAAACAGTGCTGGCATGTCAGCACTGGTTTTAAATATTTAAAAATCTGTTAACAATTTCTTCTGGCGTCTGGCTATCTTTGTACACCAGAGGCAGTGAGTTTTGGCACCTTCAACTTACTCATGACTCTTCAGACCCCTTATCACACAATTGCATAAATGCTTGTACATACACATTCTCTTTCATATACTTTACACCTGACAGAACAACTGAAAATTGAATATTATACAATACTCCAGACAAAAACATTCAAAGGACAGATTGTGTTACAGTAGACCCTGTTTTTCCTAGACCTGCCCATTTAGCCAAGATCTCTGCTCAAGTAGTTACCAGCAAGATCAAAACAGCATCACCCACATCTTAAAGGGTCAGTAAAAGATACAAAAAACACAGACAAGAGAGGATCACTGAAAGCAGGGCTAACAGAGGGGAACCTTTAAAACAAACAGAACTTCACATACAAATTTCTTCCACGTACCTCACCTTTGACAGACCAACTACAATGGCAGGTCGGTATAATAATCCAGAACACTATTCAACTGAGATCCTTACAGTAAAACATTGTCTTAGACTGACTTATACCTATAAGTGACCTTTTCCTCAACTCACTTTACCTCTGGCAGACCAACTCAAATTGCAAGTTTGTAAAAAATGAAACACAGAGAGAGAGAGAGACAGACAACCAAAGAGGAGTCCCAAAACCATTGCTGACAGACACAAATTTTTAAAGCATATCATTCAATACCTTTCTCAAGATACTATGTACATGGCAGTATCGGCCGTGTCTTAAAGTGAACTGTAACAGATACATGCAGAACAAAAACACAGACACACAACCAGAGGGAACTCCCAAACCCAAGGCCAAAAAACAGCGGAGTACCTAGAGCAGAAGAGAAGAAAGTAAATATCCTTTAATTCTTGAGTCCCACTTAACCAGAACTCCTACACCAGTGGTGACACACATGTCCCCACAAGGAAGGACAATATGTTTCCACAAAGAGGATTCAATGTGTGGGATCAATCATCACAGATGCACACCAACCGACTTCCCAGAGAGTGAAGGATATCACAGTTTTACTGAGTGCATTTTCCTTTTTTCTCGAAGTGAACCATGATGGAGAAACCTGTGCCATTTTGGTAGAGAAGAGGGGAGTTTCCTGAAACAAAAGGAGTTTCAGCAGCTGCTGGGATGGTCCCTCAATCACCCTTTACTCACAGGAATAGTAATTCTTGGCTGGTCCAAGGCAACTCACTCATCTAACTCTCCTGCAGTTGACTTTCAACAAGTTCACTAATCAGCTTGCATCCTCAGCATGGAAGTGCAGGTTCATAGAAAGCCAGACCTGCCCAATAACCTAAGTGGGGGTGGCTTTTGGTTTCCATCTGGGATACCAAACTTATCATGGGAAGCTCAGTTGTTGTCCCTGATGTGAATCCAATAATGACAACATGGTATTAAGAAAAGTGGAAAAGAGTTTTTATTGTTGTGTTAGCAATAGAAAAACAGAGGAGACTGTGGTCCCAGAGACCATTATTCTTCCTATCAAAAGGAACAGGGGACTTTTAAAGAGTTGATTCAAAGGTTGCATTTCACATGTTATCTGTTGCAGTAGTAATTCACTTGCTAATTTGGCAGATAGTCAATATCAGGTTTAGAAGAATATTTTACCAAGTCAGTATTCCTTAAACTGGTTTAAATGGTTGAAGTAAAGATTAACATTTGAAGTAAAGATTGGGATTATAAAAATTATTTTTCTTGGTTCCTAGACATTATACAAATTCAATAGGTTTTTGCTCCTGTTAATTTTGTCTTCTATTTTCCTTGTCAATTTTATAGCTATTGTCTGCTAGTGACTTATAGAAGTACAACTACTAATATAACTACTTGAGTTCGTTTCAAATAATAAATTATCACCTATAGGACAGACAGGAGGCAAGGTTAGTGTGCAGTACTAATACTGACCCCAATTAAATGGAAAGGGTAAATAAACATAAAGTTGTCGACATTAAGGATAAAAGTCAGCATTCCTACTTTGAGACTGGTGAAACTGGCCTGGTAGATGTTCAAAACCAAAACATGAAGGCTAATGTTAAGGAAGTAAAAGGGCCAAGAAGTAAATAGTCAATATTTGGCTTACATTCTGAGTCAGTTTGAACCCAGGATATGAGAAGACTTCTCTAAGGGCTTTACAACTCATGACATCCTCTGATCAGGAGGACTAATGAGAACCTGGACAACAGAAAGTGAACATGTGAATATGCTGAAATGGGGTGGTCATTGTAGAAAAAAAAGTTCCTGTTGCTTCCAAGGGCAGTCATGTGGTCAAAAGTACCCTGACATGTCCTGGCCAATGGCACTAAAGGAAATAATAGGCTGCTCTCAAGTTTCCAAGAGTGACTCCCTGAGGGAACTCCACTGAATCCTAACAGTAGATAGGAACAAGGAAATTTTGAAGAGCTCTGTCTTAAACACATAGTAGAACAAACACCTACCACATCAGATCCATACCTGGTCATTTAAAGGAAAAGGCGATAGTTCTTATCATGTAGCTTACAATGTGCACTTCTGTCAGCCCCACCAACAGTAAATAAAGCAGGAGACTATGAAAGAAGGATTATTAGACAGGAGTGCCAAATAGTTATCAAAAAATCTATTGGAGTCAAAAGCTTTTTTTTTTCCCTTTTAGTCAATTCATGGCATAGAAATTTTCCTAACCTCCTACATAGGCAGATTTAATCCATGTTTGCTAGTATGACTGTTGTATTTGCATTCCTGATAACTCTGACAATGTAACTAATGTTCTAAAGATTTACATTCCCACATACAGGCAATGTCCTCATTAGCCTTTTCATGGGAACAACCACTTAGCTCTTGCACCTCCTATTGAAAAAGTACTGGTTTATATCATCATCATGATATTCATTGAAATATTCCAGATGCTGCAGCATTTATTTTGTATTTATCTCCTTCTAGTACTTAATTCTTCTTGTTTCTCTCATAGGAGCATCAACTTTTCCTATGACTATACAGCTTGTTCTTTCTGAACCAGTCTTTTACCTCAGACCATTGAACTGACCCAAAACATTCCTAAAAGGGAAACACAAACTGCTTGCTCCATATGACACATCTCAGCCTAAAGCAGCCAGAGCAGTCACTGTCCAATTAATTTTAGAGCAGTAAGGTTCCCTTAATTAGAGGGGGCAAATGAGACCAGAACAAAGATCACTTCAATAAAGAGAGAGATTCTGAAAAAAACTCAGAAATCCTCAAAAGGAAGAAATCAAAAACCTAATTAGAAATTCAATGTAATAGAGTATAAATGTTGCAAGAGGAAAATGACAGGTCACATTTAGAGGAAAACCAATTCTGATCTCAAATGATATCTCAACCAAGACTCTCAAAGCTAAAAGGTCTTAGAATAATATACATAATGCTCTCTAAAACACAAGGGACCCCAGTCAAGAATAATACAAGCAGAAAAATTAAGCTTCGGAATTGATGAAGTAATAAAAGCTTTCCATGATAAAAGTTGAAAGTATTCACAAGTAGAAACCCTACAGTAAAAAACACACTTAATAAGATATTTCATGAAGAAGAAACAAAAAATAAATGTGAAAACAGAAAAGAAATGAACTACACTAGAACACTATTCAATCAAAGGAAAACTAATTCAAATTAAATAGCAGAAAAAATAAAAATGTTGGGGAATGAAAATCATTCCTCAATAATATGGAATGTAAAACCCCTAAACTCATCAATCAAATAACATAGAAATGAAGATTGGATTGGGCAAAATCCAACAATAGACTGTGCCCAAGAGAGTCATCTCATAAGGAAAGATATTCACAGACTGAAGATAAAAGGATAGAAAAAAATCATTAACATGAATCTCATAAACAAATGAGGCTTCGACCTCATATCTCATAGAGTGGACTTCAAGTCAAAATTAAGCAGAAGGGACAAAGAGGGTCATTCCATACTGCTTAAGAGAATGATACATCAAGAAGATATGGCAATCTTAAATATTTATTCCCCAAACAATGGAGCATCTATGCACATCAAACAAACCCTTCACAATTTCAAGAATCAAATAGACCACAACACAATAATATTGGGTGATTTTAACAGACCTCTGCACCACTCAGTAGATCCTCAAAACAAAAATAAATGTTACAGAACTAAAAAGTACAAGGAATAATTTAGACTTAACAGACATATCTAGAATATTTCATCCATCAACAAGTGAATACACTTTCTACTCAGCTGCACATGGATCCTTTTTAAAAAGGACTATATCTCAGTCCACAAAGCAAATCTTACAAATAAAACAAAATAGAGAAAATATATCTAGCAGTCTTTAAGATCATAATGAAATGAAAGTAGAAATAAATTAGAAATAAATGATAAAATAAAAAATAGAAGCAACTTTAATACCTGGACACTAAATAATGGGCTATTGAGTGGTCAATGAATAGCAGAAGAAATCAGGAATGAAATAAAAGTACTTAAAGGTAAAGAGAATAATGACAAAACATATCAAAATCTCTGGGACCTATGAAGACAGTGCAAAGAGGAAATTTCATTATACTGACCTCATTCATTAAAATAATAAAGTCCACAAATAATTAACCCCAAAATGCATTCCAATGTCCTTGTAAAAGATAAACAAAGCAACCCCAAAAGTAGAAGACAGAATATAATTAATACCAGAGCTGAAATCAATGAAATTGAAACAACTAAAAAAATCAGAAAAATGAGAAATTACCCCATTTATGTCTGACCAATGAAATGTATAAATACATTCTACTGTTATGTAAAACTAATTAGAACAAATTTAAGAAATGTTTAAAGATTTATTCAATTTTTTTCTGTGGTGCTGGGGATTGAACCCATGGCCTTGTGTTTGTAGGGCAAACACTCTACCAACTGAGCTATATCCTTAGCCCAATTTAAAATTTTTAAACAGAAAAGAAATGATTCAAAGAATCCAAGAAACAAAATTTGGTAAACAATTAGCCAAGTTAATTAACAGTTTACTCTGGTAAACTGAACTTACTAAATTTCATGGTGAAAAAGGAAATATCACAATGCACACAATTGAAATAAATATGATAATCAGAAAATATTTAGAAAATTTATGTTTATGCTCCAATGAAATAGACAGTCTTGAAGACATCGACAGATTTCTAGCAACAAATGATTGACCCAATTGAATCAGGAGAAATAGAAAATTAAAACAGATCAATTTCAAGCAATGAAATTGAAGATACCAGCAGAAGCTTATCAACAGAGAAAAGTCCCATACTAGAAGAGTTCTCACTGAATTCCACCACACTTTAAAAGAAAAACTTATACCAATACCCCTCAATTTATTCCATGAAATAGAAAAGTAGGAAACCCTCAAAATGCATTTTATGATGCTAGTATCACCCTGATACCAAAACCAGATTAACACATCAACAAATGAAAACTTCAGACCAATATCAAGATGAACATAGATGCAGAAATTCTTAAAGTATTGGCAGATCACATACAAAAATATTAAAAATATAATATAGCATTATCAAGTGGGTTTCATCCCCAGGAAGCAAGGTTAATTCAAAATATGGATATAAATAAATATAATTCACCACATCAATAGCCTTAAAGACGAAATACATGTGATTATCTCAACAGATGCAGAAAAAGCAATGAACTAAATACAGCATCCATGACATTTAAAACACTAGAAAAATTAGACATACTAGGAACATACCACACTACTGCAAGAGCTGTTGATGCCAACATCATTTGAGATGGAAGAAAATTGAAAGCATTCCCTCTAAAAACTGGAACAAGATAGGGATACATTCTTTCACCACTCCTATTCAACAAAGTCCTTGAAACTGTAGCCAGAGCAAATAGACAAAAGAAAAAAATAAAGGGATATTAATATGAAAAAATAAAACCACAAATCATCCCTAGTTGGCGATGATATGATCCTATATTTAGAAGACCCACAAGACTCTACTAAAAAGCTTTGAGAACTCAAATGAATTCAGAAAAGTAGCAGGATATAAAATCAATATCAATAAATTATTTGCATTCCTGTACACCAATGAAGTATCAGTTGAAAGAGAAATCAGATCTATTTCCTTCCCAGTAGCCTCAAATAAAAAAATAAACACTTTGAGAACGATCTAAGAAGACAGGTAAAAGACCTCTACAATGAAAACTAGAGAATTGTAAAGAAAGGTATTGAAGACCTCAGAAAATGGAAAGACCACTTACATTATTGAATAGATGGAATTTATATTGTCAAAATGGCCATTCTAGCAAAAAGCGATATACAGATTTAATGGAATTCGGGGTAAAATCCTAATGATTTCTTCATAGAAATAGAAAAATCAATCATGAATTTGGAAAAATGAGAGACCCAGAATAGCCAAAGCAATTCACAGTGACAAAAATGGTACAGGAGACATCACAATACCAGACCATAAATTATACTACAGAGTTATGGTAACAAAACAGCATGGTATTGGCACCAAAAAGACATGAAGACCAATGGAACAGAATAGAAAACACAAAGACACACTCACATAAATACAGTTATCTCATACTAGAAAAAGGTGCCATAAACATACTGTGGAAAAGGTGACAAATTCAACTGTGGTACTGGGAATATTGGAAATCAATATGTAGCAAGATAAAATTGAACCCCTCTCCGTCACCCTGCACAAAGCTCAACTCAAAGTGGATCAAGGACCTAGGAATAAAACCAGATACTCTGCACCTATTAGAAGAAAAGTTAGGCCCTACTCTCTATCATGTCAGCTTAGGCCTTCAACAAGACTCCTAAAGTATAAGAAGTAAAACCAGGAATTAATAAATGGTATGGTATAAAACTAAACAGCTGCATAACCTCAATGGAAAAAATCAACAAGACGAAGAGAAAGTCTACAGAATGGTAGAAAATATTTACCACCTGAACCTCAGATAGAGCATTAATTTCCAGGATATATAAAGAACTCAAAAAATGTAACACCCAAAATCACACAACCCAATCAATAAATGGGAAGACTCCTTTTGCTTTATGGTTGAGTGATATTCCATTAGGTCTAGATACCAGATTTTCATTATCATTCATTTTTTGATGGACACCTAGGTTGATTCCATACCATTCTTATTGTGAATGGAGCTTATATACACATTGATGTGACTGTGTCAGTGTAGTAGACTGAACAGACTCCTCACAGAAGAGGAAGACATACGAATGGTTGACAAATATATTTTAAAAAGTTCAACATCTCTAACAATTAGAGAATTGCAAATTAAAACTACAGTGAGAATCCATCTCATTCCAGTCAAAATAGCAAATATCAAGAATACAAGTAACGATAAATTTTGGCAAGTATCAGGGAGAAAGCTACACTCCCACATTGCTGGTGGGACTGCAAATTGGGGCAAACACTCTGGAAAACACTATAGAGATTCTTTAGAAAACTCATAAGGGAACCACCATTTAACCCAGTTATCCTACTTTTTTGTCTATACTCAAATGGCTTAAAATCAGCGTATTACACTGATACAGCCACATCATTGTGTATATAAGTTGATTCACAATAGGAAAGGTATAGAACCAACCTAGATGTTCATCAAAGAATAAATGGTGATAAAAATCTGGTATATAGACCCAATGGAATATCACTCAGCCATAAAGAAAAATGAAATCATGACATTTGCTGAAAAATGAATGGAATGGGAGAATATCATGGTAAGTGAAATAAGCCAGTCCCAAAAAACCAAGGGCCAAATGTTCTCTCATATGTGGAAATTAATCCAAAATAAGTGGGGCAAGAATAGAAAAGAATAGAAGGAAGATCAGTGAGGTAGACAAGGAGAATGAAGAGAAGTAATGAATGAAGAGATAGGGAAAGTCAGTGGAATCAATCTGACTTAACTTTTCTTTGTACATATTTGGATATACATCAGTGAATCTTACTATGATGTTCATCCACAAGACACTAGTTTAAAAAAAAAAAAACTTTAACTAAATGACCAAAACAGACAGTAGGGAAGAAGAAAGGGAACAGAGGGAGGGAAGATGAGAAGCGAAGGAGAAATACTGGGGCATGAATTATAACAAATTATACCCCATGCTTTTATAATTATGTCAACATGAATCCTACTGTTGTGTAGCTAAAAAAAAAAATAAAAGTAAAAACAAATGTGGTTTATCATAATACAAATAACAAAATAATGTAATTATCTTCAAAAGCACAGAAAAATTATTTTACAAAGTGCAAGATCCCTTCTTGATTAAAAACTCACTACAAATTATACACACGGGGTTATACATCAATGGTATAAAGAAATGAATAAAAAACTCACAGCAAATGTCATGCTCAATTGTGGAAACTTTCAAGTTCTTTCTCTAAGAATTGGAAGGAGGTAAACTCAACTCACAATAGTCAAATTGAAAAACCAGCCCAGTTGCCAATGAGATGATCCATTAAAGACAATGTGCTATACACACAGTGGAGTTTCGCTCACCAGAAAGAATAATCAAATTATGTGATTTACTGGTAAATGGATGGAATTAGAGAGAATCATACTAAAGAAAATATGTCAGACACAGAATGTCAAAGGGTGAATGTTTTCTCTCATATCTAGAAGAAACAAGGGAGTATTTTTTAAAATGGGGAATTCCATGAATATAAATTGAAAAGAGTACAGCAGAGGAAGGAGACTGAGGGGAGGGAGGAGGTACAGGAAAGGGAAAAACTTCAGAATAAAATCGATCACATTATGCCAGGTGTATGTCTGAATATATCACATTATAGTCAACATTAATTCAATTCTATAAAACTACAGTTAAAAATAAATAATTAGAAGAAAGTCCATTAGTCTAGAAAAAAGGGAGCAGGGCCAGGGACAAGGAGAGAAAAATCAGAAGTCCTGGGGATTTAAATGGAGAAAATAATAATATGAACATTTATGAATATGTCAAAATTAACTCCACTATTATGTGTAAGTATAATATACAAAATATCTTTAAAAAGGGAAAAATAAATAATAGCAAGCCAGGTTCGGTGGCACATGCCCATAATCCCAGCTACTAAGGAGGCTGAGGGAGGATATTACGTTTGATGGCAGCCTGGGCAATTTAGTGAGACTCTGTCATGAAAGTTTAAAAAAATATTTAAGAGGTGGTGTATAGCTCAGTGTGAGGGCACATCCAAACATACACAAAACCCCAAACTCAATCCCCATTACCACAGAAAGTAGGAAAGATAAAGAAAGAAAAAAGAAAGAAAGAGAGAGAGAAGGAAAGAAACAAAGGAAGGAAGGAAGAAAACAGGAAAGAAGGAAGAAAGAAAAAGCAAAAACGTTCCAAACCTGGGGAAAGATTTAAATATCCAGGTACAGAAACATTTAAGATATCCAGTAAGACTCAACCCCGAAGAGATCACCACAAGAAATACAGTCAAATTTTCAATAATCAAGTACTCATGGAACATGCTCTTATGTTAGATTCCAAAATAAGTCAGCAAAATTTACAAAGTCCTATCCAATATCTTCTCTTACCCCAAAGGTATGAAACTAGAAATCAGTAACAGGAAGAACTTCAGGAAATTCACAAATATGTGGAAATTAAACATCATTCTTATACACTAACAGTGAGTCAAAGAAGAAATTAAAAGAACTTTATAATACCGTGGAACAAATTAAAATGGAAATGCAGCACAACAAAATCAACAGAACACAACAAAAGCAGTATTAACAGGGAAGTTTATAGTAAAAAAGCCTGTATCGAAAAAAGAGAGAGTAAGGGTGGGGATATAGTTTAGTTGAGAGAATGCTTGACTAGTATGCACAAGGCTCTGGGTTTAATCCCCAGCAGAGAGTGAGAGAGAGAGAGAGAGAGAGATCTTAAAAATCATCTTAATGTTACACCTCACAGGATAGAGAAAGAACAAACTGTTATCAGGGTGTCCAGATGGAGTCCAGGTCCTTGGTGTCCCAAACAAATATTTGATCAATACATTCACAAGTAACAGGCAGGGCACATATTTATTGAAAATGAAGATGGAAGTAGCACTCTGTTAGGTAGAGTGGAGTGGACCAACAATGAGAGAGGCACGCAAGGCCCAGCTCTCTGGAAATTCATGTCTTATATGCTGAGCTGCAAGGCGGGGATTCTTTTCTCTCTATTGTCCTGATTGAAGATCTTACCCCATTTGCTCATATTAATTACTTTATATCTGAATAGAATATTGTCCAATTTTCCCCCATTGGTATTTTAGAAAACTTAATTAGAATGCTGCCCAATTTACTCCCATTGGTCATTTTTAAATAGCAAACCTGTGGTGAGAGTTGTCATGGTGATAAGTCCTCAGTGGTGGGAGTTGTCATGGTCAGTCTCTTTTGTTATCAGGAACTCATGACTAAGAATCCTTCCTTTCTTGTCTTCTACTTTGTAGAACCTATTTAGAAATATCATATATACAGAGTATAACTTCCCGTTTTTGTGGTTTTACAAGAAGTGGAGTTACACTGGTTGTGTGTTCATGATGAACATTTGAAAGTTCTGCTTGATTGATTCTTTCATATTTCCATCGTCCTCCCTTCCCTTCATTCCCCTTTGTCTAATCCACAGAACTTCTACCCTTCCCTCCACTCCTGCCCTTCTCATTGTGACCTAGGAATCAAGCAGCCTGCACAAGTGCAGAGAAACGATGTGGGCTGCACGTGCCTGAAGGAGCAACCAATCAGGCTCTGACAAACGACCCCAGCCAATTCCAGGAGGACACGGAGTCCTCAAGCTTCCCCTTCCCCACCCCGTGGTTAGAAAATCTCAGCCCCATAGGGGCCACATGCGACTTTTCCAGCCCAGCACCCTGGTGGACTGGTGAACCTTGCTGAAGAGCCATTCTGCAATACAGTTTCTTTTTGATTCACATCTGGCCTGTCTGTCCTCTGGTCACATCGTCTGATTAGGTTACCCCAGTCTGAGATTACATTTGGTGCCGAAACCCGGGAGAGTCCTCAGACTTCCCCCTTCAGGGTTGAGGTTCACCCTCTCCCTCAGATGAACCAGGAGATTCCTGCACCAGTGTTTCTTTTCATGTGGGCCAAGAGAAGTGGGGTAAATTCCCTTGCATTTCCCTGGCCTTCTGTTTGCACGCTCAGTTATGGAGGTCTGTCTGTAAGTCACGTGCATGCCACATACCCCTGCCGGTTTCGTTTGGGCACTGCAGACTGTGGAGATGGCCCAGCCTCTGGTTAGCCCCACTTTATCCATTTTGGGCGCCCCCTGCAGACTGAGGAGATATCCTGGCCTAGGGCTCTCCTACTTTCCATTCCTTGGGTGATCATGACCAGAACCTGGGATTCCTCTTTCTGCTCCTGTTTACCCCATGGGTAATACTGGAAGGCTATGGGAAATGCTGGATTCTCCCAAGACCCCAAGACTCCTTTGGGCTGTCTGTACCTTAATTTCACTAAATTAGCACTTGCCCAAGACTTATGCAGTAAGCGGCTAGACTTTTACTCTACTGTGGCCTGGCCCCAGAACATTTTTGATAATGGCTCAAAATAGCCACCAGAGGGAATCTTTAGTTTTCCAATCCTCACTGACTTGGACAATTACTATTGCCAGACAGAGAAATGGTCACAGGTGCCTTATGTCCAGGCCTTTTGGGATCTGTGCTCTTACCCTCCCTTTGTTCTATGTGCTACACTGCCCAAGTTCTCCTAGCTAGAGATGGCCCCAAACTCCTCCCCCACTGCTGTTCTGCATCCTCTTCCTTGTTTAAAGATCCACTGGAGCTGCTTTCAGTTCTACCCGCCCATCCTCCCCCTCCTTACTCAGACCAAACTTCTCCTCTTCTCTTAGAGCTACAGCTCCTCCCCCTTCTCCTCCTCTGGCTCCTTCTCCCAGGTCTGTGCCACTCCCATGTGACTGCAAATTAGTGCAACCACTTTCGAAAGCAGTAGGGAAATTTCTCAAAAACTATGAATGAAACTGCCATATGACCCTGCTATCCTACTACTTGGTATATATCCAAAAGGATTTAAAAACAGCATACTACAGTCACACAGTCACATCAAAGTTTATAGCTAAGCACACAATTCATAATAGTTGAGCTATGAAACCAATCTAGGTAGCCTTCAACAAATGAATGGATAAATAAAATGTGATATGTGCAAAGGATGGAGTATTAGTCAGTCATAAAGAAGAATGACTTTATGACATTTTTTGGCAAATATATGCACCTGGAGATTATCATGTCAAGGGGAATAAGCCAGTCCCAAAAGTCAAATATTGTATGCCTTCTCTGATATATGGAAGCAAATTCAAAATAAGGGGGGCAAGATTAAAAAAGACAGAGAAAGACCTGAGGTCAATACACATTACCAGAGAAAGGAAGAAGGAAAGAAATGAAGGGAAAAAGAAAAAAATGTTCCAAACCTTGGTAAAGATTTAAATATCCAGGACGAGAAAGAATTACAATCTTCAGTAGGTTTGAACCCAGAGAAGATCACAAGAAATAGTCACACTGTCAACAATCAAGTGCACATGGAACATGCTCCAGGATAGACCATATTTTAGACTCCAAAACAAGTCAGCAATTTTACAGTGACAAATTCCTGCATGCAATATCTTCTCTAAACCCAAAGATATGGTACTAGAAATCAACAACAGGTAGAAATTCAGGAAATTCACAAATATGTGGAAATTAATCATCTTTCTCCTACACAAACAGTAGGTCAAAGAAGAAATTAAAAGAGAAATGTTTAAGTAGCTTGAAACAAATTAAAATGTAAACACAACCCAACAAACTTTACAGAACATAGCAAAAGTAGTTCTAAGAGTGAGGTTTATAGTAATAATTGCCTGTATCAAAGAAAAGGATAGAGAGGGAGAGAGAGAGAGAGAAAGAGAGAGAGAGAGAGAGAGAAAGAGAGAGAGAGAGAGATCCCAAATAAAGCACCCTAATATTATACTCGCAGGATAGAGAATGAATAAACATTTATTATCAAAGTGTCCAGATGGGGTCCATTCCCTTGGTTTTCCAAAATAAAATTGATCAAGACATTCACAAGTAACAGGCAGAGTACAGATATATTGAAGGTAAATGAGAGAGTAGCATTCTGTTAGGTAGTGTAGAGTGGACTGAGCAAAAGAGAGGAGCTCAAGGCCCAAATCTGTGGAAATTAGTGTCTTATATGATAAGTTGTGAGACATTCTCTTCCCTATATGGACCTGTTTGAAGATCTTGCCCCATTTGCTCACACTAGTTGGTATTTCCAGGGTCTTGCTGAGTAGCTTAGGGCTTGCTAAGTTGTTGAGGCTATCTTTGAACTTTGGTTCTCCTGCCTCAGGCTCCCAAGCCCTTTGGATCCAGTGACTTCTTTATAATACATTTTCTCTTCCACCTTTGTAACCCTGAACTCCTATATAACATTTTCCCTTGAGATACTTGATCCCCAAATTTTATGGGTGACTGAGGAACTGAAGGTCTCATCTTTTTATAACTGCTTCAATCTGACTATAGATTGTTGTCCCTGCCTATTTGGAATTCACAGAACTCTCACCCTCTGGTCAAGATGAGACAGTGGAGTGTTGGGATCCATTTGTGTCATTGGTTTATAGTTCGATGGCCTAGATTTTTTTATGGTTTTCTATCAGGTGAAGCATGGACACTCAAGGGCGTTCAGTGTCAGGAGAGTCCAGAGGTCCATGATAGCACCTGGTAGGCTACTGGCTGAGTTATACATGGGCCTGGAATCATGCTAGAACACAAAAGCAATTAGTATTAATGGTATTAATGGTCAATCTTTGAAATTCATGAATACAGCAACTCATTAAAACTTAAGGTGTAGTCCAACATGGCAATGGTTGTGAATGGAAGCATTTAAGACTTTAGAAATAATATTAGAGTTGTTAGAAACATTTACACAACATTTAGTTTTTATAATGTCATAGATGTTCCCTGAGCTCTAGTTAAGATATCTAATGCCATCTGAGTTTTGTAAAATACATTTCTATTGGCATTGCTTTTGTGTTTAGTAGAGATCCCTTTACCTCTGTCACTTAGGAATTTCTGGAAAAGTTATGTCTTTTATGTGCCACACTGCATCTTGTAGACCAATCTGAGGGATAAATAGCAGGGCTAGATCATCATAGTAGCCAGCACAGAAACACAGTTCAGGCTTGCCCATGTAAAAGGCTAGGAAGATTTTCAAGTCTCAAATTAACTAAAAAAACCCCTTATGATTCTGACAGTCTCTTTTGTTAGTTACCAGACACTCCTGACTGTGAATTCTTTTTTTCTATCTTCCAGTTTTGGTTACTTTTGGTGGGGCTGACCCAAGTGTACGTTTTAACTTACATTAAAAAATCTATTATCTTTCCTTTTATTGTTTTAAATTTTTATTTGTTCTTTTTAGTTATACATGCCAGTAGAATTTATTTGGACATATCATATATACATAGAGCATAACTTCCCATTTTTTTTTTGTTGTACAAGATGTGGAGTTACGCTGGTTGTGTATTCATATATGAACATAAGAAAGTTATGTTTGAGTTATTCACCTGCCTTTCCTATTTATGTCCTACCTACCTCCCTTTCATTCCCCTTTTTCTAATTCAGTGAACCTCTATTCTTCCCTCCACACACCCCTGCTTATTGTGATTTAGCATCTGCACTTAGAGTAATAATGTCTAATTCATTCTACCATCCCTCCTTTCCCCATACCTTCTCCCCTCCCTTTATTCCCCTCTGTCTAATCCAAAGTACTTCTATTTTTCTGCCCCTCCCCTTTATTGTGAATCACTATCTGCATATCAGAGAAAACATTTGCCCTCTGATTCTTTGGAATTGGCACATTTCGCTTAGCATGATAGTCTCCAGTTCCATCCATTTATTGGCACAAACCATAATTTTATTCTTTATGCCTAATATTCCATAGCATATGTATACCATAATTTCATTATTGATTCATCTGTTGAACCACCTAGGTTAGTTCCATAGTTTAGCTATTGTGAATTGAGTTGCTATAAATGTTGATGTGGCTGCATCACTGTATTATGCTGATTTTGTGTTCCTTTGGTATAAACCTAGGAGTGTGATGACTCCCACAAAATGGTGGTTCCATTCCAAGTTTTCTAAGGAATCTCCATACTGCTCTTCAGAGTGGTACATGAGTGAAACTTTCTAACTATATCCTTGCCAACATTTATTTTTACTGGTGTTCTTGATAATTGCCATGCTGAACATAGTGAGATGGGTTCTCAGTGTAATTTTGATTTGTATTTCTCTAATTTCCAGAGATGTTGAACATTTTTTCATATGTGTTGATTGAATGCATTTCTTCAGTGGAGTGACAGTTCAGTTTCTTAGCCCATGTATTGGTTGGATAATTTGGGGTTTTTTGGAATTTTTTGAGTTCTTTATATATATACTTGAGATTAATGCCCTATTTGCGGTGTGTGTGGTAAAGATTTTCTCCCATTCTGTAGGCTTTCTCATCACATTATTGATTCTTTCCTTCACTGTGAAGAAGCTTTTTAGTTTGGTTTCATCCCATTTATTGATTCTTGAACTTACTTTTTTGTTTTAGGCATCTAGTTATGGAAGTCAATTCCTAAGCTGACATGATGGAGATATGGGCCTACTTTTTCTTGGATTAGGTGCAGGGTCTCTGTTCTAGTGCTTAGGTCCTTGATCCACTTTGAGTTGATTTTTGTGCAGGGTGAGAGATAGGGTTCCAATTTCATTTTGCTACATATGGATTTTCAGTTTTCTCAGTACCATTTGTTGAAGAGGATATCTTTTCTCCAATGCATGTTTTTGGTACATTTGTCTTGTATCAATATCTGTGTTCATGTGGGTTTGTCTCTATATATTCTATTTTGTACCATTGGCCTATGTATCTGTTTTGGTGCCATTAGCATGCATTTTTGTTACTATTGTTCTGTAGTATAGTTTAATGGTATTGTAATGTCCCTTGCCTCACTTTTCTCACTGAGTATTGCTTTTGCTATGCTAGCTCTCTTATTTTTCAAACGAATTTCATTATTGCATTTCCTATTTCCATGAAAAAATATCATTGAATTTTAATAAGTGTTGCATTAATTCTGTATAATGATTTTGAAAGTATGGTCATTTTGACAATGTTAATTCTGTCTATCCAAGAAGATGGGAGATCTTTCCATCTTCATAGATCTCCAATTTCTTTCTTTAGTGTTCTATAGTTTTCATTGTAGAGGTCTTTTACCTCTGTTGTTAGATTGATTACCAATTTTTAAATTTTCTTTGAGACTATTGAGACTGGGGTACTTTTCTTAATTTCTTTTTCAGCAGATTCATCACTGAAGTATAGGAATGCAATTGGTTTATGGATGCTAATATTATATTCTGCTACTGTGCTTAATTTTCTTATTAGTTCTAGAAGTTTTCTGTTGGGAATTTTGGATTTTATAGATATAGAATCATGTCATCAGCAAATAGTGATAGTTTGAGTTCTTCTTTTCCTACTTATATTCCTTTTATCTCTTTCTTCTAATTGCTCTGGTTAGAGTTTCAAGGATGCTGTGAATAAAAGTGATGAAAGAGGGCATCCTTGTCTTTTGTATAGTTCTTAGAGGGAACTTTTTCAATTTTTCTCCATTTAAAATGATGTTGACTGTGCTTTAAGAATACATAGCTTTTGCTATGTTGGGGCATGTTCCTACTATCCCTAGTTTTCTAGTGTATTGGACATGATGTGGTGCTGTATTTTTTGAAATGCTTTTCCTGCACATTTAGATATGATTCTTGTCTTTATGTCTCTTGATTTGATGAATTACATGTATTGATTTCTGTATGTTGAATCAACCTTGCAACCCTGGGATGGAAATCTCTTGGTCATGGTGCACTATCTTTTTAATATATTTTTATATATGATATGCTAGAACTTTATGGAGGTTTTTTGCATCTATGTTCATCAGAAATATTGGTCTAAAGCTTTTTTTTTTCTTGATGTGTCTTTGTTTGGTTTTGGTATCAGGGTGATATTAGCTTCACTGAATGAGTTTGGGAGGGTTTCCTCCTTTTCTTTTCATGGAATACTTTGAAGAATATTGGTGTTAATTCTTCTTTGAAGGTCTTGTAGAACTCAGCTGAGAATCTCTCTGTTTTTGGCTTTTCTTAGTTGTTTGGTTTTTGATGACATCTAAAATTTTAATACTTGAAACTGATCTGTTTAAATTGCATACGTCCTCCTGATTCAGTTTGGGTAGGTCATATATCTTTAGAAATTTGTCAATGTCTTCAAGGTTTCCTATTTTATTGGAGTACGAATTTTCAAAATAATTTCTTATTATCCTCTGTATTTCAGTAGTGTGCATTGTGATGTTCCGTTTTTCATCATGAATTTTAGCAATTTGAGATTTCCTTTCTATTCATTAGTGTGGCTAAGAGTTTATGAATTTTATTTCCTTTTTCAAAGAACCAACTTTGTTTTGGCAATTTTTTGAATTGTTTCTTTGGTTTCCATTTTATTGATGTCAACTCTGACTTTAATTTTTTCTGTCTTCTCCTGCTTGTGTTGGCTTGTTCTTCTTTTCCTACGACTCTGATATGTAATGTTAGGTCATTTATACATCAGCTTTCCACTCTTTTAATGAATGAGCTCAATGCAATCAACTTTCCTTTTAGCATGCTGTCAGAGTCTCAAATATTCTAATATATTGTATCACTATTCTCATTGACTTCTAGGTAGTTTTTTATTTCATCCCTGGTTTCTTTTGCTTTCCATTGGTCACTCAATAGCATATTGTTTAGTCTCTAGTGTAAAGTAGCTTATACTTTTTATTCTATCATCGATTTCTAATTCATTACATTATAATCTAATAGAATGCAGAATATTCTCTATTTTTTGTATTTCTTAAAAATTATTTATTTTTCCTTTTTTTTTTCTTTTTACAGACTGCATTTTGATTCTTTGTACACAAATGAGGTATGTCATTTTGCTTCTGTGGTTGTACATGATGTAAATTCATACCATTTGTGTAATCATACATGTATATAGGGTAATGATGTCTGTCTCATTCCACCATTTTTCATACCCCCTTCCTCTCATTTCCTTCTACGTAATCTGAAGTTCCTCCATTATTCTCTCACTCCCCACACCCCACCCCCATTATATATCATATTCCACTTCTCAGAGAAAACATTCGTCCTTTGGTTTTTGGGGATTGGTTTATTTCACTTAGCATAATATTCTCCAATTCCATCCATTTTTTGCAAATGCCATAATATTATTATTCTTTATGACTGAATAATATTGCATTGTGTTTATATGCCACAGTTTCTGTATCCATTCATCTAGATGTTGAAGGGTATCTAGATTGGTTTCACAATATAGCTATTGTGAATTGAGCTGTTATAAACATTGATGTGACTGCATTACTATAGTATGCTAATCTTAATTCTTTGGGTATAAATGGAGGAGTGGGATAACTGGGTCAAAATGTGGGTTCATTCCAAGTTTTTGGAGGATTCCCCACACTGCTTTCCAGAGTGACTGCATCAAATTGCAACTCCACCAGCAATGTAAAAGTGTGCCTTTTCCCCCACATTTATGCCAACATCTATTATTGCTTATGTTCTTGAAAATAGACATTCTAATTGGAGTAAGATAAAATCTTAGAGTTGTTTTAATTTGCATTTCTCTTATTACTAGAGATGCTGAATACTTTTTTAAAATATTTATTAATTGCCTGTATGTCTTCTTCTGGAAGTGTCTGTTCAGTTCCTTGGCACACTTATTGATTGAGTTCTTTGTATTTTTAGTGTAAAGTTTTGTAAGTTCTTTATAAATTTTGGAGATAAGTGCTCTATCTGAAGTGCATGTGGAAAAGATTTTCTCCCACTCTGTGAGTTCTCTTTTCACATTATTAATTATCCTTTACTGAGAAAAATCTTTTTAGTTTGAGTCCACCCCATTTATTGATTCTTGCTTTGATTTCTTGTGCTTTGGGAGTCTTGTTAAAGAAGTCTGATGCTAAGACAACATGACGAAGATTTGGGCCTACTTTGTCTTCTATTTGGTGCAGGGTTTCTGGTCTAATTCCTAAGTCCTTGATCCATTTCAAGTTGAGTTTTGTGCAGGGTGAAAGATAGAGGTTTAATTTCATTTTACTGCATATGAATTTGCAGTTTTCCCAGTGCCATTTGTTGAACAGGCTATCTTTTCTCCATTGTATGTCTTTGGCTTCTTTGTCTAGTATGAGGTGACTGTATTTATGTGAGTTCATCTCTGTGTCTTCTATTCTGTACCAATGGTCTGCCTGTCTATTTTGTTACTATTGCTCTGTAGTATAGTTTAATGTCTGGTATTGTGATACCTCCTGCTTCACTTTTACTGCTCAGGACTGTTTTTGCTATTCAAGGTCTCTTATTCTTCCTGGTGATGTTCATGATTGCTTTCTCTATTTCTATGAGGATTGTCATTGGGATTTTAATTGGAATTGCATTGAATTTGTATAGTGCCTTTGATAGAATGGTCATTTTAATAAAATTAATTCTGTCTCTCCAAGAACATGGGAGATCTTTTCATCTTCGAAGGTTTTCTTCAAAAACCTTTCTTTAGTGTTCTGTAGTTCTCATTGTAGAGGTCTTTCACCTCTTTTGTGAGATTGATTCCCAAGTATTTTATATTATTGAAGTTATTGTGAATAGGGCAATTTTCCTAATTTCTCTTTCAGAGGATTCATCACTTATGAACAGAAATGTATTAGATTCATGCATATTGATTTTATATCCTGCTACTTTGCTGAATTCATTTATTAGTTCTAGAAGTTTTTTAGTGGAGTTTTTGAATCCTCTAAATATAGAATCATGTCATGAGCAAATAGTGACAACTTGAGTTCTTCTTTTCCTATTTGTATCCTTTTAATTTCTTTGGTCTGCCTAATTACTCTGCCTAGTGTTTCAAGGATGATGTTGAATAGAAGTGGTTAAAGAGGGCATCCATGTTTTGTTCCAGTTTTTAGAGGGAATGCTTTTAGTTTTTCTCCAATAAGAATGATTATAGCTGTGGGCTTAGCATAGATATTCTTTAAAATGTTGAGATATGTTCCTACTAGTCCTATTTTTTCTAGCATTTTAAGCATGTAGGGGTGCTGTATTTTATCAAATGCTTTCTCAGCATCTATTGAAATTTTCATATGATTCTTAACTTTAAGTCTATTGATGTGATGAATTACATTTATTGATGTTATATTTTGCATTTTATAAGAGTTGCTTTGTGGCATAAAATATGGACAATTTTAGAGAAGCCTTCATGTGCTGCTCAGAAGAAAGTTCATTCACTCATTGGTGCATGAAATATTCTGTCTCTTAAGTCCAAGTTATTGATTGTATTATTTAGTTCTATAGTTTCTTTGCTATTTTTTCCTTGGAGGATCTATCCATTAATGAGAGAGTTGTGTTAAAGTAACCCATTATCATTGTGTTGTGGTCTATTTCATTCTTGAAATTGAGAATGGTTTGTTTAACATGTATGGATGCTCCATTTGGGGGGCATAAATATTTATGATTGTTATGACTTGTTGATGTATAATTCCCTTAAGCAGTATGAAATGTCCTTCTTTTTCCATTCTGATTAACTTTGGATTGAAGTCCACTTTATGATATGAGGATAGAAATCTCTGCTTGTTTATGTGACCCATGTTAGTGATATTTTTTTCATCTTTTGCCTTTGGCCTGTGGCTGCTTTTGACTAGGAAGTGAGTCTCTTCTGCATATTGTTGGTGTTATTTTTTATCCAATCTGCCAGTCTTTGTCTTTTGACTGATGAGTTCAAGGTTATTATGGTGAAATGGTTTGTATTCCCAGTCATTATGGTTTATGTCTAGTTTTTAATTTAGATTAGTTTTTCTTCGATTGACTACCTTTAGTGCAGTTCCTCCCTTTGCTTATTTTCACTTTTTTCCATTTTCATCTTGTGGAATATTTTGTTGAGAATATTCTGTGGCTCATGCTTTCTAGTTGTGACTTCTTTTAACTTTTGTTTATCATGAAAGGTTTTCATTTGACTCTCAAATCTGAAGCTTAATTTTGCTGGATATAGGATTCTTGCTTGGCATCATTTCTTTGAGAGCTTAGTATATGTTGTTCCAGGACCTCCTAACTTTGAGGGTCTGAGTTGAGACATCAGCTATGATCTGAATTGATTTGTCCATATGTATAATTTGATATTTTCTCCTCACAGCCTTTAACGTCCTTATTTTGTATGTTAGGCATTTTCATTATAACATGCCTTGATGTGGATCTGTTGTAGTTTTGCTTGTTTGGAGTCCTGTAAGCCTCTTGTATATGATTTTCCATTTCATTTTTAGATTTTGAAAAATCTCTGATATTATGTCATTGAAAAGATTGTGCATTCTTTGGTTTGTAACTATGCTCCTATATCTATCCTGATATCTTAAATTTGATCTTTTCATGTTATCCCATTATTCTTGGAAGTTGTGTTCATGGTTCCTTAGTATCTCTCTGTGGTCAACCCGATTTTCAAGATTATATGTTTCTTTTAATTGTCTGAGGTTCTGTCTTCCAAGTGGTTCAGTCTGTTGGTGTTCCTTTTATTGAGTTATTAATTTGGTTTATTGTTTCCTTCATTTTGAGGATTTCTGCTTTTTTTCCCAAAATCTCTCTTTATTGATCTTTCACTTCCTTTATTTTCTCTTTGATATCATTCCTTAATATCTTCCTTTACTTTGAAGATCAGTTTAGCTATGTAAATTCTAAACTCCTTCTCTGACATTTCTTCAACTGTGGTGTCAAGGAATTCTGTTATTGGAGTATCTTGGTTTGTTTTGGGTAATTTATTCTGGTATGGCCACAGCATCAGCCATGCTGCTGGGGATTTTTTCCTTATTTTATTATATCCCACTTCCTGTGTGCCTGGTCTCATTTGAATGTCCAGTTTATCATTTAGGTCCCCTCCCTTTTTTTTTTCATCACCCCGTGATGAAGCAGCCTGTGGACTTTGTTTCAAAGCATGGAGCAGCCAGCAACTTGACCTCTATTCCACCATCTTGGAAAAAAATCCCCATTTAATGTTTCCTAAGGAATCACCATACTGCTTTCAAGAGTGGTTGAACCAATTTGTAGTACAACCACAAATATAAGAGAATATGTTTTTCCCAGATTTTGCCAAAGTTTATTGTTACTTGTATTCTCGATAATTTTCATTCTGATTGCAATGAGATGAAGTCAGTGTAGTTTTAATTTGCATTTCTCTGATTGTTAGAGATGGTGAAGATTTTTTCATATATTTGTTGACCAATCGTATTTCTTCTTAAAGTGTCTGTTTATTTCCTTTGCCCAATTATTGACTTTTTTTTTTTGGTGTTAAGTTTTTTGGGTTCTTCATTTGTCCTAGAGACTAATGCTCTGTTGGAAATGAAATGATAAATAATTTATCCCATTCTCTAGACTCTCTCTTCACATTATCGATTGTTTCCTTCGCTGTGAAGGAGCACTTAGTTTGATATCATCCTGTTTATTGAATCTTGATTTTACTTCTTGTGCTTTAGGATATTGTGGAAGAATTCAGTTCCTAAGTTGACATGATAGAGAGTTGGGTCTATTTTTCTTGTAGCAGGTGCAAGGCGTCTGATCTAATGCCTAGGCTTTTGATCCTTTCTGAGTTGATTTTTGTGTAGGGTGACAAAAAGGGTTTCAATTTCATTTTGCTATATATGGATTTCCAGTTTTCCCAGCATTATTTGTTAAAGAGACTATTTTTCTCTAATATATGTTTATGACACCTTTCTCAAGTATGTGATAACTGTATTTATGTGGGTTTGCCTCTGTATACTCTATTCTGTACCATTGACATATGTAACTAGTTTGGTGTAAATACCATGCTTTCTTTGTTACTGTAGCTCTGTAGTATAATTTAAGGTCTGGTATTTTGATGCCCCTGGCTTAAATTTTCTCATTGTGGATTGCTTTGGCTATTCTCGGCCTCTTATTTTTCCAACTGAATTTCATGATTACTTTTCCTATTTCTATGGAAAACATCATTGGAATTTTAATAGGAATTGCATTAAATCCATGTAGTACTTTTGGTAGGATGACTATTTTGACAATATTAATTATGCCTATCCAAGAACATGGGAGATCTTTTCATCTTCTAAAGTCATCTTAAAGTCAATTTATTTCTTTGATCTTCTGTACTTTTCATTGTACAGGTCTCCTAACTCTTTTGTAAGATTGATTCCCAGAAATTTTTGAGGCTATCATAAATGGGATACTTTTCTTAATTTCTTTTTCAGTTGATTCATCACTAATAGATGGAAACAATTGATATATGGGTGTTAATTTTATATCCTGTTATTTGCTGAGTTCATTTATGAGTCCTAGGAGATTTATTTTTGGTGGAGTTTGTGGAGTCTTCACAATGTAGAATCATGTCATTGGTAAATTGGGATGATCTGAATTATTTTTTTCCAATCTGTATCCCTTTAATCCATGCTTTCAATTTTTTTTTTTATTTAGAAAAATATTGTCTTTGGATCTAGCATGGATAGATTTTACAATGTTGAGGTTTGTTCCTACTTTCCCTACTTTGTTTACTGTTTTAATCATGAATGGATGTTGCATTTTTGTCAATTGCTTATTCTGCATCTTTTGAGGTAATCTGGTGATTTTCATCCTTAAGTCTATTGATCTGGTGAATTACAGTTTTTGATTTCCGTATGTTGAAACAACCTTGCATCCCTGGGATGAACACCATTTGATCATGGTGCATTATCTTCTTAATAGTTTTGTATATGATCTGTCAGTATTTTATTAAGAATTTTTGCCTCTAGGTTCAACAGAAATATTGGTCTTATGTTTTCCTTCCTTGATGTGCCTTTGTTTGGTTTTCAGTGTCAGTGTGACACTAGTTGCATACAATGAGTTTGGGAGGGTTCCCTTCTTTTCTATTTCATGGAATAAATTGGTGTAATTTCTTTTGAAGGTTTTGTGAATTCAGGGAGAATTTTTCTGGTCCTGGACTTTTCTTTGTTGGTACGTTTTTGATGGCATCGTACATTCATTGCTTTAAATTGATCTGCTTAAACTTTCTATGTCCTCCAGATTCAATTTATTTAGGTTACATGTCTCTAGAAATCTGTTAAGTCTTCAAGATTTTTCATTTTATTGGAGTATAAATTTTCAAAATATTTTTTGATTATCTTCTGTATTTTAGTAGTGTCCATTGTGATATTTTCATTAATTTTAGTAATTCCGGTTTGCTTTCTTTGTTAACTTGGCTAAGGTTTTTTCAAATTTATTTGTTTTTTTAAAGAACAAACTTTTGCCTCATCAATCTTTTGCATATTTTTGTTACAATTTTATTGATTTCACCTCTGATTTTAATTATTTCCTGTCTTCTCCTGCTTTTGGTGTTGATTTGTTCTTCTTTTTCTAGGACTATCATGTGTAATGTTAGGTTTTTTCATTTGTTGACATTCTATTCCGTTAATGAATGAACTCAATGCAATAAACATTTCTCTTATCTCTGCATTAGGAATGTCCCAGAGATTTTGATATGTTTCATTCTTATTCTCATTTGCCTCTAAGTATTTTTTTTATTTCATCCCTGATTTCTTCTGCTATCCATTGATCATCCAATAGTATATTGTTTAGTCTCTAGGTGTTAGAATATCTTTTAATTTTTTATCATTGATTTCTAATTTCATTCATTTATGGTGTGATACAATGCAATGTCTTATTTCTAATTTTTTGTATTTACTAATGGTTTTGGTTTTGGATTAAGATATAGTCCATTTTATAGAAGGATCAATGTGCTGTTGAGAAGAAAGGTATTCAGTAATTGTTGGGTAAAATATTCTATAAATGTCTAGGAAATCAAAATTTTTAATTGTAATTTTAGTTAGATAGCTTCTTTAAAAAAATTTTTGGTGCCAGAGATGAATTCAGGGATTCCCAGTCCTATTTTTTAATTTTATTTAGAGACAGGGTCTTGCTGAGTGGCTTATCACCTTGCTTTTGCTGAGGCTGGCTTTGAATTCATAATCCTCCTGCCTCAGCCTCCTGAGCCAGAGGCAAGTGACACAGTGCCCAGCTCTATAGATTCTCTATTTAGTTTTTACTTGGAGCATCTACCCACTGGTGAGAGTGGTGTGTTAAAGTCAACCAATATTTTTGTGTTGTGGGCTATTTTATTCTTGAAATTGAGATTTTTTTTTCAATGTGCATAGGTGCTCCATAGTTGGAGACATAAATATTCAAGATCATTTTGTCGTGTTGATATATAATTCCCTTAAACAGTATGAAATAAAACTTTTATCCCTTCTGGTTAATTTTTGCTTGATATCCACATTATCAGGTATGAGAATAGGAAATCTCCTTGTTTATGAGATCCATGTGGGTGATATGGCTTTTTTCATTCTTTTGCCTTCAGTCTGTGGATGTCTTTGCCTTTAAAATGAGTCTCCTGGAGATGGCATTTTGTTGGGTCTTGTTTTTTAATCCAATATGCTAGTCTATGTCTTTTGATTGATGAGTTTGGGCCATTTACTATCAATGTTATTATTGAGAAATGATACTTATTCCCTGTCCTTTTGACTCTTTCTCATTTATAATTTGAACTCATTCCTTCCTTGACTGACTATTCTTCCAGTGTAGTTCCTCCCTTTACTGTTTTTCACTTTTATTTTATCATTTCCTCTTCATGAAATATCTTATTGAGTATGTTTTGTATTGCAGTCTTTGAGTTGTGAATTCTTTTCCCTTTTGTTTATCATGGAAAGCTATTATTTCTTTTTTAAGTCTGAAGTTTAATTTTGCTGGCTATAATATACTAGGCTGGCATTTATCAACTGAAACCTGGATTAGTTTTCCTCTAAATGTTACCAATAATTTTTCTCTGGAAACCTTTAAATTTTTATTGATATTCTGTATGTTGAGCATTTTCGTGTCTTGGTGTGGGTCTCTTGTAATTTTTTATATTTAGGGTCCTGTATGTTTCCTGTAATTGGTTTTCCATTTCATTCTTTAAGTTTGGTATATTTTCTCATCTTATTTTTTTGAAAAGATGATGTATTTCTTTTGTTCATATCACCAAGCCTTCCTTCATCCTGAAAAACAATCTAAAATTTGACCTTTTCCTATTATTCCATATTTCTTGGCAGTTCTGTTCATGTCTCCTAACATCTTTTGTTCAAAGTCAACTTTA